>OY744476.1:55541753-56100386 GCA_963556175.1 Tipula confusa | reverse complement strand
TTAGTTTAGTTTTAGTTTAGTTTTAGTTTAGTTTTAGTTTAGTTTTAGTTTAGTTTTAGTTTAGTTTTAGTTTAGTTTTAGTTTAGTTTTAGTTTAGTTTTAGTTTAGTTTTAGTTTAGTTTTAGTTTAGTTTTAGTTTAGTTTTAGTTTAGTTTTAGTTTAGTTTTAGTTTAGTTTTAGTTTAGTTTTAGTTTAGTTTTAGTTTAGTTTTAGTTTAGTTTTAGTTTAGTTTTAGTTTAGTTTTAGTTTAGTTTTAGTTTAGTTTTAGTTTAGTTTTAGTTTAGTTTTAGTTTAGTTTTAGTTTAGTTTTAGTTTAGTTTTAGTTTAGTTTTAGTTTAGTTTTAGTTTAGTTTTAGTTTAGTTTTAGTTTAGTTTTAGTTTAGTTTTAGTTTAGTTTTAGTTTAGTTTTAGTTTAGTTTTAGTTTAGTTTTAGTTTAGTTTTAGTTTAGTTTTAGTTTAGTTTTAGTTTAGTTTTAGTTTAGTTTTAGTTTAGTTTTAGTTTAGTTTTAGTTTAGTTTTAGTTTAGTTTTAGTTTAGTTTTAGTTTAGTTTTAGTTTAGTTTTAGTTTAGTTTTAGTTTAGTTTTAGTTTAGTTTTAGTTTAGTTTTAGTTTAGTTTTAGTTTAGTTTTAGTTAGTTTTAGTTTAGTTTTAGTTTAGTTTTAGTTTAGTTTTAGTTTAGTTTTAGTTTAGTTTTAGTTTAGTTTTAGTTTAGTTTTAGTTTAGTTTTAGTTTAGTTTTAGTTTAGTTTTAGTTTAGTTTTAGTTTAGTTTTAGTTTAGTTTTAGTTTAGTTTTAGTTTAGTTTTAGTTTAGTTTTAGTTTAGTTTTAGTTTAGTTTTAGTTTAGTTTTAGTTTAGTTTTAGTTTAGTTTTAGTTTAGTTTTAGTTTAGTTTTAGTTTAGTTTTAGTTTAGTTTTAGTTTAGTTTTAGTTTAGTTTTAGTTTAGTTTTAGTTTAGTTTTAGTTTAGTTTTAGTTTAGTTTTAGTTTAGTTTTAGTTTAGTTTTAGTTTAGTTTTAGTTTAGTTTTAGTTTAGTTTTAGTTTAGTTTTAGTTTAGTTTTAGTTTAGTTTTAGTTTAGTTTTAGTTTAGTTTTAGTTTAGTTTTAGTTTAGTTTTAGTTTAGTTTTAGTTTAGTTTTAGTTTAGTTTTAGTTTAGTTTTAGTTTAGTTTTAGTTTAGTTTTAGTTTAGTTTTAGTTTAGTTTTAGTTTAGTTTTAGTTTAGTTTTAGTTTAGTTTTAGTTTAGTTTTAGTTTAGTTTTAGTTTAGTTTTAGTTTAGTTTTAGTTTAGTTTTAGTTTAGTTTTAGTTTAGTTTTAGTTTAGTTTTAGTTTAGTTTTAGTTTAGTTTTAGTTTAGTTTTAGTTTAGTTTTAGTTTAGTTTTAGTTTAGTTTTAGTTTAGTTTTAGTTTAGTTTTAGTTTAGTTTTAGTTTAGTTTTAGTTTAGTTTTAGTTTAGTTTTAGTTTAGTTTTAGTTTAGTTTTAGTTTAGTTTTAGTTTAGTTTTAGTTTAGTTTTAGTTTAGTTTTAGTTTAGTTTTAGTTTAGTTTTAGTTTAGTTTTAGTTTAGTTTTAGTTTAGTTTTAGTTTAGTTTTAGTTTAGTTTTAGTTTAGTTTTAGTTTAGTTTTAGTTTAGTTTTAGTTTAGTTTTAGTTTAGTTTTAGTTTAGTTTTAGTTTAGTTTTAGTTTAGTTTTAGTTTAGTTTTAGTTTAGTTTTAGTTTAGTTTTAGTTTAGTTTTAGTTTAGTTTTAGTTTAGTTTTAGTTTAGTTTTAGTTTAGTTTTAGTTTAGTTTTAGTTTAGTTTTAGTTTAGTTTTAGTTTAGTTTTAGTTTAGTTTTAGTTTAGTTTTAGTTTAGTTTTAGTTTAGTTTTAGTTTAGTTTTAGTTTAGTTTTAGTTTAGTTTTAGTTTAGTTTTAGTTTAGTTTTAGTTTAGTTTTAGTTTAGTTTTAGTTTAGTTTAGTTTAGTTTTAGTTTTAGTTTAGTTTTAGTTTAGTTTTAGTTTAGTTTTAGTTTAGTTTTAGTTTAGTTTTAGTTTAGTTTTAGTTTAGTTTTAGTTTAGTTTTAGTTTAGTTTTAGTTTAGTTTTAGTTAGTTTTAGTTTAGTTTAGTTTTAGTTTAGTTTTAGTTTAGTTTTAGTTTAGTTTTAGTTTAGTTTTAGTTTAGTTTTAGTTTAGTTTTAGTTTAGTTTTAGTTTAGTTTTAGTTTTAGTTTAGTTTTAGTTTAGTTTTAGTTTAGTTTTAGTTTAGTTTTAGTTTAGTTTTAGTTTAGTTTTAGTTTAGTTTTAGTTTAGTTTTAGTTTAGTTTTAGTTTAGTTTTAGTTTAGTTTTAGTTTAGTTTTAGTTTAGTTTTAGTTTAGTTTTAGTTTAGTTTTAGTTTAGTTTAGTTTTAGTTTAGTTTTAGTTTAGTTTTAGTTTAGTTTTAGTTTAGTTTTAGTTTAGTTTTAGTTTAGTTTTAGTTTAGTTTTAGTTTAGTTTTAGTTTAGTTTTAGTTTAGTTTTAGTTTAGTTTAGTTTTAGTTTAGTTTTAGTTTAGTTTTAGTTTAGTTTTAGTTTTAGTTTAGTTTTAGTTTAGTTTTAGTTTAGTTTTAGTTTAGTTTTAGTTTAGTTTTAGTTTAGTTTTAGTTTAGTTTTAGTTTAGTTTTAGTTTAGTTTTAGTTTAGTTTTAGTTTAGTTTTAGTTTAGTTTTAGTGTTTAGTTTTAGTTTAGTTTTAGTTTAGTTTTAGTTTAGTTTTAGTTTAGTTTTAGTTTAGTTTTAGTTTAGTTTTAGTTTAGTTTAGTTTAGTTAGTTTAGTTTAGTTTTAGTTTAGTTTTAGTTTAGTTTTAGTTTAGTTTTAGTTTAGTTTTAGTTTAGTTTTAGTTTAGTTTTAGTTTAGTTTTAGTTTAGTTTTAGTTTAGTTTTAGTTAGTTTTAGTTTAGTTTTAGTTTAGTTTTAGTTTAGTTTTAGTTTAGTTTTAGTTTAGTTTTAGTTTAGTTTTAGTTTAGTTTTAGTTTAGTTTTAGTTTAGTTTTAGTTAGTTTTAGTTTAGTTTAGTTTAGTTTAGTTTTAGTTTAGTTTTAGTTTAGTTTTAGTTTAGTTTTAGTTTAGTTTTAGTTTAGTTTTAGTTTAGTTTTAGTTTAGTTTTAGTTTAGTTTTAGTTTAGTTTTAGTTTAGTTTTAGTTTAGTTTTAGTTTAGTTTTAGTTTAGTTTTAGTTTAGTTTTAGTTTAGTTTTAGTTTAGTTTTAGTTTAGTTTTAGTTTAGTTTTAGTTTAGTTTTAGTTTAGTTTTAGTTTAGTTTTAGTTTAGTTTTAGTTTAGTTTTAGTTTAGTTTTAGTTTAGTTTTAGTTTAGTTTTAGTTTAGTTTTAGTTTAGTTTTAGTTTAGTTTTAGTTTAGTTTTAGTTTAGTTTTAGTTTAGTTTTAGTTTAGTTTTAGTTTAGTTTTAGTTTAGTTTTAGTTTAGTTTTAGTTTAGTTTTAGTTTAGTTTTAGTTTAGTTTTAGTTTAGTTTTAGTTTAGTTTTAGTTTAGTTTTAGTTTAGTTTTAGTTTAGTTTTAGTTTAGTTTTAGTTTAGTTTTAGTTTAGTTTTAGTTTAGTTTTAGTTTAGTTTTAGTTTAGTTTTAGTTTAGTTTTAGTTTAGTTTTAGTTTAGTTTTAGTTTAGTTTTAGTTTAGTTTTAGTTTAGTTTTAGTTTAGTTTTAGTTTAGTTTTAGTTTAGTTTTAGTTTAGTTTTAGTTTAGTTTTAGTTTAGTTTTAGTTTAGTTTTAGTTTAGTTTTAGTTTAGTTTTAGTTTAGTTTTAGTTTAGTTTTAGTTTAGTTTTAGTTTAGTTTTAGTTTAGTTTTAGTTTAGTTTTAGTTTAGTTTTAGTTTAGTTTTAGTTTAGTTTTAGTTTAGTTTTAGTTTAGTTTTAGTTTAGTTTTAGTTTAGTTTTAGTTTAGTTTTAGTTTAGTTTTAGTTTAGTTTTAGTTTAGTTTTAGTTTAGTTTTAGTTTAGTTTTAGTTTAGTTTTAGTTTAGTTTTAGTTTAGTTTTAGTTTAGTTTTAGTTTAGTTTTAGTTTAGTTTTAGTTTAGTTTTAGTTTAGTTTTAGTTTAGTTTTAGTTTAGTTTTAGTTTAGTTTTAGTTTAGTTTTAGTTTAGTTTTAGTTTAGTTTTAGTTTAGTTTTAGTTTAGTTTTAGTTTAGTTTTAGTTTAGTTTTAGTTTAGTTTTAGTTTAGTTTTAGTTTAGTTTTAGTTTAGTTTTAGTTTAGTTTTAGTTTAGTTTTAGTTTAGTTTTAGTTTAGTTTTAGTTTAGTTTTAGTTTAGTTTTAGTTTAGTTTTAGTTTAGTTTTAGTTTAGTTTTAGTTTAGTTTTAGTTTAGTTTTAGTTTAGTTTTAGTTTAGTTTTAGTTTAGTTTTAGTTTAGTTTTAGTTTAGTTTTAGTTTAGTTTTAGTTTAGTTTTAGTTTAGTTTTAGTTTAGTTTTAGTTTAGTTTTAGTTTAGTTTTAGTTTAGTTTTAGTTTAGTTTTAGTTTAGTTTTAGTTTAGTTTTAGTTTAGTTTTAGTTTAGTTTTAGTTTAGTTTTAGTTTAGTTTTAGTTTAGTTTTAGTTTAGTTTTAGTTTAGTTTTAGTTTAGTTTTAGTTTAGTTTTAGTTTAGTTTTAGTTTAGTTTTAGTTTAGTTTTAGTTTAGTTTTAGTTTAGTTTTAGTTTAGTTTTAGTTTAGTTTTAGTTTAGTTTTAGTTTAGTTTTAGTTTAGTTTTAGTTTAGTTTTAGTTTAGTTTTAGTTTAGTTTTAGTTTAGTTTTAGTTTAGTTTTAGTTTAGTTTTAGTTTAGTTTTAGTTTAGTTTTAGTTTAGTTTTAGTTTAGTTTTAGTTTAGTTTTAGTTTAGTTTTAGTTTAGTTTTAGTTTAGTTTTAGTTTAGTTTTAGTTTAGTTTTAGTTTAGTTTTAGTTTAGTTTTAGTTTAGTTTTAGTTTAGTTTTAGTTTAGTTTTAGTTTAGTTTTAGTTTAGTTTTAGTTTAGTTTTAGTTTAGTTTTAGTTTAGTTTTAG
Organism: Tipula confusa; assembly: GCA_963556175.1. NCBI lineage: Eukaryota > Metazoa > Arthropoda > Insecta > Diptera > Tipulidae > Tipula > Tipula confusa. Next base: position 56,095,407 of record OY744476.1, on the reverse strand, counting down.
TTTAGTTTTAGTTTAGTTTTAGTTTAGTTTTAGTTTAGTTTTAGTTTAGTTTTAGTTTAGTTTTAGTTTAGTTTTAGTTTAGTTTTAGTTTAGTTTTAGTTTAGTTTTAGTTTAGTTTTAGTTTAGTTTTAGTTTAGTTTTAGTTTAGTTTTAGTTTAGTTTTAGTTTAGTTTTAGTTTAGTTTTAGTTTAGTTTTAGTTTAGTTTTAGTTTAGTTTTAGTTTAGTTTTAGTTTAGTTTTAGTTTAGTTTTAGTTTAGTTTTAGTTTAGTTTTAGTTTAGTTTTAGTTTAGTTTTAGTTTAGTTTTAGTTTAGTTTTAGTTTAGTTTTAGTTTAGTTTTAGTTTAGTTTTAGTTTAGTTTTAGTTTAGTTTTAGTTTAGTTTTAGTTTAGTTTTAGTTTAGTTTTAGTTTAGTTTTAGTTTAGTTTTAGTTTAGTTTTAGTTTAGTTTTAGTTTAGTTTTAGTTTAGTTTTAGTTTAGTTTTAGTTTAGTTTTAGTTTAGTTTTAGTTTAGTTTTAGTTTAGTTTTAGTTTAGTTTTAGTTTAGTTTTAGTTTAGTTTTAGTTTAGTTTTAGTTTAGTTTTAGTTTAGTTTTAGTTTAGTTTTAGTTTAGTTTTAGTTTAGTTTTAGTTTAGTTTTAGTTTAGTTTTAGTTTAGTTTTAGTTTAGTTTTAGTTTAGTTTTAGTTTAGTTTTAGTTTAGTTTTAGTTTAGTTTTAGTTTAGTTTTAGTTTAGTTTTAGTTTAGTTTTAGTTTAGTTTTAGTTTAGTTTTAGTTTAGTTTTAGTTTAGTTTTAGTTTAGTTTTAGTTTAGTTTTAGTTTAGTTTTAGTTTAGTTTTAGTTTAGTTTTAGTTTAGTTTTAGTTTAGTTTTAGTTTAGTTTTAGTTTAGTTTTAGTTTAGTTTTAGTTTAGTTTTAGTTTAGTTTTAGTTTAGTTTTAGTTTAGTTTTAGTTTAGTTTTAGTTTAGTTTTAGTTTAGTTTTAGTTTAGTTTTAGTTTAGTTTTAGTTTAGTTTTAGTTTAGTTTTAGTTTAGTTTTAGTTTAGTTTTAGTTTAGTTTTAGTTTAGTTTTAGTTTAGTTTTAGTTTAGTTTTAGTTTAGTTTTAGTTTAGTTTTAGTTTAGTTTTAGTTTAGTTTTAGTTTAGTTTTAGTTTAGTTTTAGTTTAGTTTTAGTTTAGTTTTAGTTTAGTTTTAGTTTAGTTTTAGTTTAGTTTTAGTTTAGTTTTAGTTTAGTTTTAGTTTAGTTTTAGTTTAGTTTTAGTTTAGTTTTAGTTTAGTTTTAGTTTAGTTTTAGTTTAGTTTTAGTTTAGTTTTAGTTTAGTTTTAGTTTAGTTTTAGTTTAGTTTTAGTTTAGTTTTAGTTTAGTTTTAGTTTAGTTTTAGTTTAGTTTTAGTTTAGTTTTAGTTTAGTTTTAGTTTAGTTTTAGTTTAGTTTTAGTTTAGTTTTAGTTTAGTTTTAGTTTAGTTTTAGTTTAGTTTTAGTTTAGTTTTAGTTTAGTTTTAGTTTAGTTTTAGTTTAGTTTTAGTTTAGTTTTAGTTTAGTTTTAGTTTAGTTTTAGTTTAGTTTTAGTTTAGTTTTAGTTTAGTTTTAGTTTAGTTTTAGTTTAGTTTTAGTTTAGTTTTAGTTTAGTTTTAGTTTAGTTTTAGTTTAGTTTTAGTTTAGTTTTAGTTTAGTTTTAGTTTAGTTTTAGTTTAGTTTTAGTTTAGTTTTAGTTTAGTTTTAGTTTAGTTTTAGTTTAGTTTTAGTTTAGTTTTAGTTTAGTTTTAGTTTAGTTTTAGTTTAGTTTTAGTTTAGTTTTAGTTTAGTTTTAGTTTAGTTTTAGTTTAGTTTTAGTTTAGTTTTAGTTTAGTTTTAGTTTAGTTTTAGTTTAGTTTTAGTTTAGTTTTAGTTTAGTTTTAGTTTAGTTTTAGTTTAGTTTTAGTTTAGTTTTAGTTTAGTTTTAGTTTAGTTTTAGTTTAGTTTTAGTTTAGTTTTAGTTTAGTTTTAGTTTAGTTTTAGTTTAGTTTTAGTTTAGTTTTAGTTTAGTTTTAGTTTAGTTTTAGTTTAGTTTTAGTTTAGTTTTAGTTTAGTTTTAGTTTAGTTTTAGTTTAGTTTTAGTTTAGTTTTAGTTTAGTTTTAGTTTAGTTTTAGTTTAGTTTTAGTTTAGTTTTAGTTTAGTTTTAGTTTAGTTTTAGTTTAGTTTTAGTTTAGTTTTAGTTTAGTTTTAGTTTAGTTTTAGTTTAGTTTTAGTTTAGTTTTAGTTTAGTTTTAGTTTAGTTTTAGTTTAGTTTTAGTTTAGTTTTAGTTTAGTTTTAGTTTAGTTTTAGTTTAGTTTTAGTTTAGTTTTAGTTTAGTTTTAGTTTAGTTTTAGTTTAGTTTTAGTTTAGTTTTAGTTTAGTTTTAGTTTAGTTTTAGTTTAGTTTTAGTTTAGTTTTAGTTTAGTTTTAGTTTAGTTTTAGTTTAGTTTTAGTTTAGTTTTAGTTTAGTTTAGTTTAGTTTAGTTTTAGTTTAGTTTTAGTTTAGTTTTAGTTTAGTTTTAGTTTAGTTTTAGTTTAGTTTTAGTTTAGTTTTAGTTTAGTTTTAGTTTAGTTTTAGTTTAGTTTTAGTTTAGTTTTAGTTTAGTTTTAGTTTAGTTTTAGTTTAGTTTTAGTTTAGTTTTAGTTTAGTTTTAGTTTAGTTTTAGTTTAGTTTTAGTTTAGTTTTAGTTTAGTTTTAGTTTAGTTTTAGTTTAGTTTTAGTTTAGTTTTAGTTTAGTTTTAGTTTAGTTTTAGTTTAGTTTTAGTTTAGTTTTAGTTTAGTTTTAGTTTAGTTTTAGTTTAGTTTTAGTTTAGTTTTAGTTTAGTTTTAGTTTAGTTTTAGTTTAGTTTTAGTTTAGTTTTAGTTTAGTTTTAGTTTAGTTTTAGTTTAGTTTTAGTTTAGTTTTAGTTTAGTTTTAGTTTAGTTTTAGTTTAGTTTTAGTTTAGTTTTAGTTTAGTTTTAGTTTAGTTTTAGTTTAGTTTTAGTTTAGTTTTAGTTTAGTTTTAGTTTAGTTTTAGTTTAGTTTTAGTTTAGTTTTAGTTTAGTTTTAGTTTAGTTTTAGTTTAGTTTTAGTTTAGTTTTAGTTTAGTTTTAGTTTAGTTTTAGTTTAGTTTTAGTTTAGTTTTAGTTTAGTTTTAGTTTAGTTTTAGTTTAGTTTTAGTTTAGTTTTAGTTTAGTTTTAGTTTAGTTTTAGTTTAGTTTTAGTTTAGTTTTAGTTTAGTTTTAGTTTAGTTTTAGTTTAGTTTTAGTTTAGTTTTAGTTTAGTTTTAGTTTAGTTTTAGTTTAGTTTTAGTTTAGTTTTAGTTTAGTTTTAGTTTAGTTTTAGTTTAGTTTTAGTTTAGTTTTAGTTTAGTTTTAGTTTAGTTTTAGTTTAGTTTTAGTTTAGTTTTAGTTTAGTTTTAGTTTAGTTTTAGTTTAGTTTTAGTTTAGTTTTAGTTTAGTTTTAGTTTAGTTTTAGTTTAGTTTTAGTTTAGTTTTAGTTTAGTTTTAGTTTAGTTTTAGTTTAGTTTTAGTTTAGTTTTAGTTTAGTTTTAGTTTAGTTTTAGTTTAGTTTTAGTTTAGTTTTAGTTTAGTTTTAGTTTAGTTTTAGTTTAGTTTTAGTTTAGTTTTAGTTTAGTTTTAGTTTAGTTTTAGTTTAGTTTTAGTTTAGTTTTAGTTTAGTTTTAGTTTAGTTTTAGTTTAGTTTTAGTTTAGTTTTAGTTTAGTTTTAGTTTAGTTTTAGTTTAGTTTTAGTTTAGTTTTAGTTTAGTTTTAGTTTAGTTTTAGTTTAGTTTTAGTTTAGTTTTAGTTTAGTTTTAGTTTAGTTTTAGTTTAGTTTTAGTTTAGTTTTAGTTTAGTTTTAGTTTAGTTTTAGTTTAGTTTTAGTTTAGTTTTAGTTTAGTTTTAGTTTAGTTTTAGTTTAGTTTTAGTTTAGTTTTAGTTTAGTTTTAGTTTAGTTTTAGTTTAGTTTTAGTTTAGTTTTAGTTTAGTTTTAGTTTAGTTTTAGTTTAGTTTTAGTTTAGTTTTAGTTTAGTTTTAGTTTAGTTTTAGTTTAGTTTTAGTTTAGTTTTAGTTTAGTTTTAGTTTAGTTTTAGTTTAGTTTTAGTTTAGTTTTAGTTTAGTTTTAGTTTAGTTTTAGTTTAGTTTTAGTTTAGTTTTAGTTTAGTTTTAGTTTAGTTTTAGTTTAGTTTTAGTTTAGTTTTAGTTTAGTTTTAGTTTAGTTTTAGTTTAGTTTTAGTTTAGTTTTAGTTTAGTTTTAGTTTAGTTTTAGTTTAGTTTTAGTTTAGTTTTAGTTTAGTTTTAGTTTAGTTTTAGTTTAGTTTTAGTTTAGTTTTAGTTTAGTTTTAGTTTAGTTTTAGTTTAGTTTTAGTTTAGTTTTAGTTTAGTTTTAGTTTAGTTTTAGTTTAGTTTTAGTTTAGTTTTAGTTTAGTTTTAGTTTAGTTTTAGTTTAGTTTTAGTTTAGTTTTAGTTTAGTTTTAGTTTAGTTTTAGTTTAGTTTTAGTTTAGTTTTAGTTTAGTTTTAGTTTAGTTTTAGTTTAGTTTTAGTTTAGTTTTAGTTTAGTTTTAGTTTAGTTTTAGTTTAGTTTTAGTTTAGTTTTAGTTTAGTTTTAGTTTAGTTTTAGTTTAGTTTTAGTTTAGTTTTAGTTTAGTTTTAGTTTAGTTTTAGTTTAGTTTTAGTTTAGTTTTAGTTTAGTTTTAGTTTAGTTTTAGTTTAGTTTTAGTTTAGTTTTAGTTTAGTTTTAGTTTAGTTTTAGTTTAGTTTTAGTTTAGTTTTAGTTTAGTTTTAGTTTAGTTTTAGTTTAGTTTTAGTTTAGTTTTAGTTTAGTTTTAGTTTAGTTTTAGTTTAGTTTTAGTTTAGTTTTAGTTTAGTTTTAGTTTAGTTTTAGTTTAGTTTTAGTTTAGTTTTAGTTTAGTTTTAGTTTAGTTTTAGTTTAGTTTTAGTTTAGTTTTAGTTTAGTTTTAGTTTAGTTTTAGTTTAGTTTTAGTTTAGTTTTAGTTTAGTTTTAGTTTAGTTTTAGTTTAGTTTTAGTTTAGTTTTAGTTTAGTTTTAGTTTAGTTTTAGTTTAGTTTTAGTTTAGTTTTAGTTTAGTTTTAGTTTAGTTTTAGTTTAGTTTTAGTTTAGTTTTAGTTTAGTTTTAGTTTAGTTTTAGTTTAGTTTTAGTTTAGTTTTAGTTTAGTTTTAGTTTAGTTTTAGTTTAGTTTTAGTTTAGTTTTAGTTTAGTTTTAGTTTAGTTTTAGTTTAGTTTTAGTTTAGTTTTAGTTTAGTTTTAGTTTAGTTTTAGTTTAGTTTTAGTTTAGTTTTAGTTTAGTTTTAGTTTAGTTTTAGTTTAGTTTTAGTTTAGTTTTAGTTTAGTTTTAGTTTAGTTTTAGTTTAGTTTTAGTTTAGTTTTAGTTTAGTTTTAGTTTAGTTTTAGTTTAGTTTTAGTTTAGTTTTAGTTTAGTTTTAGTTTAGTTTTAGTTTAGTTTTAGTTTAGTTTTAGTTTAGTTTTAGTTTAGTTTTAGTTTAGTTTTAGTTTAGTTTTAGTTTAGTTTTAGTTTAGTTTTAGTTTAGTTTTAGTTTAGTTTTAGTTTAGTTTTAGTTTAGTTTTAGTTTAGTTTTAGTTTAGTTTTAGTTTAGTTTTAGTTTAGTTTTAGTTTAGTTTTAGTTTAGTTTTAGTTTAGTTTTAGTTTAGTTTTAGTTTAGTTTTAGTTTAGTTTTAGTTTAGTTTTAGTTTAGTTTTAGTTTAGTTTTAGTTTAGTTTTAGTTTAGTTTTAGTTTAGTTTTAGTTTAGTTTTAGTTTAGTTTTAGTTTAGTTTTAGTTTAGTTTTAGTTTAGTTTTAGTTTAGTTTTAGTTTAGTTTTAGTTTAGTTTTAGTTTAGTTTTAGTTTAGTTTTAGTTTAGTTTTAGTTTAGTTTTAGTTTAGTTTTAGTTTAGTTTTAGTTTAGTTTTAGTTTAGTTTTAGTTTAGTTTTAGTTTAGTTTTAGTTTAGTTTTAGTTTAGTTTTAGTTTAGTTTTAGTTTAGTTTTAGTTTAGTTTTAGTTTAGTTTTAGTTTAGTTTTAGTTTAGTTTTAGTTTAGTTTTAGTTTAGTTTTAGTTTAGTTTTAGTTTAGTTTTAGTTTAGTTTTAGTTTAGTTTTAGTTTAGTTTTAGTTTAGTTTTAGTTTAGTTTTAGTTTAGTTTTAGTTTAGTTTTAGTTTAGTTTTAGTTTAGTTTTAGTTTAGTTTTAGTTTAGTTTTAGTTTAGTTTTAGTTTAGTTTTAGTTTAGTTTTAGTTTAGTTTTAGTTTAGTTTTAGTTTAGTTTTAGTTTAGTTTTAGTTTAGTTTTAGTTTAGTTTTAGTTTAGTTTTAGTTTAGTTTTAGTTTAGTTTTAGTTTAGTTTTAGTTTAGTTTTAGTTTAGAATTATACCACATCACTTTTTACTTTGTGGTTTACTTAAATCTTTTTTTGTAAGTTCTTTCGAAGTTTCTTCTGCAGGAATCAAATCTAAACCATGTGCATTCTTTTCATATAGAAGCTAATAGGATTGCTACACTTTCTTTTTCAAATTCTACCGTTATTAATTGGGATGCTGATGTAGGATTGTGTATGTTTTCGCGATGTTTCTGATATTTCTTACCGTCTATCCAAATTGGTTGAATTGGTGAACTTTATCGACTGAATGGTATTCTTGCACAAAGCTGTTATTTAGCTTGTCTTTTGTCAACTTACTTCTTTTAATTTAAGGACACTAATATCTTTATCATGAGCTTTTATATACTGGTTTTAGAACAAAAGCTTTTCAAATAGTTGATTCTTTTGCACATAGTCCAAGACGACTGTCAACAATTCGTCTATAGGGCGTAAGAATATTTTTTGTTTATTGGAATAAGAATTTTTTGTTTACTGGGAGATATTTTTTTTTTTGAAGTTGATGTAACATAATTGAGTTAGTTGAAAAAAGTTGATAAAATGAACACGGTGTGTTCCTGAATATACTGTAATAAAAAGAAATTGTTTGGTTATAAGAAAATTTATCCACGTGTTATTTTTTTTATATTTTTCATCGTTCGAACTTATACTGTGTATTTGGAGGAAAAATTTACAACGACCACAAATATTTAGAATAGATGAAGTGATAAAATAATTAGAGTGATACTTTTGGCCAAAGGTTTATTCTGAAAGAACAACACATTAAACGAAAAGTTTATTGTCGCAAACAAAATGGCTAAAGAATCTTAAACGAATACAAATTCTTAAAACATAAATACATAAAGGATGTATTATATTTATACGAACATAAACATAAAATTTTACGTAATAATTCTCCTTTATATTTTTGACTTTTAATACGTCGAAAGGTGTGAAATAAACTTGTTCCTTATAATATGTAATTCATACATAAAAGAAAAACACTTTGCCACCTGTCGTAATGAAGTACTAAAACTTAAGAAAATATGAACAGCATAATATATAAGAACAACAACAAAGTAAAATAAATCCAAATTAATGTCATATTAGCGTTGGTATTAAGAACCGAACACAAAAAAAACTAATCTGTGTGTGGTCGTCGTATTTACATGCGTTTGAGGAGCCGAGTCACATAAAATAGGAGTTTTGTCGTTATCATCCCTTTTCGAAATTTTACTATTTTTTTTTTGATTCAACCCTCTCTCTAACTATAGTTGCTACACACAAGAACAACAACAACAGACAATAATTATTACTATTATGGGTGGAAATAACATTTTCGTATCCGACTATACGAGCGTATATGACAAATATAATTTTTTATTTTTTTTTATTATTTAAATTAATTTGAAACTAATTTTATTTATTTATGAGATTTTTATTTGCATATGCTGTTTTGTTATTATGCTGCTACACATAATATATTCATTATTATGTTTGTACATACTTAAATATTATACAAGTATTTGATGCGGGGAGGGGTTGCATTATACAATGTATTATTATGCAATCGTAAATTGGTATTATAATACGGCGTACCCGGGGGTGATATGGCTCACAATCTCACATACAGTATTATATGTGTATATAGACGACGACGAATTAAAAAATTTTATTGATTTAATTTTTATAATTGATTTGAATTACTTAATTTGAATGCAATGGATGTATATATATATAGTACGAGCATAAAATCGAACAAAAATTTGTTTCACTTGCGAAATCTGTTTCGAATTTTTATTATTATTTCTTTCGTCTATAGATATAGTGTATGTAAATTGAATTAATTTGTTAAATTGATTTGGATTTTTAAAAGTTAATTGTGATTAGGGTTTTTATATTTTTAAACTATGATAAAACTATTTATGGGCTCTTGACAGTGATTAAACTCTATAGTTTGTATGCGAATGCGATAATTGAATTTTAAATTTTTTGTTTGACTGTTTGGGTGCGGTTTTATTCAACTTTGGTCAATCAATTGCTGGAACCGTTGTCGTACGGCTATAGCAGCCTCATTTGCAATCCAGCATGTAATTGTTGATGATGCATCTTCTTCAAATTCTAATAAATTATTTTTTAATAGTTGTATTCTTATGCGATAAGCTGCAGCTTGGACCACTTGAAAAATAAAATACTTAGCCTGTTAAATTTCTGATTCGGAAAGAACTTTTCCCTTCTTTTTCCGGCGGTTTGTTTTTGAATGTCTGGGCAAATCTTAAAATTTTTATAAGCAAATTGGTGTTCAGATAAATGTGGGTTTTTTTTTTCAACGATTATGCATAATAATTAGATTAGTAGAGTAGCCCCAGATAGATCCAATTTGGATACAGATACGATTTTAATCAGGGTTACTCTTGTTTTGGAAGCAATTAGATTAGTTTTGGTATCACTTTTTTTATCGTACGTGAGTATACAACGGCAGCGTATAGCCGTCTTACGAATTGTATCGCATAAAGAAACACGTGGTCTATTGCATTGTTTCTTTCGAAACAATCGATCGTAAATACAAAACAGTTTGCTGAGAGTAATGTTTCGAATCAGAATATTAACAAAGACGATGTCCATATGATGCATCGCAAATTTCAAAGTTTCACGAGATGGAAGAAGTGTATTATTCAGCAATGAGTTTTCTCAATAAAATGGTGTCAAACTGACGTCAATCTGTGCCTTTTAATACTTCGAGTTATATCTTCGACAATTCGAGTGATTATGCACACCTGTTGCAGGTGATTATGTTGAAATGTCGGGTCCCACAGTGTGATAAAAAATTACCACAAATCACTAAGATGAATGCACTAGGTGATGGTGCGGAAGGTCGCGATCTTTGGCTTATTTACATCACATTAAATAAGCTAGACAATGAATCTAAAACTCTTTGGGTACAACAAACCAAGAACATTGACTGTACAACCATAAACAAATTATTTGAATTTCTTATGGATCGAATCGATACTCTCGAGACATTTGGGATGAATAAAAGGCTAACCTATTCAACCAAAATCATTTGCCACACTAGTCACCCATTGATTATTATGCAAGGAAGAAGCATCTCATAAGCTATATGAGTGCAAGATATTTAAGGAAATGAAACACAGCGATCGACTACAACACCTAAAGAAAACACTGCAAAGACTGCATCCGTGATGTAAGAAGATGACAGTGACATTATCAAGGAATCAAACGAGACAAGCCAGGCAACTAACCAGCGTTCTACAACCATGCATATAAATACAAGTTCCACAGAAGAACCAAACTTAGCAAGCTGCTTAAACATTACACGTCATATTTCATCTGCTATCTTGCCTACAGCTAATGTCAAACTGCGTGATCGTAATGGAATTCTACACACATTTCGAACATTATTGGATTCTGGATCAGAATCAAATTTTATTACTGAAAGGTGCCTTAATAAACTGCAGTTATCAAAAATCTATAACTCAATAAGCATTAAGGGGCTTAGATACGCAGACATCGGTCAGACACAGGGTTCCGTGGAAGTTGAAATCTCAACTTAAAAAATTTTGGGAGTTGGAGGATATACATATGGCCAGTAAATTATCCTCAGATGAAGAAGAATGTCAAACGTTATTTCGAATTACTACGATTCGAGGAGATGACAACAAGTTTGAAGTTCGCCTACCGTTTAAGAGAAGTTTAAAGACCCTGGGTGCATCATACCATATAGCGATACAACGCTTGAAGTCAATGGAACGAAAATGTATAAAGGATAAGCACTTCAAGCAATTATATTTCAATTTAATGGAGGAGTACGAAGCCTTAGGCCATATGAGTTTTATCGGTGAGTCGAATACAAAAAATTATTATATGACACGTATATCGTATGGTATGGATAGATCCAGAAGATGCATAGGTTCAGCGAATTTTATGGAGAACGGAACCTTCAATGACGCCAAAGAAATATCGTTTAAATACTGTGACATACGGAATTACGTCAGCCGCGTACCTTGCTACAAGATGCCTAAAGGAAGTATCACTTACGTTTGAGAATACAAATTGCGACGCAGCTAATATACTATTGAGAGATGTTTATGTGGTTGATGTTATGACCGGTTCGACCAGCATTGATCATCTAATCAACACTAAGGATCAAATTATTTCAACTTTAAAGACATATGGCTTTAGTTTACGGAAATTACGATCCAATATATCTGAAATAATCGCATCAAAGGTTGCAAATTCAGAACTAGTAGCTGAAAGTGTTAATAAAGAAATATCTACTGATGCAGATAAAGTACTCGGTATGATTTGAGATTCGACATCAGATATGTTCAGTTTTAAATTTCATCCAACCAACATATTTGTACACACTAAAAGAAGCCTACTGTCAGAATCCAGCAAAATATTCGCTCCGTTAGGTCTTCTTACACCAATAATAATAAAAATAAAAATTTTGTTTCTGAAGCTGATATAAAATCAGATTGGCTTAAAATCAGAAGCAGTTTCAGTGACATAAACTCAATAAAAATTCCAAGATGGCTAAATATTGAGAGTGAATGCACATTACACGGATTTAGTGATGCTAGTGAATCAGCATTGGTTTTTTGAATATACATGGAGGTCGAATAGAACCCGATGTTTTCATAAATTACGCTAACCAATTTATTTTGCACTCATGTGCATGTTTTATTTTGCGGGTAAAAACTAAAACCGTTTTCGAGATGGATGATTTTTTAGTGGCCAATGCAAGTGCCAACCTTTTCGGGAATTCATCTGATTTAGTAGCAAAATCAAAAAACCCGGGAGCTTTAAAACGATCAAACGCAACGATTGGTAGTAGTTTATTCATTACATCTGATGTACTTTAATCTTTAACCTTTAATTTTTAACTGCGAATTAATATTTTTTCGCAGTCTTTTAGGCAGTTTATATTAAAAAACAGCAGGAGGATCGACGATTTATGCATCTTTTATAGAAAGTGGCTTGCTTCAAGACACGTATCGAAGAAAAATAGTTTCGTATTTGGCTGCACACAAACATGAAAATTTCGGGTTTAATCCATGCAAAGACGATTTACTTACCGCAGCGGAAGCGTATGTGTTGCTATTTCCCTGCTTGCAGCTTGTTAGTGTTTAAATATTATATTATATAACGTTTGATTCATAGAAAGCATGGTTTATCCTAGGTCATTAACAACCGAGCTCTAAATCAATATATAGATTTGATTGGTGTAATGCTTGGATGTAAAATACCTTAAGTAAAAAACCATCCTTGTGAATCAATCTAAAAAAATTTTTATTTCATTGAGCTAATATTTTTACCAGCAAAGGGATACAAGGTAGGCTTGCCACCTTTGGAAAATGCCAGAGGAGGACAGTTAAACCTTTGTTTTAAGCACTGCTAGCGACAAAAACATTTTCAAAGTCCAAAACATCGGCACATCCATTTTTGCACATCTTCACTAATGAAATATCTTGGTAAAGCTGGCCAAATAATTATAGTTTTATCTATAGCAGGCAATAAAGACAACTATTTCGTCGATATACGCCGAAGAATTTCTTTAAATTCAATTTTCGAGTTACACAGTTTGTGTATTTTGGTCGACGTTAAAAACGTCGTATCGGCGACAAAACCGTCGTAGCGAGGTTAAAATCGTTTGATTGAAAATCTACCCTTGGCCCCTTGTAGGATTGTTGCTTGGTTTCCGGTGTTTACTATCGAATGTCTCTTTATTATTAACCGCAGCTCGATTAATTTCCTTAACAGCCATTTCTTTCGTTGTGGTTGCTTCGCAATAGCTTTGGAACAACTTACTTATAAGCGTATTAGGAAATTGTTCAAGCAGGTCGATATGCATGTTATTGAATGATATTGGTATCTTATCAATCGGATGTAATTCCGCTTCCTTTTGTCCTGATAGAGCTTTTGTATATCCCACTCGCAAGCTGCGATACATTTTAATTCTTCGGAAAATTTCTCTGGAGAATCTTTAATGCCTTTTAAACTCCACATATTCCACATAGTCGTGATTTAGTTAGGTGCATATCCACTTGATCATTCTAGGAACGACTAATTTATGCGTCCTGCGTCATTATTTTGAACAAGTGAACGGCCCGGATGCATCAGTTCTTCCGCACCATTTGTATTCCGACTCAATACCCCTACAAGCTTCATTCAACTCCTGGTCGATATTCCATGACAAAATTGTAATCGGCTAATTTTCGTCATCATATTGAAATTCTTGATATTTCATTTATTTTGTTGAACAAGTTTGTAATGACGAACACTCGGTTATCATCGCGGCGAAGGCGAAAGGTGGAACCATAGATGAATTAAGGTTTTATATTGCTAACGTTTTGTGATTCCCTAATTTAGAATAAAAACGCGATACCGCTTCCAAAGTTTTGAAACAATAGAAAAGTTTTTCATGAACTTTAGAAATAATCCCGCCAATCCCATAAACTGTAGTCGTATCTGATTTCTGTTCTTTAGCCGTAGAAAACTTACATCGGTATCTGTGTTTGATTTTCTGGGTGTAATCGTGATCCTGACACTTCATGTTCTATAAATTCCAACTTGCGGTTGACGAAATGACTATTTTCCAGGTTAACAAACAGACCATGGCACTTTATTACATCTAACAACCGCTCTAATTTTCCCATATCATCTAGATACACCACTATTTCCCCATTAGTCTCGTCAGCTACTTAATTCATAATTTTCTGGAAAATAGCTGGGAATTGGCCTACCCAAATGTCAACCTTATAAACTTATAATGTCCATCAGCAGTAACAAAAGCAGTTATGGATATTGAATCTTGGAGTATTCTAGACTCATCGCTGGTAATATTCTGATAACAAATCCAAAACGGCGAAATAATTAGCTCCGAATAAACGTTGAAGTAGATCTTCCATAATCACCAAAGGCGATCGGTCTTTCCCCATTTCAGCGTTTACTTGTCGATAATCTACTTACATGCTTTCCTCTCCTGTTTTCTTTTTATTATTATTAATTTTCTTTTAACATAACCATTCGGCCATCTTTATTCGTTCACATTCACCACTGTACTGTCGTTCTTTTCTCGTCTTTCGCTTTGTTATTTACATTCCAGGATCGCACTCTACAAAATATGATATTTATTTTTCTGGTGGAGGATATTTTTGTGTTCGTGGAGGATGGAGGCAATTTGTTACGAAAGGAGCTCTGTCCTCCACAAAGGAGGACAGGTGGCAAGCCTAGATACAAGTAATAGGCAATTTGATATTTTTAACGTTTTTTTTTTATTTTTTGCTTAGGATTTGCTAATTAATTCCAAAAATACCGGTTTTTCGCAAATAAAGCTTAGAAACGATAGGGTTAAAAAGCGCAAATTAGAAAAAGAATTTTCACCTAAATCTACAGCAAAAATTGACACAACCGTTGCAACGACTGATAATACTGTTAATATTGATATACAATAAGATTTGTATACTTTAAATACGCTATCCTTACCGGAAGAAATTTTATTAGCAAAAATTAAATTAAAAGAAACGGCAGCGTATCGAAAATCGTTATTTAAAAAAGAAGATTTTAATATATACGACAACTGCAAATATTTTTACATATCCCCTGAACTGGTAGGTTATGGAATATAAGATTATTATTTGTATTTTTGATTTCATATTGATTAAATAAATATTTTTGTAGATTTTATATGATTTCGAGCTAAATCACGGCTTCACCCTACATCTAAAGACCGAATGGGACATTTACCAACGAAACGTATTTAGGTTAGTGAAAAACGCAGGAAAAAAAATCTTATATACTGAATTTGATCGGAATTCTGGTAGGTTTCTATTTATACTGTAATAATTGTATTGTTTAATATTAATAAGCACATCATCACTACAGATTGGGACAGCTGTACGTTACCTTTTATAAATCTTATACGTCTTTTACCACCGTCATCACTTGGAAGAACACAAGTTGATAGTAGCAGTAATTTCATAGATCCTTCTTATAGTGATATTGCAAATGCAACGAGTTATTTAACATTCACAAATATATTAACCACGGAAAACCAGTTAGTACAAATTACAGCAAAATCACCTACTACTATTCGCCCTATTGATATGATCGATGCACCAACAAAAGAAAGCGTTGTAAATTTTGCGACTGAACTAGATTATTTAGGTTTACCTGATTCAATAATCAATAAAATATTAGAATTATGTTCGGATTTATGCCAAACACTGTCAAATAATTACTTGCAGATAAATCTGACAAATGATGATTCACACTCAATTCTTGCAGAAAAAAGTAATATAATAAGCTCTCGACATAGCAGTTATTTCAAAAATGTGATGACTCAATATAAAAGAAACATACATTTAAAAAAAATGAGAATTTCGTAAAGCCCACTCAAATCACTATTGGTAGTCGCTGGGATCGTAAATAATTCAGATTAACCAAAACTTGCAGTAAATGCTTAGTTCAGACGAACTACCAGTATGTATCTTTAATAGGAACCTTAAAATCGTTGTTCAAAAATAAAAAAATTTTTGAAACTTTCTGAAAATTTCTGAAAATTTCTGAAACTTTCTTTCAAAATTATCACTCTTTTACGTCGTTAGAGCTATCAAAGTTTTGCTGTAGTTCTCTGTGGAAAACAAATAAATCTTTTCAAGAACATCCAAACGCTATTCAGCTTCAGCTCTTTTATGATGATTTTGAGTGCATTAATCCCTTGGGAAGTAAGAAAACTATTCATAAAACTGGCGCTTTAAATTTTACAATTTTAAATTTACCCAGAAACTTACTGTCACATTTAGAGAATATTTATTTGGTGGCATTATTTAATGCCAATGATCTTAAATTTGGTTCCACATACAACCAAAATTTAAGACCAATTGTAGATGATATAATCCCATTAGAAAAGTATGGAATTCTTACTGATTCGGGGACAATCTATGGTACCTTGACAAGTATTACTCATGACAATTTGGGCGCTAATCAAATATTAGGGTTTTTGGGCAGTTTCAGTGCACAATATTTTTGTAGATTTTGTGAAACTAATAAAGAGCAAGTTCAGTTTACATTCGAAGAAAATATTAGTAAAATGCGTGCAGTTGAAAGTTTAATAACACATTGTTGTAAGACCGATGTACTGTCAAGAAAAGTAGTAACATGGCTATCTATACTAACTGAATTATCAAAATATAATATTTTAGAAAATTGTACTGTAGATCTGATGCACGATTTACTAGAAGGTTTAGTTCCCTTTATAATTCTAGCACTCTTTAATTATTTAAATGATTCAAAATATATCAATTTCGAAAAAATTAATAAAAGGATTCATTCGTTTATTTGTACCAAAAATCACTTCCAATATCAGCTATTAATAAGGATTCTTTAGGTCTATCAGCTTCCCAAAGTTGGTGTCTTCATTTACCATTTATATTTGGGGACCTCATAATAATTTCACTGTTACCTCGGTGGGAAGCTATAACCACTCTTCTTGAAATTTTATATATTTCTTTTAACTGGAAAACCAACCTACTGGCCTACGGATCAATGCAAAATACCAGACTTAATTGATTTTTTTATAATCAAAAATATATCAATGAACTATATACAAGTAGACGAAAGTCGAGACCTAAACTCGGACCATTCTCCTATACTTTTGACATTATGCGAAAAAATAATTCAAAAAGAAAGAAATCCAATCCTAATAAATAAACGCACTTGTTGGAAATACTTTAGGCAGTCCTTAGAAGAAAAAATTAACCTAAAGGTTCCATTAAAAAGCGAGGAGCAAGTAGAAAACGAAGTTCTAAAATTTGTAAGTGATATACACCAATCAGCCTGGGAAAGTACTATTGGCAGAGAGAACTATTGGCAGCAAAAAGAAGAGCGAGAAGAATATGGCAGCAAACACGAGCTCCTCAATATAAAACTAAATTAAACAATTTAACCCAACAGTTAAGAAGAGAAATCCAAAAAGTAAAAGATGGGTCAATCAGTAACTGTCTAAAAACACTAACTTATGATAGCAGGACTGATTATTCACTTTGGAAAGCAACCAAAAAAAATTAAAAGACAAACCCTTCAATAAGAATAGAAGGGGGGAAGTGGGCTTGAAATAACGAAGATAAAGTTCAATGTTTTGCGGAGCACCTCGAAAAAATATTCCAACCACATGATGATCAAACTTTAGAATCTCAAACAATAACGGTGGAATCTCAAAAAGAAAGTGAAGAAATTCTATTGACTTCACCAAAAGAAGTCATGCATGAGATAAAATTCAATATGAATTCGAAAAAAGCTCCTGGTTATGATCTTATTACTACAGAAATTTTAAAAGAACTACCAAGGAATGCCCTAGTTAAGCTTACTTACCTTATCAATGCAGCATTTAGAATCAAATTTGTGCCCAGTTTGTGTAAAATTGCAGAAGTAATAATGATATCAAAACCTGGAAAACCACCATCTTTTAGACCAATTTCGCTGTTGCCAAAATACTGATTAAAAGGTTAAATCCGATAATCGAAAGGAATAACTTAAGCCCAAATTATCAGTTCGGAATTCGTCGTCAACACTCAACAATACAACAAGTACACAGAGTAATCAATGTAATTGAGAAAGCACTTGAAGAGAAAAATGTCTGCTCCACGATATTTTTAGACGTGGCGCAAGCTTTTGACAAGGTTTGGCATGAAGGACTTAATCATAAGTTAAGAAACCTCTTACCAATGCAATTCGCTAAAATACTGGAATCATACTTGAAAGATAGATTCTTTAGAATTAAATTGGCTGAAATTTATTCTGAATTAAAAGAAATAAAAGCAGGTGTACCGCAGGGCAGTGTATTAGGACCGATTTTATTATACACGTATGATCTACCTAAATTAGAAAACAACACAGTATGGCGACTTTTGCTGATGACATTGCGATCTTAGCTGTTGGAAAAAGCAAAGAAGAATCAACACAAAAATTATAATCAGCTATCTTCGAAGTATATAAATGGACTAATAGATGGCGAATTAAGCTAAATGAAACTAAATCAGTTCATATAAATTTTACCAACAAACGAGTTGACCATATACCTGTTTCAATAAATCGAGAACTAATACCGTATGCGAACACAGCTAAGTATCTAGGCATGACCCTGGATGCTAAACTTAGATGGAAGGTCCACGTCAAAAAGAAAAATGAAGAACTAAAACTCCAATATAAAAAAATGCATTAGCTGATAGGCAGACACTTTTCTCTATCATCATACAATAAGCTGCTACTTTATAAGCAGATACTGAAACCAATATGGACTTATGGTATTGAACTCTGGGGTTGTACAAAACCCAGCAACGTCAATATCATTCAAAGGTACTAAAGAATAGGGTACTAAAGAACATCGTTGATGCACCATGGTACGTCAGGAATAGTGATCTACATAGAGACCTTAAAGTGGATCCCGTTTCAATTGAAATTAAAAAAAATGCAAGGAAACACGAAGAAAGACTCCAGCAACATGTGAATATAGAGGTAATTCAGATGTTAACCAACACCAATATTGTACGCAGATTGAAAAGAACCAAACCCTTTGAACTGGTTTAATTGTTAATGCAAACAGCGACTTGCTGATTTAAATCCACAATACCGATGTGGTATAACCAACAACTTACCAGAAACTGTGAAATCCCAATGGGTGGAGTCATAGATATAATTATCTTAGTAAATTAAGTCAGAAACAAATTGCTCATTAGTCCAGGAGACTAGATTATAATAAAATAAAATAAATAAAGTCAATTTATTTAAAATAAAAATAAAAATAAAAATAAAAATTATTTTACTAAAATAGTACAATATAGCGAAATTGCAAAACTTAAACAATTAATTGAAACCCATTTAACTATTATTGTGAACGTATTTGAAATCAAACTAATAATAATTTTAAATAAAAATATTGAACAATTCTTCATGACAAAAATAAAGACCACGGGAGCCGCGTTCCGAATTGCGGCGGGCCCTATAATTGCGCCCCCCTCCCGCATCGCGGATTTGCGCCCTTGTAGTTACGCCACTGGTGCCAGTCAAATAAGATTCGCACTTTCAGTTCTAGAACTTGAAACATAGTTAGGAAAAAATCAAATCATATTAAAATCAAACCGCGTTCACTTGCATCTTAGAATTTTTTTTTTTTTTTTTTTTTGTATACTCTACAATTTTTAAATTACAATTTTTTACCATTCAAGTCAGTTTTATTTTCTTTTGTCATTCAAATTTCTATTTGCATTGTCTTCTTAATCTATTCACAAAAAAAAAAAGATCGGGACATAAAAGAAGAATGACACTTTTCATCTTTTTCATTTTTTTCATTATTTTGTTGTTGTATTTTCGTTGTGCTATTCTATGTTTTTTTGTGTTCGCTGTACAAAAAAAAATTGAAAGCACGCGTTTCAATTGAAATTCTTTAGTTTTGTGTCGCTGTCATTGTTGAATTTCCATAATATACATTCACTTATTATTATTCTGTTATTATTATTATTATTATTATAGCTATTATTACTATTACCATTATATTCTTGCAATATTTAAGCTTATTTTAGTGTATTCCACAGTGTGAACCGCGTCGCTAAATATTTTTAACATTCACATTTATTAGCTTTAATAGAGATATTTGAAAGCATTTTTCTATTTTTAATTAGTTGTGACTAACAGATGTCAAGTACATATACATATATATATAGGTTACAACATCAAACACATGTGTTGTGTCGAATTATTTCATAAAATTTTGTATGGTACATAATAAAGTGGTTAAATTTGTATAATTAAAATTTTGCCAATGTAATTTTATAATTACTTGCCGTATTTGGTAATCTTAAAAAGAAAAAAAATTTGCGCCACCATTTACGAAACATTAAAATGATGTATGGTCGAGTGTGTACCCATTTATATATTTATTTGTGTGACAAATGTCATAACATTTATCACCAACAATCATGCTTTCATCATCGTATTTGTATAACATAATATTATGTCGCGCATATAAAAGAAATTCATCTTAAAAGCGCGAGATTTTCAAGAATAGAATGTTTGTTGTTTTCATATATATCGTTAACAATAATATATACATTTTGTAGTCGTTTCTATTATTATAACAATATATATACATATAGTCTAATATAATAAATAAGACTCGAAATATGAATCATTGTACTCTATATAGTTTTGTATAGTTTAAGTGGTGCAAATTCTATGATAAGGGTGATGGGTATTATCTTTCAATTTTCAGTATGTTTATGAAATGTATTGTAATATGCTGTTTTTAAAAATGATAAAATAATTATGTTTTCACCACCTCCAAGAATATATCATCACTTCTACTAAATACACGTTACAAAGAATTGCCGAACTTATATTGAAAGTGTGAAATATTTCTTTAAGATTTATAGATTTCAACCTCGACCGAACCAAAATTCCATGAATAATTTGTCTAATCCTTTTAAAAATATGTTTTTACTTATAGTCCTGTTTACATTTTACACTATTTCATATTATATCCTTTAACAAAACATAAAATAAAATTATTTAAATTCCACCCTCGCCCCGAAATTAATAACCAAGGTTGTGTATGTGTGTGTGTTGTCCTTATACAGATACACACATACATATGTAATTTGAAAAGGACTAAAAAAGGATTACATATTTAATCTTTGACACAAAACAAATTTTTATATTTTGTCAATGTTGATCTCGGAGAGTACAAATTTAAGTTAAAACAGGTGTTATTCATTAAAACTGTCTATTATATACAAAGGTAGATTTTTTTTTGTAACGGAAATTTTTTTAATCTTTTGAGGGTCTCCTTTGAATTAAAAATATTGGTTTTAAATTTTATTAAGATTGCTATCTTACGAATTTGATATTGGTTCGAAATCATTTTTTGTATAAACTGTCAATTAGAATTTAAAATATCGTTTGTTCGAGATAAAAATCAATTGTTTCGACGAAAGCTAACAGATGGCAGTGATTTTTTGTTTTTGGTTTATTTAAGATTTGAAATTTCCACTTTTTGGTTTTGAAAATGTTAATACGAACTGTGTATGGTAAAGTATGATATTTTGAAATATTTTCTAGCCTAAAATAGTTATTTGGAACTCATTTTAGGTTTAATTAGAATTGTTTACTCAAATTGTTGTATATCTCTATGCTGGTACCTGGGGAGCCAGCAACTAATTTAATACCAAATTTTATATGATATTTACACATTTTTTATTTATTTAATTATTACTTAAATTAACGTGTTTCTTCTATGACGCTTGAGTTACAATTGATCTATCAAATATATGCAATAATATAATATAAAGGCTATACACAGAGAGAATAATGTGTAATGAATTTAATTTACGCTTGTAGTGAAATTGACAAGCCGCCTAAAAAACACAGTCTAAGGAAATTTCACTGCATTTTAGTGAATTTATAGTAATTTTTACTATTTTGTAGTGAATTTTTACCGTAATGAAATTAATTACAATCCTGTGAAAATTTTCATTACATATTATGGTAGTTACTTTAACTATCTTGTGGTAAATTTCATTACGCGTCGTAGTGAAAACATTTTACGTATAACAAATTAATGGGTTTCATTACAGAACAATTATATTTCACTACAGTACAAATATATTTCACTACCATTCTCTTATATTTCACTACAATACAATTATATTTTACTACAGATTTAGATCATACCACATCGAAAATCCTTGTTTAATTTTATCAGTTTTTCTGAATTTGTTGTAAAATAAAGTCGTGTAGCACATTTCCAAGTAATTTGTATTTTGAGTGTTTTTTCTGTAGTTTTTAATTTGTAAGTGTAATTTAGAATTAAAATATTACTTATTCTATATGTGAAAGTGTAGTTAATTTTTTTTAAAGTGGTGAGTACCTACAATGAAGTTTTTAAATGTTAGAAATGCTATTAGTGATGGTGGAGATCATGCGGTTGATTTGGTGTCCCACAATTCATGCGTTTATTTCAAAAATGATCAGGAATTACTGGATACACACATAGTTAAAACAGTACTCCCAGACGAGTATAAAGTCATAGTAAATAAAGCCGAAGAATGTGTTTTAATATAAAAAAAAAAAATTTAAAAATCCATGCGACCTAGTTTTTTCAACCGTAATCATGTGTATTCTCGCTTACTGCACCACCATCACTATTAGTACTGCATATTTCTTTAGTTGAACGTACTGTATACCACTTATAGCAATTTTTTTTAAAATGTTCAAAAAACAGTAGAACAGTTTCAGACTAGTTTAAACTATTCTGAAATAGTTATACAAAGAACACGTAAAAAAATTAGCTAATGTATTTAATGAATTAACAACATATATAAAATTTACTTTTATCAGGTACACAAAACAAAAACTTGCTGAAATTTGATGCACAACCTTGGTTGGCTGGAGAACAAAAGTGGAAAGAGACTTTAAGTGTAAGACGGCAGGATATTTTGACAATACCTGCGAACGAAATATTTTCAAAATGGCCTTTGTTTGAAAAATTTGAAAAATTAGGTTTAGTAACATATATTTATTTTTAAATATAAACAATTTAATATTATCTTTATCCATTACAGATTGGTTTAGACTTTATTCGGTTATTTGGTGAAGAAACATCTCTAATTTAATCTCTAATTTCATAAGATGCTAAAATGCGAAAACATACAAAATTACAAATTATTAAAACTAATATAAGTATGTAATTACATTTGAATTTTAAAGATTCTAGTATTCCTATATATTTTAAAAATGTTTATTTTCTAATGTTGCAGATAAAAAGGCTCTGATTAGTTTTCAAATATTATACACTACAAGTTACAACCGCAACGCAGAGACTTAATTAACAGATGATCGGTTTTGGAATGTATCCATCCAGCCAATTATTGCAATTATGAATAATAATTATTATATTGTAGCAGACAATATTTTTCACAAAATGGATACTTTCTTATCAGCGATCGACTTACATATGATTATATTATTTATATATGTTTAGTGTTTACAAAAAAAAATTATGTTTTTACCTACATAGATACATACATATTATGTTTGATATCGATGAAATAAATAATTTTGAATATTTTCTATCTACCAGCTTCAACATTTCTGATGGCACTCTAGTTTTAAGATATAAAATAATATAATAATGGACAATACATCTAAAAAATGAACAAAAAATATTTTAATCCTAACTTTAAATTTAAAAAAAAAACTTTTAGTCAAAATGTAATACGTATATTTTAAAAATATATTAAATAATATTAACAAAATTATTATGCACTTTTATAATAAATAAAAACGAAATGTCATGTTCTTGTAATCATTAATATATTTGTATGTAAAAATAAATTGATTTCATAATTCATGTAATAAAGAAAATAAGTGACAAAATTCATAAAAAAAAAATAATTGTTTAATTTTCTTCTTTCCAGAACAAATCTTTGAATTTTCATTAATTGTAGTGACTCATTTCATTACCATGTAATGAAAATATCAAAAGGCTCATTACAATCATTGTTAATTTCATTGATTTATGTAGTACATTTCATTATTGCTATGAAAATATTGTAATACTTTACATTGATTGTTGTCAAAGTAATTACAATTTGTGGTAAATTTCAATACGGTTTTAAAAGTATGGTAATTATTTTCACTACATCCGTTTTGCATTTCATTGAACTTGAAGTTAAATTTCATTACAAATCGGTGAATTTAAGAACAGTGTAGTGAAAATTTTCACAACACCGTAGTAACAATAAATAGTTATTTTAACTACATAGTAATTAACCAAAAAGTTACTACAAATTCAATGATTATCATTACAGTTTTAGTTAAATTTCATTACATTTTTCTCTGTGTGTTTAATGTAAAGGTGGATATATACAACACCTCCCTGTTGGTGAGATTCGCAAACAAACAACAATTTACACATACAAAATTACTAAACCAATAACGTTAAATATAGTTAATTATTTATTATAATTCACATATGATGTATACTACGATATCCAATTAGCCTTTTAATTCTCATCTGTCAAACTAAAAATAAATCCCGGGTTTCGGAACCAAAAAATGTTTGTAGAGGTTTCAGGAAAAAATTATTTATTTATTTTTTATTATTTTTTATTAATTTTTATGTGAATAATATTTTCTTTTATTTTTTAGTTTGACAGATGATAATTGATAGGCTAATTGGATATTGTGATTTTGTATGTGTAAGTTGTTGTTTATTTGCGAATCTCACCAACATACTCCCACGTCTTAAGGAATCTTATTTCATAATGGGAAGCTTCACTAATTTATTAACTGGGCGTTTCACTTCGTTTTTATTTGTCTTGAGTGTAACTACCTGTGTGAACCCATTAGTTCCAGGATGAACATATGTTACTTTGCCCAGTAACCATTTACTTGGATATATATTGTCTTCCCTTATCAGTACAACATCGTTGATTTCTAATTGGTCTGCTGGAGATTTCCATTTATACCTTTGTTGAAGAGATGTTAGGTAGTCTCGGTGCCAACGATTTCAAAAGCCATGGACACGCTGCTGAATATTTTGCCATCGTGATAGTTTTGTCAAAAAATGTGCCGGTGTTAGTATTTGTAGATCGGTTAGATCATCATTGATTCTGCACAACGGTCTTGAATTGAGAAGCGTTTCGATCTGGGTGATCAGCGTTGTCATTTCTTCAAATGTCAAGTTGATGTTGGCCACTCTCTTCAAATGATATTTGAATGACTTGGTTGTTGATTCCCACAATCCTCCAAAATGTGGTGCGTGAGGTGGACTGAAGTGAAAGTTAATACCTTTCTGCAATAAAAATTCAGATATTAATGAATTGTTAGTTTGTGATATTATCTGCTGTTTTAATTTCTGAAGTTCTAGTGCAGCCAGGAATGAATCAGTATCCAGACTGCTGACTAGTTCAAGATGCACAGCCTTTACGGCTAAACATACAAAAACTGCTACATACGCCTTTTCCATCGGTGCATTTTTACGTTTGCTTTGTTTTAGATATAATGGACCAGCATAATCTAGCCCAGTTTTCAAGAACGGTCGGCTCTGGTTACATCTGACTGATGGTAAATTGCCCATTTTTGGCTCATTTTTGTAGAAACGGTATCGAATGCATACTATACATACTTTTAGACACCGTTTGATAATATACTGGGCTCCGATTATCCAGTATTTAGTTCGAGTGATGCTTAGCGTTAATGCGTTTCCTCCGTGTAGGTGATTTAAATGAATATCACGTATTATTATATTACCGTGATTTTTCGGCAAAATGATCAAATGTTTGGAATATGCTAATGATGATTTGATAAGACGCCCGCCTACTCGAAGTACTCCATTATCATCTATATATGGATCAAGAGATGCTAATGCATTTTTTGATGGCAACGCAGTCCTTGCCCGGATAACCGTTAACTCACTCTCAAATCGCTGAACGGTCCATAGAATTATTATCTCTGCATCGTTCATATCCAATAATGTAATCATTATCCTTCGGACTTTGAACCATGAAGAGAATTTTGTTAATCAGTTCTGTACTGTATCCTCATCATTCGTGATCTCGGTCAGTACATTGAACCATTTTGATCTTTCTTCTACTGCCCCGCTGGTTGGTTTAGTAATTATCACTTGAGATGTTGGCCAATTTTGTTCATGTTCATACAACCACTTTGGTCCATTCCACCAAATTTGTAATGAGGGTAGTACATGGGGTTTGATTCCTCTGGATATAGCATCGGCTGGATTATTTTTAGAGTTAACGTGATGCCAATTGTTTCTTGGAATGGTTTCGAAAATTGTTGCCGTTCTGTTACACATAAAGGTTTTCCATCGTCGAGGAACATCGGATAGCCAATGACACTACCGTATGCCGCTCCAGAGGCATCACAGAATACATGAACTTAGATACGAATTGGCTTTTTTAGCGAAGTTAAACGTCTTGGTATGCGAATAGTCTCTAATTCTGGTAAGGTTCGGTAGATGTTAATCCATGATTGGGTGATTGCCTCAGGTAACTTTTCATCCCAATCTGTCTTCAGAAGCCATAATTGTTGAAGTAGTATTTTGAAAAGTATAACTGTGGGTGCAAACCACCCCAACGGGTCATACGTTTTGGATGCTGTTGACAGTATTTTTAGTATCGTCTGGGCTAACCAAAATCTGCCGGTACATCTTTTCAATATCCTATACAACAGCGATTGAAAATTTCCGAAAATTTAATATTATTTTGGATAGTAAACAACATGCTTAAATAAACACATGCTTTGTGCGGATAAATATCAAAGACAACGCCAGGTTGTGCAAAACAAGTATCAATTTACTTATTTTCGAAATTACTTAGGTCAATTCCAACATATATCACATTCACAAAATATAGATTTGAAAATCGTATCGGACTGGCATCCTATGAAAAATGGCCAAGCTTTGTATATTGTATTTTTCACAGCATATTAGAAATACTGGCAAACTAAAAGAAACCCTACAAATAGACCCTGGTATTGGTACTTTGGAAGAGGTTCAATGCCTCTGATGCCAATCAACCAAAAGTATTTAGAATTTTAATGAGGTCATGCTCGTTTATTTCTACTGTACAATATATGCAAGTGCCTCAACCATATAAACAATATCAAATATAAAAACTAGGTAATAGTTTGAAACTATCAAAAGTTTTATAAAATGACATGTACCTACTTTGAAAACTAAAATTAAAAAATGTAAAAATATTAAATCGAATGTTTTACTTATCTTTTATCGATGCACTCGATTATTAAAAGGTATAAAACGATCAAAATCCAATGATATTCACAAAGTTGTATTTTTTATGTATGTACATGGTGGTATGGTAGTACACAACAAAACAGTTAAATAGTTCCAATAAAAAAAAATAAAATACTCCACAGTAGTTTTTTTCTATATACTTTTGAATATTACAATTATCGAACAATACCGCGAACAAAACAAAATTTCCTTATCATTCCAATCTAATCTATAGATATACACATATATTATACTCAGGTATATATGTATATACATATAAAATGGAAGCAAACTATTGGTTTTCGAATTTACTACTTGTATTCCCTATCAAACAATCTAACACAATACAAAGCAAGTCTTTTGAATTCGTACACGAATTTATATTTTCTTTTAAAATTAGACAAGAATGACTTAACAATAAATTGGTTCCAAGACGTGTTTGGTTATAATAATGTTTCATTTTTTTTTATTTTTTATTTTTTCATTTGCACACCCGCAATTTATTTTGTTGTCTGCGTACGCGCGGTGTGTATGAAAACAATCGAAATATTGTAGGAAAAAAAATTATCACACTAGGACGTATCTGAAAAACATGAAAATCTATTTTGCCCCATCA
The DNA here is from genome assembly GCA_963556175.1 of Tipula confusa. Classification (NCBI taxonomy): domain Eukaryota; kingdom Metazoa; phylum Arthropoda; class Insecta; order Diptera; family Tipulidae; genus Tipula; species Tipula confusa. The sequence continues at coordinate 56,068,625 of OY744476.1, read as the reverse complement.
TTTCGAAATTCAAATTCTAATTAATTTTTTCTAATTCATCTTTTTGTTGTAATAATAAAATTCCGTGATGATAATTTAAAAATCGAAAAAACGAGAAGAAAAAAACTCCTAAATGTTAAACAAACATAATATATCGACCGAAAACGTTCCTGATTCACTATGTCTAATTCGATTAATGCATAAATATTCGACAACACACCGACGACGATCGACAATGAATGAAATGTTAACAAAAACCAGATACAAAAAAATAAAAGACTTTCATCTTAACATTCCTTTATACATATATACATATATACATAAGAATGATTCAAGTGTACCTGTTCCAAAGAATACTTGAATAACGAACACAACACAACAACAAAACAAAATCTCATTTCCTGTTTTATAATGTCCTTCTATTGTACGTAAGTCAATTCCATTCATGGTTTTTTTTTAAATGTTTTTTTTTTGTCGGATCTCTCATGGGTCCTTTTTGTTTCATTATATTAAATGGGCCTCGGCTGGAACGTTCACCCAAAAAAAGGACAATACACACAGAATATATACTTTGAAATATTTATCTATATAAAGAAACGTGAGACAATATATTCCAATGTAATTCTTTACATTGCATGCGCGAGAGACAACACAACTTTAGTCTTCTTCAATATTCGAATTGACAACCATTTTGATTATTTGATTAAATTTCACCTGTCTTTCGTTTGTCTTTTGTTATTGGTTACATTTGAATAGGTAAAAGATAACAAAAATATAAAAAATAAGGAAAAATGGAAGATGTTTCTTTTTTTTGTCAAGGTGAATTTTTGGTGATCCGATTAATCCATTTTTATTAACATTATGGTGAATCATTTTGTATGATAAAGGTCTTCAATGGTATACATATGAAGACAAAAATTCCAGACCCATTAGAATAGTTGCTAGCGATCTACATTAAACAGGCACGCCTGATGAGATAATTGAGGACCTCGAAAGAAAAAATTTAATGGTCTTAGATGCAAATTTTTATTACAAAAAAACAAAATGTCGAGGACTGTATTTATTAATTTTAATTTTATTTGGTTATGTTATATTACTTAGTATTTATACAACTGAGCTCTGATATGTACTGATATATACTGATCAAAAAACAGATAAACAAGAACAATAATTTTTCGGATTATTTTTACCGATCACACTGAGAAAAAAGTGTATTGGTCGTACGACGATAACGTATAGAAAACTAAATTCTAGATATATTTCAACTAGGAATCCCAATAATCAGTATTGGCAAAAATCCGATAAAATATTGGATTTATTTCCCACTGAGACAAAGTGTATTGTTCGTACGACGATAACGTGTAGAAAACTAAATTCTAGATACATTTCCAATACAACTAGAAATTCCAATCATCAGTATTGGCAAAATCCTATAATATTTTAAACAGTTTGGCTATATATTATTTTAAAGGAACCACCAAATAATATTGGTTATTCTACATTTTAAATAGAATTTAACTTAACAAACTAATTATATATTATTATATAAAATATTGAGTTACATAAAAAAATTGTTTTGATGTGTTTTAAGAAAAGATCGTTAAATAAAAAACGCATTCTATCCAGTCGTTTATATATGTATGAATTCAAAACCAACAACAATGTTTATATACAAACCGTGCTGTACATATGCATATGAAATACAAAAAGTACGCTACGAAAGTTTTTATTTACAAAGGAAATAGAAACATACATTGTGTAGGATGTGTTTGGTTTGGTTTTCATATTGGTTTTCAATTATAAAACACAATACATACGCAATACAAATGTTCGTTTTCTTTTGTTATATTTGAGTGTGAGTGCATTTTATATTCGTTTTTTTTTCACTAATACACATTTTGAAATGTACCGTTCGTTTGTTTTAGTATGGATAACAGAGGGAATAGGACTAATATCAATACATTTTAGCGATCTCCCTTTCAATAATAAAGAATCACCATTATGTATTGGTGATTCTACAATAAATATAGTGTTTAGAATTTTTTATCTAAAAAATACGTACATTTATAGAAAGACAAAATGATTTGATTTATTTTGAAAAAACCGTATTGTTCATGTTCGAATAAAGTAATGGGTTATCCAATAAGAGTGTCCTAACTTTAAAATAAAATAAAACAAAAAGTAAATATAAGATAAAAAATAGATAAAAAATTCTAAACACTATATTTATTGTAGAATCACCAATACATAATGGTGATTTTTTATTATTGAAAGGGAGATCGCTAATAAGTATTGATATTAGCCCTACTCCCTCTGTTATCCGGTAATGAAAAAAATTGGTGGATAAATACACAAATAACTTTGGATAATTAGAGTGAACGGATGTGATTTTGAAAAATTAAAAATAAAAATAAGAATAAATAAAAAGACAATTAAATATTAAAATAAAATAGTGCAGTATACAAAAGAAGAGTTTAATTGGTGTTAAGTGAAATATATATAATTATTTTAAATACCTATAAATATATCATGAGCATCTGGAAGGATCGATTAACCGCGTGGAATTTAACCAGTTTGATTGCAATTTTTGAAGGTATTTGTATTTAACAAGTATTCTTCGTTAGCATTTGCTTATTTATTTTAGCCTGTTTTAAAATAGTTTTCTCATACTTATTTACTGATAAAATTATATTGGATTTCATGTTTAAAAATAAAATCTAAAATACTGAGTAATAGTGCAACTCGCTTGATCAATTTAATAGAAATATTTGTCGATTTTCAGTGTAAATGTGACTAATTTTTTTTGGGGTATGAATTTTCAGTTTGAATATCATTTATATTAAGAGTAAACTGATATATGTTATCATAAGTTTTTTTTAATATACTTAGTCGAAATTTAATATAATTATAATCTGTAATTACATAAGATAAATGATAATCAATTTAAAGCATGTGTATAAATAAATTTTTATAATTTTTAAATAAGAACCACAAAAAAGGTTTTAAGTCTCGGCGGTCGATCAGTGAAAAGCGCTGTGTATATAATTCTTATATGATATAAGTGTTATTAATGCAGGCTATCGTAAAAAGTATTTTTTTAGAAGCGTTCTATCACGTAGCTTTTTTACTTTATTTAATATTTTATGTAGATGAAGAAATTGATGATGAATCATTTAGTTTATTAGACTACGACAATATTTGTAGAATTATAAAAAAAGCTGGTCCAAGAATTAAATTTTGGAATCATTTTTCTGCCGAATGTAGCAAGAATGTGTTATTAGTAAGAACTTTTGGTGTAGTAATTTTAGTTTCTTAAATAGACATTTAACGATTTGCTGTAATTCTAAATTTTATAATATGGTATAATTTCAGCTTTTGTTGTTTTTTGATTGAGCTTTAATATTGATAAAAATAATTTCAATTCTAATAGCACTATTTCCTATATTTCGAATATAACACCTTTAGAAGATTTTACATCTTAAGAATTTCATTTAAGTGGCTTAGGTTCTTTGCCAACAAAGCTGACAGATAATCCAGTTCCAGCAAATGATATCCCATTACATAGATTTGAGATAACAAATTCTGAGCCGAGTTACATTGAGGTAAATATCATGTATTAAAAAAGTACTTTTGGAAATAATAAACATCCATTTTAAAAAGGTTGCAGATAATTTTGCAATAAACAAACAAATTATTGCCCTTGAAGCAGGACCTTCATCAGCACCGCTTCCATCATTGAGCAATGCGTTTATATCGCTAGTCTCAGTAAGTTTAAAATAGATTGTAGTAGGAAGTGCGATTTTTTTTATGTTATTTTTATTTTTTTTTCAGGAAACTTTTGAGAAAATTTGGTCCTATTAAACAGTTTTGGGTCATGAGGCATGAAGGAAAACATAAACAACTAAAAGAAATTGCAAATTCTACAAGATCTAGAAGAAATATTTGTCATACGATTGCTGAACGGCTTCAGTTAGGTTTTTTCAAAAATAAACTAGACAGTAACTTTATTCAATTCTTAGTTGTGGGAAAAGAAATAAATAATTATGATGAAACTTTGGACGGTACTATATTAGAAAGTTTACAAGGTATAAGTCATAATATTAAATTTGTTAATTGGGTTGAAATTTCAAACGTTAAAATCAAATCAGGAATGGTTGTTGCATATGATATAGAAGATGATTTACCATGTTTCGCTTTGATTCAAAGTTTTGCAGTACTGCCTAATCAAAGTTGTTTTCTCATTTGTCAATTGTTAAAAACGATCTTTTTTGATTATCATCTATATAGTTTTGTTATAGATAAAACGAACATCCAACACTCAATTGAATTAAATTTAAATAAGTTAACATTGCACACTTTGAATAAATGTAAATCTTCATTTTACATTACTGGGTTTTAAGTATTTTATTAAAACTGGATTATTTGTAAATGACTGCGTAAATGAGTAATAATAAAAAATTAAAATAATATTTTTATGTTGTTTTACATTCTGATATATTGTCACCACAATAAAATTAGAAGTTTATAATTTTACTAAACTAATGTACTCCTTAAATAAAGGCAGTGTTCTCAGTTTAACATTCCCAAAACCATGGTAAGTATTTTAAATATTTATGAAACATGACTTTTACTTGTCCTTTCATTATTTTACTATGGTCTATATATGTACGAAGCATTCCCGTAAGAAAATAGGAACAACACAAATAAATATGGGATTTATTCCATTATGGTATTGAAATTACTATACTATAGTATTGAAATAATTACCATATACAAAGAGAACATGCCTATACCCATTAATTGCGGTCACACATTTTAGTGAAATTCAACCTATACTTTTATTGTTATTTGTTACATACAGTGAAGGTATAATCTTACAGATACATGGGTTTTTCTCAATGTTTAAGGAAGGTTTACCGAGTGAAGTATAGATATTATTTCAAAAATTACAGAGCTTATTTCTATATTTCTATTAAATAAATCCTATAAAGATGGTGTGACAGATCAATAATTTAAGCACATTACCAATACTGTATTGTTAACATTCCCTTGGCAATTATTTTATTACCTATGTTGGAACTGTCAAATTGACTATCTAGATAAAAGCTTTGCATATTAGATTGTTTGCTAAAGTATAGAACATATAACTAGAATTTCTTGTTGTCCCAAAACAGCCTATAAATATTGTTAGAAATCATGTAAAAAATACGGTAATTTACCTATTTTTTCTCTCAGTGCACAAATCGTCTTTTCTCCAATCAAACTGATCGTTAACTTGTAACGGATCGTTTACGTTGGTTGAATTTTTTTAGACTTGATTTATAACTATTGCATGGGCAACTTATTCCCAACATACTCACGCATTGAAATTACTTTATTTCAAATTTTACAAATTAAGTGATATAAATGGAACTTATAATAAAAATATTTTCCTTATTTCTAATTACAATAATCAATTTGTAATCACCTTATACTAATTCAATAGAATTCACATATATATACATGGTGACTGAGACCAAGTGTTACCAAATGAAAACGCTGCAATTTTTTTAATTTTGATTATTTTTTTTTGAAATTTCGTGGAATATGTTGAAAACATATTACATTTTATGAAAAACATGTTACTGCTCGATATGACCTCCTTTGGCTCTGATTATTTCATTCAGTCTTCCATAGAAAGCATTGCATGCTGACCGAACGTGGGCTTGCGGAATTTTATTCCTTTCTCGAACAAGAGCTGACTTCAATGCATCAACACTTTCGTATTTTTTAGCGGACACCTTACTCTCCAAAATGGACCATATGGAGAAATCCATGGGATTCAAGTCTGGTGAATATGGTGGCCATTCTTTTGACGAAATCAGCCGCGGAACACAATTTTGTAAAAATTTCTGTATCGCTCGAGCTTTGTGTGACGGTGCCGAGTCCTGTTGGAATGTCCAACGGTTCGTACCAAAGTGTTTACGTGCCCAAGGTAGCAAAGCATCGTTTAGCAAAGTAGCAAAGTGCGTCCATCTGCAGTAACTGCAGCCCAAACCATAACATAAGCTGGTGATTGCTTGCGCATGGCAACTCTTGTGTCCAAATTATCGTTGGACTTGTGCTCTAACCAATCACGATCAATTTGTTTATTTACAAACTGTTGAATGGTGAAAATTTTCTCATCAGAAAAGACAATTTTTGGAATCTCATCACGTTCGGCCAAGGCCTTCAATGCTCGTGTTCTTTCAAGCCTAACTTTTTTTGTGTCTCCGTAAGATCTTAAACTTTTTGTATCTTGTAGGGCTTTAAGTGTAGTTCATTTTTCAATATGGTATGAATGCTGTATCGTGGAACATGTAGACGTGCGGCTAATTGATTGACGAGGATTTCGTTTGATTCGTTTCTTCACCTTTCGTATCATTTCTTTTGATGTTGCTGTCTTTTTATGACCGCCTGCCTCTGTTGCGTTTAGCGATGCTACCAGTTTCGTTGTATCGAGTTATGGTTCGATACACAAACATTTTATTCACATTTAAATGCTGGAGCTGACGAACTATTGCTGTTTGTGAATTTCCACCCAAATACAGTGCAATTACACTATCACGTTTGAATTCCATTACGATTTTTTTATTAAGATATTAATTTAGAACAATTATTTGTTGACCACATGTAAACAATTAACCAATCTTCAATCTGCCAAAAAATTGACGCGCGAAAATGACAACTACACAAATGACAACAGAGTGAGGTCAGTAACATTTGGTCTCAGCCACCCTGTATAAAAAGGGCCACAAAAATCAACGGCAACACTGCAAAACGTTTTTTTTTATAGGATTAACTCTATCATGCGGTAACTGTTCCATAATTTGGATTCTTATTGGAGGTTTTGCGCGAACACAACGAATACATTCGCGAACTACTTTGCGACAAAGATTTCTACCTCTAGTAACCCAAAACCGAAGTCTTATATGATATAATAACGATTGAGGACCCGCATGAAGTAACTCATAATGCTGATTAGAAACGGAAAGCTGTGTAAATACATGTGATCCGGGTTACAAAATTAGATGTTGGTTATCAAAAAAAATATCAGCATTGGCTAACCGACCACCAACACGTACAATCCCAATTTTGTCGATAAACGGACTCAAAACTTTTATTTGGCTTTTAGATTTATCATTCCGAAGATATTTCATTTCACGAAACTCAGATGATTTTTGTTGACAATTTTTAGTAAAACGAAAACAAATTGCAATAACTTGAAGCAATTTTTTGTAATTTGAACATTTCTCGAAGACATTCCAATTGAGTGCCGTACACAATAATGCAGTTTAAGATTTTCGAAGTTCTAATTCTTCTATTTTTAGTGTTGAATTTGGAGCCTTTGGCCATTTCGTCATCGTATATGAAACCACGATCATTCCACCACAATGTGCAATCCCGAATTTGGTCTGGCATAAGACCTCTCGAGGTAAAATCCTGAATTTGAGACCCACAATTTGCCACAAACGTTGTGTATTTGGCTGGTGACGATCGAATGCAAAAAAGCGTTATTTCAGAATCTTAATATAAATCAACACCATTAAAATCAATATCAATTATGTCTAATACCTTATTAGTTAATTGAGCAACTAATAAAGCCGCGCATAATTCAAGACGAGGATTTGTTTGACATTTTAAAAGGACCACACGAGATTTAGCGCACAATAATCTCATATGGTATTTTCCTAATTCCTCGATACCTTAAAAGTATGTAATTTTACAAGTTGGGTCTTGAAGTTATTCCAATTTTCCGTCATATTTGTTGGAATTATTTCATCCCACGATAAATTAGGTATAGACCACAGAGATTGCATAAACAATTTGGCTATAAAGACGATTGGTGTGCATAGTCCCAACGGGTCAAATAATTGAGCAATCTTCCGATCGGTTAGAACTGATCGTTTAGTATATTATACGATAACATTTTATTTCGGCCGTTGAAGTTTCACGCCACCAAATACGATGTAGATCCTGCTGATTTTCATGAAGTAAGATTTGACGATACATTTTGGTAATTTCGCCAGTAAATGCTACTGGGTATTTTCGAAACCTTAGAACTATTGAAAATAGGTTTTGTTGAATAGTTAGACCTATCATGAGGCAATCGTTTAAACTGATATTTGTTGAAGTTTTTGAAGATGTATTGAAAACTACTCTAAGCTTCGTAGTGCTGCTATTTTTTTTATCACGGAATGATGAGGTAAATAATAAATTTTACCCAATTGACTATCAATTTTATTACCATTTTCGACGATTGTCATATGACCGAGATCAATATATTCCGACATAAATGTTTTATAATCTTCGTATAACTGGGGATTTTTAATTAATTTTCTTTCGAGATACATAAATTGGCGAAATGCCAATTGTTAATGAGACAATGTATCGTCCGTTAGTATTACGACGTACATTATCAACGTAATGTTGCTCACACATTCTTTCTTCAAAGGAAAAGTTATTTTCAGAATCAAATTATTCAAGCTGCCAAAACTTTTCAACTTTGGAATTAAGCTCATCAAGTGTACACATGTGTGACGAGGTGTCAAGTACATTGCTAAAAATACTCTTTAAATAATTTATTTTTCCAGATACTATATATCCGAAGACACTTGATATGAAAGGTGGAAAGTCCTTTAAGATTTCTACTTTTTCACCCATTACAATATCATGATAAATTTCAGCTCCTATGAGTAGGCCAATCTTATTTGGATTAAAGAAATAAGGATCTGATAAATTAATAAAATTTGGAAGGCAAGATTAATCGAAATTAATAGTTTCCAAAGGTAGATAACCAGTGATCTTGGAAAGAACAATGAAGTCAAGGTCTGTTAAAAATTCAGATATACGAGATTTTATATTGAGATGTACTCTATGTTGAATATTAATCTTATTTTGATTTATACCTGTAACTGGTATGGATACATTAGTTCTGTGACATTTTAAAATTTGACATACGCGTTCAGTTATAAAATTAGTTTGTGAGCGGCTATCTAGCAATGCTCTACATTGTATTTTATGACCATCCATATAGTACTAACCCAAATTACAGCCGTTGCCAATAAAACTTGGCTTTTATGCCCCAGATGAATAGTTAAATTTCCTTTCTTAACCAAAGGTCCTTGCATATGTAAATTCTGGGTCGTCATTAGATGTAATTCATGGTTCGGTACTTAATATACGGATGAGGAGTTATTTAAATTAGTCATCATTGAAGGCGAAGTATTATGACTAGTAATAAAACTCGAAGATGCTTTTTGATAGTTATTCGAACAATTATTTTTATTATATGATTGATTGTAGGTATTGCGCTTTCCGAAGTGCACAAGCACTTTCGGGATTCAAATTCACATCACAAAACTTAGGACATTTGTCCAGATTGTGATTACCTTTACAAAAACTTCAACAAATTTCATTTGATACAAATGATCGGATCTGTTTTGACGTACTGTACATTTTTATATTACTTTTGCTATTCGAAGATGATGTCGATGAACTAGCTGAAGTTGAACCAATTGATTCAAGAACTTGAACTCGTTTTCTTAAAATATTTATAAATTCAGAAAATTTTAAATCGTATTTTCAGGAGTGATTTTTATGATTTGGGTGTTTTATCCAATATCTAACTTCTCACACAAATGATGAATTAAAAATAAATTCCACTCATCAACAGAAACGTTCATATTTTTTAAGGCATTGACTTGTTTCAAAATAGTGTCAATGAATATAACTTTACTGAATATGCGGAATTGTCTCTAGGTTCCTTAATATCATATATCGCTTTCATATGTATTTTTAGTATGGATACCTCATTATTATAATGCTCAAATATGATTTTCCAAGCAAATCATAATTTTGTTTTGTCACTGGAAGAGCATCAATTAAATTAAATGATTTACTATCGCGAATACATGATATAAGATAGTGATATTTGGTAATAGGATCTAGCTTAGTGTTGGTATGAATTAAAACGTTAAAAATATCTCGAAAAATAAGCCAACCCAATTCTGAGCCATCAAATTGTGGTAAAGTATTTCCGGTAGCTTGATTTATAACTATTTTCTTTTAGACTTGATTTATAACTATTGCAAGGGCCACTTATTCCCAACAGCTATTGTGAATCGCCTCTCTAAAATAGAAGAAAATATAGAGTTTCTAAACTAAAGACAAGTAGGACATCAAGGAAAAATTAAACAGATTTGTATCAAAAAAGTTGCTTCATCTGATCCCTTACTAAACAACATAAAATAAACAAAACACTAAGAATATTAACCTGGAATGCTAATGGACTTCTACAGCATCTTCCAGAGCTAGAAATCTTTTTGAATACAGAAAAAATTGATATATGCTTAATAGCAGAGAGAAAATTAAAAGGTCATTCTTATTACCATCAAAGATGTCAAAACATCAAAGATCTCAAACTCGAAATAGAGACCATGCAAATTGTATCATTTAGCGTGTAATTAAACAATTACAAGTAGCTGCGGGTCGCTGCGATATTTTGTTCACCAAGGCATCAACTTAAAAAGTATGATTACCTCTTAATGTTTAAAATGATGGACCAATCAATACCATAAACATACCCATTCGGGTTCAAGACTAATATCACCAAAAGGTAGATAACTTTTGGAAGCTGGATAACAAATAAACAGCTGTTTTCATTCAAGTAGTATTTCTACTTATTGGCCAACGGACACAAACAAAATAACATACGTGATTGATTTCTTCATAGCTAAAGGTATTTCATAGCTAAAGGTTTATCTTCGGATCATTCTCCAATCATACTTACGATCAGTGAAACAGTAATTGAAAAAGAAAAACCACCAAGGGTAACAAGCGGAAAGACCAATTGGGAAACCTTTGACCTGTTAATTGAGGAAAGTATTGATCTTCAAGTCCCAATTAAAAACCAAACACAACTTGAAAAAGAAGTAGAGCTGCTCATAAACAATATCCAGATCGCAGCTTGGAAAAGCACTCCTTCTGCCAAAAACAAATCTCACAAGAATGAAATATATACACAGGAAATAAGAAACTTTGCCAGAGAAAAGCGGAAAGCTTGCAAAATCTGTCATAGAAATCGAGCACCAGAGAGCAAAACTATTTTCAATCAGCTCAAAAACAAACTGCAGAAGTTAATACAAGAATTCAAAGCGGTAAGCTTCAACAAAAATTTAATAAGTCTATCTGGCCTCAAAGAAAGTGAAAATTCTTTATGGAAAGCTACAAAAGAACTAAAAAAACCAAAAGCGTAGATGCCACCAATCAAAAAAGCAGATGGTACTTGAGACAAAAGCCTTTAAGATAAAGCTGATCTTTTTGCTGAACATCTGGAAGAAACGTTTAAACCTTCGACTAGACAAACAGCAGATGAAAATACCTTTCTAATGCAAAAAGAAGACGAGTTAGACATACGACCAGTTACAATAAAAGAACTCAAAAATGAAATCAAACATAACCTAAATGTATAAAAAAAGATCCTAGATGCGATCGTATTACAGGAAAAGTTATTAAAAAGTTGCCAGAAAAATGGGTATTAAATAGGATCATACTGTGCTTTTCGACGAAACGCTGTAGATTATCTTATCTTCTGTGAATATTGTCATGTGAACGATTATAATTTTGCAACTGCATTGATCGTTGGATCATTGAAGCGTCTTATATGTTTAATAGCTGGTATATTTTATGTGTTCGGATGATCACTGGGAGACATTTGCTTCATTGCGATATTAAATAATTTCACCAGACTATTACGATCATGGAACAAATTCTGTAATATATTAAAATGATTTCATGGTTGGTTGCGGGATCAATAGAATATCGTTGATTATAGCACGCATATCAGTTTCTTAATTCAGCAAATGCATGATAGCATGATAAGAAACGAACAAAGGAAACTAAAAAGACATAAAGAAATCTAATTCCATGATCCAGGAGATCCTGCTTAGTGCTTGGTTGCACACTTTATTTGCACAGTTTTATTTTCTGCCGTATCAAATTTTTCAAGTCTGACAGCACCTCAAGCTTAATATGATAGTCCAGTTATTTTGGGCTGTCCAAGAATTATTTTGGTGTTAGTTTGTCTTACACATATGTATGTTATTATACTAAAAACATAAGACCTATACTAGACTTGAGGGTGTAGCTTGAAAATCGGTTGACGCTGGAATTTGTTTGCAACATCTCTATTGCATTAGAATCCAACATCTCTCAGGATATTATTTTGTTCATATCTTTCTCACTCATGAGGGGATGTAACGTCGATTGGAATATGAAATTTGGTCACTTCTTTGGAGGTATACGATTTGCCTTCAATATTACTGAATTTTATGAAGAATGTGCCAACAAATTTTTGGGGTAAGGGTCCTTTAGTAATGGTACTTTTAGTAAATGATTTAAAAGTTAAATGATTTAGTAAATGATTTCTTTCACCGTTGAAATATGTTGGATATTCATGGCGGTGCATTTCGCTGGCAATCTTTTGAATATGTTTGGAACACAAGATGTGTCCGACAAATTGTAACCAGGCTACAAGTATAACAGTGTTATTTTATCGCAAAAAAATGTCGTTATCCTTATTTAACTAGTAAAAACCTTGATTTCCGAGAAATTTAATGCTTCCCAAGCGGTTGTAAATAATAAATTTTTTTTCTTAACTAACAACCTATCTGTTATTATTTTCTAACACATTGTTTAACTTTAGTTTGATGGTAACAAAATCGTCGTGGTCAAGATTTTCTGTCACCCAGTTCCAAGCACTGTCTAGGATAATTGTGGAGTGGTGTAAATTTCCTGGTTATTCGGTTGATGATCCTATTTATTCTCCTTGCATATTATTTTAGGTTCTACTAAAATAATTAGAAATAATGGCTTTACTTTCTAAGTAATAGAGATAATTTCTATGCAACTTCAGAGACCAAATTATTGCCAACATTTCCTTTTCATTTGTGGCATAGTTTGTCACCATGAAATCTAGAAACCAGTCCAGGAATTTACACTAAGTTATTTTACCAATGGCAGGATTACTAATCAAAGACAAATATGGACAAATGCAGCAATGTAGAATTTTGTTGGATTCTGGTTCAGAATCATGTCGGAACACTGCGCTTGGAAGATGCAATTAACACGTTAAAAGGCAAACTTACATATCACGGGATTGACCTCAGGAAATATAACAGCAAGAGGCAAATCAACGATTACATTACGATCATTACATGACCACAACGTAAATATAACACTAGAGGTGCTTATAATAAAACATTTACCTACGCAAATTCCAAATGCAAAAATATACCTTGATAACACAGATTTTACTGCATTGCGTAATTTGGCTGATCCACATTTCAATATTCCATCTCACATTGACTTGTTGATCGGAGCTGATAAGTTTTTTGGAATTATGAAAAATAATCAAGGATAGTTTCAGGGCAACCACAATCAGTAGTTAATGACGAAATTAAAGCGTTCACCACATTTGTAAGTGACAACACAAGATTCTAGATTCAGGTCACTAGAGTGTAAATTGACAGTTAACACAAAGTTACGTGAGGCGTATATATAGATCAAATGAGGGAGTATGTTAACCTTGGCCACATGTTTGAGGTACCGGCGAATTACAAGCACAGTGAAAATTATTTTTTGCCTCATCATGCCGTGACGAAGGAAAGCAGAACAAAGGTTCGAATTGTGCTCCAAGGATGTAGTAAGGTGTCTCCTTAAACGACAAATTAATGGTAGGTCCGACAATACAGCCAACGCTATGGAATCTCTTAATTCGATTTAGAACCAACAAAGTTGCATTGGTTGCCGACATTGAGAAGATGTATCGGCAGGTTTTAATATCAGAAGAACATCAAATGGCCAGTTGATACATTGACGAGTTACCAGCTCACTAGGAGTGATCCTAGTGATTTGGTCTCGCATCATCAGCTTTCCTTGCCATTAGGACAATGCAACAAATTGCCATGGCACAGAAAATGAAGAAATTGAGCGGTGTATACTCAGTGACTTTTATGTCGATGATTTATTAACTGAGAATGATGATGACAAACAAGCTGCTACATTAAAGGAAAAAATGATAAGACAGTGGAAGTCAAATATAAGCTGGTTATATGATACAATCGAAGAAGTACCGGAGAGTGATATTGGTTGTGAGGTAACATCACTATCAAAACTCTTGGGCTGCAATGGCATCCTGTAAATGATATCTTAACTTTCAAAATACAGCCAGAAAGAGAAGGGGTGATCACCAAACGAAAGATTATTTCCGAAGCTTCCCGTTTATTTGATCCTTTCGGGTTCGTTTCACCATCTATTATTTTAATTAAAAAATTATTTCAAAAGCTATGGCTCCAAAAATTAGATTGGGATGATAAATTACCAAATGTAATTGAAGAGGAATACGCCAAGATTCGAAGTCTCCAATTAAGAAGGCTTCAGTGTCACGACTAGAACTATGTACTGCTCACCTGCTACCGAAATTAATGTTAAAACTCAAACAGGCACTAAATAGGGATGAATATTTTGCCTGGATCGACTCGGAAATCGTGTTGGCTTGGCTCTCTCCGTATCCAGTGCGTTGGAAAACTTTCATAGCCAATTGAAGAAGTCAAATTTTAGAGCATTTTCCTAGACGTCATTGGGGTCTAAAGATTAAATCTAAAGATAATCCGGCAAATCACGGTTCGAGGGGTGTGACACCAGATAATGTGATAAACCTTACTCAGTAGTGGAGAGGACCAGAATAGTAAGGGCAACCGCCCTTACTATTCTGGTCCTCGAAATTGTGATTTCATCTGTGCGGTTTTGACCTTTAGGTTTAATGCGAATGGTTACTGCACCTGTGATGCCAGTGATGTTGATTCGGCTGTTAAATCGTCTCAAGCTGAGTTGTTGCACACATGACTCAGTTACAAACGAGGCTTGTGATCCGGAATCAAGAAACACTGGGTATTCTCGCTCGATTCCGTGATTGTCGACTATCAAAACCATAGCTGTAGGTAAAACATCTGGATAGCACATCTGGACTTGGAACTGCCAAACTTAACACGGTGCCCAGAGTTTAGACAGTTGAAACATCTGTTTTGTAAAAGAAGATATTCTTGACGTTCACGAACCGCCAAAGTGTTGTATTTGGCGCAATACAACGGTGAGCCGCCTTCATGCATAATGGACACGAGCTGGATTTAGGTTCAACTGGAACAGCAGATGCGGTATACGCTGTAGATTTAAATGGAGAATGTGCGTGTTTCTTAATGCCCATTAGAACTGTGGATTTATCTGGTACTCTAATTTGCATCAAGAGCTTCGGCTCGAGCATCCAAGAATGTCAGCAAATCACCGATTCCAAGTTGATCCTTGATAACCGCCTTCTGTGCCCACAACGACTTCGTATCGTCGTCCATCCTCTTCAGTAGACCTCGGCAGTATCTCCTAATGCATTTAGGCCTCGTAGCACCTCGTCTGCTGTGTCATGTGCTGATTTTAACGATGATGCTGTTGCTCGAGATATTTTTGAAATGCTAATAAATTTTCGTATAAATGCATAAATTATCGGTTTTTTACGATCATATCGTTGTTTGATGCGCGTCATTGCCGTTGTATAATTTGCTTCGGTATTCGGCATATGGCGGACCAGTGCCACGGCTTCGCCAGCCAAATACCTCTTCAACAATTGAAATTTTTCAGATTTCGTGTATGTTTCAATATTATGCACAGCAGCATTGAATAAGTCTATAAAACTTGGAAATTCAGTTGGCTCGCCTGAGAAGATGGGAATATCTACTTTGGCATACGTTACTATATTGATTGGTTGGTTCAGGGTGGAGTTCGTGGTTTCGTCGTGATCGTCTGACTCTGTTTCTTGATAAGGGAGTACATGATGGATGCGTAATGCCGCATTTAACTTCGCGATGACTCCTAAATATTCGTCTTCAAAGTCTCCAATTTGCGGCTCTTCCGCTTTTGTTTCAAGGATGACTGCTTCTAACTTCAGAAACTGTTCGAGTAACTCTCCGGCATACACTAACCTGGTCTTAACTTCCTCTGCCGAGACAGGCGAGCCATTTGTTAAATCATTTGAAAATTTAACTATTTTCGTCAAGCGGCCTTTACATGCTGAGCGTTGTCGCTTGAGGCTCTCAGTCATAATAACTTTGGATCACTGTACAGTGTAGCTCCGTATGGTTTTACTCTTGGTCTCAGCCCAAAAATCCAATTATAATCAAGATGGGTGACACCGTATAGTGGACCGCGTGTTTCTATTAAATTTTACTCGTCTGTGACCCCTATCCGGCTCGAAGTACATACGAGAATGCAATCGAGTCCTTGGATTATACAACAGGACCATAAAATATAAAGTAAAATAAAATTAAAAAGAAATTTTTCCAGCAATATGCATTGAATTGAATTTAAAATTAGACAGCACTCTGATGTATATGAACCAACATGTTTTACCGTGAGATACAAAAGATGCTAATTATCAATTTTACTATTAGGGTCCTTCATACAGGATTGCATCATACAAATCAAACAAATAACCTTTGAGAACTTACTGTACGCAAAATATAATTTTCTCATATACGCAAATGAAACCATTCTTCTATAAACGAAAAAAAAAAATTGCGCCTATATGCAAATAAAAAAATTTCTTTCGTGTGATTTCAATACAAATTTCAAAAGAATTTTCAGCAATCTTGCAAATGATTTATAAATTAACTTATTTATGTATGTATATGCAAATCTTAACCAAACTTTTTTCGACAAAAACTACTTTCCATTTTGATTTGATGACTATGAGAAAATTAATTGTTCCAAAAATGTCACATGAAGAAACATTTTCTCTTGTACTATGACGTATATATAGTGGCTGTTCATTTTACTATTATTCTATTGATATACAAATTCAATTCAATCCGACAACATAATATATACATTTAAATGGAAAGGAAGTGTGTCAATTTTTGAAGTCAAGAAAATTTCATGACATATGCAAAATTAATAAAATTTGTATCAAATGGATGTATAATGTAATTCGCCAAAAAAAGAAAAAAAAATTTGTTATGCTAATTTATCGCATTTTAATGTTGGTACGGTTTTAGGGTAATATTAGATCCGCAAAAATGTTAAAAAAAAAAAATTCCCATTGTCACCCTATTTAACCGTTTAATGATACATTTTCTATATACAATTTATAATGTCGTCAACGTTAAGAGGTTACAAAAAATATTAAAGGCGGTAACATTGATTTGATAAAAAATTAAAAAAAAAAAAAAAAACTGAGTAATTGTAAAATGTACACTTTTCATAATCAAGATAATGACAAAAAGTTGGTAAAAATTGGTTAAACCCGATATAAATAATAATCATGCTGATATTATATATGGGCCAAAAATTGTATCAGTTTTTTTAATAATATATTTTGCAATATATACAGGTATGCCACGAATAACGTATTCTCGACTAAATGTTTTACCTTGAAATTTATATGCATTACTATATAAAAAATGTGTGATCGTTCCCAACTTACTACTGACTTTAATCAGTCAGACTCCAATGGCCATGAGAGCGATCATTTGCAAATATTGGGTGTTTTTTTTTAACGGTAAACTAATAGTTATCATAAAATACAAATTTTTGGAAGTCTGCTGGTTAGGCAGGATTTTAGAAGACAGGATCGTTTCATCGATATACCTTTAATACTGGTGCTAGATCCTGTAAACTTGAATACAACCTGCAAAATTACGGTTGTCATATTTTATGAGGTGACTGTTATTAGTTGCTCAGTAGTTGTATCAGCCTTCTGAAATCGTAATTCTGAGATTGTTTAAAATGAATTTTAATTTTAAACAGCTCCCTTTTCTGGAAATTACCGTTACATGTATCACCATTAAAATTTGTAGAGATTTTGTACTTTATGGGTAAATATCAATTTATAATTTTATATATAAATAGCACAAAGTGTTAAAGCAGAGGAAAAAGTAAATGACACATCTAATTAAAGCACAATGTTCTTAACACTGTTCTATTATTTCCTTTAACTTTAGCTAAGGTTGCAACGTATCTATTAAACGCGTTTATAACTTTAACCGAAATTTATCAATTTAATCCATATTTAATTCAAAAATTTTCTTTTGTTTTAAACACATTTTAATTAAGTAAACTTAACGAAACTTTTTCAGTTTAACGATCCAACGAAATATTTTTTTATTTTAATTATATAACGTTTTTCAAAAAGTAGCTCCATTTTTTTAAATGTTTATATAAATTGTATATAAACAAATTAACGAGTATTTAACGAAATATTAAGAGTTTATAAAAGTTAAATTAAAACTATTGATCGAAACGATTTTAAACTTCAAGTAATTTAGTTCAAGGTGTGGCCAATTATTTGATACATTTTCACCTCAAACTTCTATTACTCGAGATGCCAAATTTAATATGAATTAACAATTCTAGAGTTACCAAAATTAATCCTGTATAGGTTTTAAAAAATATTACGAAATTTGGTATCCTAAAACTTTTCTCTGTTTGAACCAAAAAACCAAGAACTATTCAAAAATGGTCTTAACGAAAACAACTTCAAGTAAATTAACAATTTAAATCATAATACAATCAAAGGTTATTTATAACACTAGTAATTTATTTAAACCATTCAATTTGGGTTCGTTAAGTTAACTTGACGAACCTTTTCAAGTTTAATAAACCCACGAATAATTTTTTTATTGTAATATTATCAAATGTTTCGTAATGTTTATAACACCGTTCAAAAACTAACCATTTAAGTTAATCAAATTGTACTCAAATAACTTAACGAGTTTTTAACGAAACCTATTATAAATACATCTTACAAGTTTTTGAAAGTAAATTAACGAATCCAAATCACAAAATTTACATTTCAAGTATATTTAGTTATATATTAAACATAGAAAAACTTAACGAAACAATTTTTATATTTAATTTTAACGGGGTTAAGAAAGCAACTTAAAGAAAGTTTGCAATTTAAATCATAATATAATCAAAGGTTATTTATATCATTTATTTAAACCATTCAATTTGGGTTCGTTAAGTTAACTTGACGAATCTTTTCAAGTTTAATAAACCCACGAATAATTTTTTTATTGAAATATTATCAAATGTTTCGTAATGTTTATAACATCGTTCAAAAACTAACCATTTAAGTTAATTAAATAACTTAACGAGTTTTTAACGAAGCCTATTATAAACACAACTTGCAACTTTTTGAAAGTAAATTAATGATTCCAAATCACAAAATTTACATTTCAAGTATATTTAGTTATAAATCAAACATTGAAAAACTTAACGAAACAATTTTTATATTTAATTTTAACGGGCTTAACGAAAGCAACTTAAAGAAAATTTCAATTTAAATCATAATATAAACAAAGGTTATTTATATCATATATTTAAACCATTCAATTTAGGTTCGTTAAGTTACCATTTAAGTTAATTAAAGAACTTAACGAGTTTTTAACGAAACCTATTATAAATACATCTTACAAGTTTTTGAAAGTAAATTAACGAATCTAAATCACAAAAATTTACATTTCAAGTATATTAAGATATAAATTAAACATTGAAAAACTTAACGAAACAATTTTTATATTTAATTTTAACGGGCTTAACGAAAGCAACTTAAAGAAAATTTCAATTTAAATCATAATATAAACAAAGGTTATTTATATCATTTATTTAAACCATTCAATTTAGGTTCGTTAAGTTACCATCTAAGTTATTTAAATAACTTAACGAGTTTTTAACGAAACCTATTATAAATACATCTTTGAAGTTTTTGAAAGTAAATTAACGAATCCAAATCACAAAATTTACATTTTAGGTATATTTAGAGTATAAATTAAACATTGAAAAACTTAACGAAACAATTCTTATATTTAATTTTAACGTGATTAAAGTAACTTAACGAGCTTGATAGGTTCTCTTCTTAAACTCCAGGCACATTGTAGTATTAATTAACAATAATCGTAAAATCTGTCTGAAGTAGGATACAATTTTAGCAAGGTCATACAAACTTTGCTGAATTATTCGGAAATCAAACTATTTCGGAAATGAAAATATCAATTTTTTTTTCCTTTTGCTTTTTAACTCAATGGATTGCTAGCATTTTGGTTAAAAAAGTCTTGCACAAGTTTCCACAGTTTAAGTTTAGACAAGAATGATTTAAAATCGAACTTAACGAAACTAAATTAACGAAAATTAACAATGTCCATTAAACACTTCATTAAAAAATTATTGGATTTTTAGTAATTTTTTGTTTTTTCAACACATTTCCATTAAGTTAACTTAACGAAACTTTTCAAATTTAATCAAACGTAATGTTTTTCTATTTAAAGCTTGTGAGTATAAGTCATTGTACTTTCTCTTTTTAAACAATTTTTACATAAAAACTGAATGAGCATAAAATACATATACACTTTGGAAAGTGTTGAAGAAAGGTACAACCTATAGAAATTTAGTTAGTGCCACGCAACACTTGATATGGATCCTTAAGAAGTCATTCAAATTTAGTACTACTAAGCAGTTGGGGTCGAGTATACTACTATTGGGTGCAATTGCCAATGGAGGGATGGACAAAATTCTGACTTTCTGCTGGAGTACAGAATCATTGGATTGTGCATGGCAGTACAGCATGGTTTATAGCAATTTAATGTCTAGATGAATATTTAAAATTAACCTATAGTTGTACATCCTCAATTTAGCTGGCAATGACCGACTGTACTACCGTGAAAGATTAATCACTATAGAGAAAATATTTAGAAAATATGCGTACAATTGCCTCACTGTAAAGATACGCATTTATCCAAAAATTCCTTAACATACATTTATCCAAATATGAGGAAGGAAAAATGAGGAAAAACCTCATTTCAATGAAGCTTAATAGTATGGCCTCCGCAAAACACAAAGCTCAAAAGATGCAAACCACATTTCTAATGTTTGTACTTTGCTCATTTGCAGAGAAATTTTGGATTTCAAAGCACTTTTATCAACCCTTTCACGGTAACCTTTTCAGTGAGATACAACCCATCTGCGAACCTAACTTCAGAACTTTAAAATATTTAATAGTTTAAAGGCTTTAGAATACACTTTTATCTTGGCTTAATTGCTCGGGACTTCTAATATCGGTATATGAGTGTGTAACGATCTAATACTCTTATTTTTACGTTGCTTTTGCAGCTTCCAATAATATTGTCAAATATAAAACTCCAGGGCAAAATACATAATTTTAAGTAAAAAAGAGTGATCAAAACAATTTAAGGAGCTAGAAATATATTCTGGATCTAAATAATAAAAGCGTTGTTTAATTTTAATGAAATTCGTTTACAAGAAGAAAAAAGTTTTGAACTGAAATCCATAACTGAGTATAATGGATTCTATATTATTTGAAGCTACAGGTTGTTAAAGGAAAGTATATGATACAGATAATTGATTTTTCCTAAGGCTATTAGTAATTTTGTAACTGACATAACCTTGAATCCTCTTAAGCAACTTTACAAATATCAATGCCTGTAAGATGAGGATTTCTAGGGTTGCACGTTTTACCGATTTTTGAAAAACCGGTTTTCGGTAATTCAAATAAAGGAACAACCGGTAAAACCGATATTTACCGGTTATTTAATAGAATATTACAATTTTAAATATATAATCCGATAGTTGCGATCTCATTATAAGACAGAAACTATGCTAACGATTAAAAATATTCGGAAGCAGGTCTTAACAGTTTTCAGTACATTAAGTAATTAGTCCAAATTTTTGGTTTTGTTACCTGTAACTTCAAATATCACAAATTTATTTTGCAGTAAATTCGATAACTTTGTTCAGGTTGGGTGTAGCGAGATAATATTAAAACTGAGTTTAGTCCTTCAGATAATGTTTGTTTTTTCTCCTTTGAATTATCTAAACTAATTTCAAACCATTCTTAGATGGAAAATCTCCCATTGATGAGACGTAATTGTGGATCAAACAAGATGGCGAGAATGGTAGCTTTGTAAGAATATTCCAAACGATACTTTTGTTTAAATTCGGTGAAGCTTTGCAACAATCTGGTTAAAAAAACAAATTTTTATTTCGCCGAGATATTAATCTGCAGTCAAAATATTGACATCTTTACCTATTCAGTGCCTCGACACCTTTGCTTTACGGAAGTAATATATCCCTTAAACTTTGGAACAGCAGGATTTAATTTGTCAATTCTAAAAATTTGCCCATCATAAAATTATGCCGCCTAATCTTGCTTTACAATCTAGCAACAACTCCAATTCTTTCCCAAATTGTTTTTTTCACATTTTTTCTCATTAGCAGAATTTTTCTTATTTTTAACTCAATTTTTACGATTTTTAAAACTCCAATTGGACAACAGAGCAAACTACACGAATAATAGCCAATCATGCTTCTTTGGAAAATTGACAGATGCAGATTAACGTCGATGGTTTGATGTATTTAAAAAAAAAATTCAGTATAAATGTTTTGTTAAGCGAAGTTTTAATAAAATTCGAATATGAATATTTTACCGGTTTTCAAATGTTTTTTACCGGTAATCGGTATTTTAAAAACTACTCAAATTACCGATTTTTCACTGACGAAAACAAAAGGTGAAACCAAAAAAAAAATCTAGTTTAATATTTATAATTTGGATATCTAGCATAATCTACACGCAATATGCATCGATTGCTATGGTTACAGGAAGTAATAAAAGATTTCCAGTATTTGCCACTTGAGATAATTGGACTTTATAGTATCAATAGTCTTGGCTGTGGAGAAGGACACACTGGACACCTTAATGTAACCAGTGATGTATTCTAATGAGGTATGGTGCCCGATTATATATAAATTATATTACAGTGGAGAGAGAAGTTTTAGCTTATATTAAAGTTTTTGTCACCGAGAACGACGGGCGGTATACCGTCTTTCCCGGTGGTAAAAACTACAATATGAGCTTAAACTTCTCTCTCCACTATAATATAATTCATATTTATCTAGATCAATCGACGTTGTCCATCAGTTTTCCGAGTAATCCTGAGTGTTGCTAAATATAGCAATTAAACTACTTTTATAAACAATCATTATATACTAAACGTCGTAATTAGTCAGGTACCTCTAGCTTCTGTTGAAATATTTTAAGAATATTTTCCCATTTTGGCCAGTCAAATAAACTTTGTATGCGACTAAGGTTTCTAGAAAAACCAAGATACTTTATTGATCGTATGCTCAACTGTGTGATACCTCATTAAAGGATTTTACAGTTGGATGATTGTCCAGAAACCGTGTTGGCCTTAGAAAAAACTTTTTTCGAAAGTCGAGGTGGTTAATTTTATCTTTGTGTTTCAGCTAAAAGTTTATGTTATTAGTTGATCCATCGGCCAACTTTGTTGAGTTCAAAAAATATATATTTATATATTTTATGGCTTAAACGATAACGTTAGACCGGCTCTTAATCGTGGCAACTGTAAACAAGTTGTCATGGAGCGGTAACTGGTTCAGGCACTTGATATATTTTGTCACTCACTAGATCAGCGTTAAAGATAGAAATGAAATCCGTCAACCGAGATGTCACCAGTTGCACCTCAATGAAAATTATCTTGATGGTCCTATATTTTATGCCAATATTCTGAGAAAAAAGGAATCTCTTAAAAGTTTATTTTATTAGCTGTGTTTCTTGTGATCCAAATTAGAGCATAAAGAAAGCAAACACGCAAACTGAACCAAATTTTTTCAGGACGAAAGAATTATACTTCACTCAGTTTATGGAAACACATTATTGAATCAGCATTGAACGAGGGCCTCCTGCGTTCGTTCAAAATTTTAAAATTTTGTATAAAAAAAAAACCCAGCGAGAAAAATGAAAATCGGATAACAATAACAAAAATCAAATCGATTCTCTTTTCATCTTATACGCGTTCATTTATATGCGAAGACAACCCTTTCCCGACCAAATTTAATTTTTGTTACTGTTGTTGTTGTTATTTGTCTAAATTGAATTCTAATGTAATACGAATACAATAAGGATTGAGTTGTAAATTTTAAAATTAAATTAAAAATAAAATAAAAAAAAATATTTGCAAATCGTTACAAGTCCATTAAAATAATTTTACAAAAGGGATCACAATTTATTTTTATTTATTAATAAATGCGGGGACTCCTTTTGTGCAACAACAACGACGAAGAAAAGGGTGAAAGGGGTGAAATTATCAATTTATTTCATTTTTATTATTCGCAACATTGTACAAACGACAATATCTTAAGTCACACAGTATTAAAAAAAAAAAAATCGAAAATCGAAAATAGGAGGTTGATCCTTTATTTATTATTTATTGGTTTTCAAATTTTAATTTAAATTGTCGTTTGATCCTTACACATACAGCATGTGAAAAGGGTTTATCCTGATTTTAATCATAATTGCGAAAAAAATAAAAATATAATTCGGTTAAAGTTTATTATATAGGGACGACCAACGATGATCATCAATCTATTTGATGATATCTGTTCGTATATGTGGTTTTATAAAATCCCGACAAATTGACTTATCAATAGTAGTAAATCAAAACTTAATTTATCATGTAACTGTTAAAAATATATCCCTTTAAAATTCGTTACCTATAGATGCATAATATAACCAAAAAGAAAAACACTTGACCTAAAATACATTTAAGGATACAACGAACCGATCAAGATTTGTTCTCGATATTCGATATATTTGATCAGGCATGAGAAAATAATTATTTAATTGAATGTGTTGTGCCTAGCAGATGGTTCTAGATCACATTTTTTTTTTTCATATATTGACAATATATATAGCTATATGTATGCAAAATTTATTGAATTGGAATTGATTTTTTATTTATTTGCCCGTTTTTAATTTTTTGTATTTTAATTTATATGCAAAGATGTAATTTAATCTTTTCAAAAGGATTCCGTTCGTCTTAATCGTACAATACAATACCGTTTTTGTTATACGACTTTGCCAAAAAACTGTTCTGCAATTGATTGAATATAGAAAATAGTCGAAATTTCGTGAAATTCCAGGTGGTGAATATTACAGACGAAATTTGTTTACTATAAATGGGACTATATACGCATACATATGTTTCATATTTTCAAGTAAACCCCAAAAAAAAAAAATCAAATATCTACTAAAAAATAAAAATTATTGCCCAAAATTGGATGACGATTTACGATGATGATTTAAGCAAGATTACTTAGTCCTTTTTTTGACCCTTCTCACGAATAAATTACAATTGCCATTTGTATTGCGCTTTTGTTGTCACAGTATCACACCATTACCATAGTATCCTTTGCCCAACTCCGCTTCGCTCGTCGAAAATGCAACAGTTGGTTGATGTTACACCCTGTATTGTGGAAACATAGCTAATGGTCGATTTTCTTTCGTTGAGATCACTATCCCAATCTGCATCATATAATAGCCCCTGATTTCATTCAAAGGCTTCTGATAGACCAATTTTTTTTCCTGATTGTTGCTTTTAAAATTGGATTGTGCTTAATTACTTTCGACAGATCTGCCTTTCAGAAAAGCTTAACTATATAAAATCGGTTATACAACCGATATGCTTTCGATTCATTGCTATACCCAAGCATAATACATTTAGTTGACTTTGTGTCGAGCTTGCGCCGTTTTTTCTTTGGAACATGTCCCATCGCATGACTCTGCATGGAATTCGATTTATCAAATATGCTGCCGTTAATAAAGCTTCCGCCTAAAACTTTTTTCTTAAGCTGGAATTGATTAACATACAACGAACTCGTACCATAATTGTACCATTGATACGCTCTGCAATACTTTGTTGTTTGGTAGTGTATGGTGCTGATTTTTAATGTACGATTCCGCTTGTTGCCGGCATCCACTTTGTCCGTTCCATTATCAGTGCAGTTTTTTTCTTCTTTTAAGAGAAAAAAATATCTTTCTGCTCTAGTCATCGACAAATTTAGCGAAATACTTCGCACAATCTATTGACCACTGTTGCAGTGGACCACAGACGTTGAAATGAACTAAATCGAGCAATTGTCCAGCACGATTACTAACATCTTTAAATTAACCGCAGGTTTGGTTTCTTTCAATGCAAACAATGAATTTGTTGTTGCTTACTATGCTCCAATTTACGCAAATTAAGGCGCCGCACACCTCTTTTAAGTTTCCGTCACAAATGTGTCCTAACCGTTGATGCCACAAATTAATGTCTATTCTGCCACTTATTACAGTTTAGTCAGCTCTGCAATACACATTTTAGCCGTTACATGTCGTTGACCAATGACGCCGTTGCTTTTAAGTTATTTTCTGCATTGAAAATTTTGCAATTTTCTTTATCAAATGCAACACGATTGCCTTTTTAGATCATCTGGCTTACAGAAAGCAAATTTGCACACGGAACCGGACGTTCCACTCAATAGGGTTACATTTACTTCACCAACACAATCAATTTTCAATTTTATTTGTTTCCAACAACAACTTTTTTATTTAACAGCAATTTATTTTTTTTAACAATCGACTTAGAGTTTTTCACGTGTGCCGATGCACCAGAATCAATAAACCAATCACATGAATTTGAACTAGTCGCCAGAAATGTTTCAGAAAAAATTTTCATTTTTTAAATTCTTCATTGTATAATCTCTGGCGAAATACCTCAGCACGAATGATATTTGAATTTAAAATTCTTCTTTTTTTTTCGATTGATGTTCCATTTTGCTAATATTGCATTATATCACATTTGTTGTATTTCACTTCTTGCATCATCAGTGAACGAATAATTTTGCATCTCCAACATCAAAATAATATCCAATCTTGCCATTAAATCGCTTGCCTTTATCACATCATTTGCATCTTCATTTGATTACTAAATATGATTTAGCAGCAGTTTTCCATCCATCAAAATTTTCCATAACTTTTAATTTTTCCATCGGCATGTTTGACGAAACCACACGAAAAAAAATAATCTGTTTAAAATCACAAAATGATTTCGATTAAACGATTTTTGTTTAATTCAACAAATATTTCTTCAGATTAACAATTTTTTTGCTGATGTTCACAAAAAATGTTTTTGTATCTATTTAGTGAATTATGAATTTCACAAAATCGGGTTTATTGAATTGTTTGCTTTAATCCTTTTCAGTTTTTGTGTGAACTATAAATTCATATGAATTTCATAAAATTTTCAAGTTTGTGAAAATATATATATATATATATATATATATATATATATATATATATATATATATATTTTGTGTTTAAGTGTTATTTCGAGTGCCAGTATTTAAAATAATAAATTTAAAAAACTCCAGTGAAACCTGGTTAGTAACTATTATATATAGACATATTCAATTTTCAATTGATAAATAATTTTAATATTGTTTAGTACCAATCCGAAAAGTTGTGTCAACTAACGTTTCAACTAATATCAAACAATCCTTCGAGTCATCGCCAGTAAGATCTGAATCAAAACAGCAAGATATTGGAAACTTCATCCAATAGTCGGTTAGTAAAATAATTTTTACTTTGTTTTATAAATTACTTTAGTATAAGAATTTTTTTAATTTAGATTGTCTAAATCAATCGAATCGGAATCTTCTAATTCTGATAAATCTCAAGATGCCAGTCCTACAAATAAAAAAAATATTCACAAAATTATAAATGTGAATGGGAAGTGGAGTTTCCCTGGTTGAGGAGTTTCCCTGGTTTCCCTGGTTCAGTTTGCTTTACACCGCTTTCAAATAACAAAAGTTATTTAAGCAGACATTTGACAACAAAATCGCAAATCAAAAATATTAAACTAGGAATACCATACCAAACATAGAACAATATTGCCAAAATTCAAAGAAACTATCGAATATAAATAAAAAAAAAAAAAGGAATCGGAGTTCATGTGTGTAATGTATTGCATACAGTACGACCTACCTTTTATTCAAATAGATTCATTACCTGAATTTCTTAAAGCGGTATGCCCAGATTCACATATAGCCACACAATTAAAATGCGGCAGAACGAAAGCCACGGCTATGGTCAATACTATTATTGGGCTGTACGCAAATCAATTAATATCAGAAAAACTGAAGCAAACTAGATTTTCCCTCATCACAGATGAGACTACCGATGTGTCCACTGTCAAATGCTTGATTATAGTTGCTAGGTTTTATGATATTTCCAAATCCATTATATTAAATTGCTTTATGGGCTTGATAGAACTAACAGACTCGACGGCACAAGCAATGTTTGATATAATTAAGGAACGTTTCGAATAATGCCAAATTCCAATTAAAAATGTGATCTCGCTGGGCGTAGATAACGCTTCGGTTATGACAGGGCACGCAAATGTAATTGTTTCGAAATTCATAGAAATTAATCCTGATTTATTTTTTTTCCGATGCACTTGTCTTCACTACATTTGTGCTCATCAGCAGCCAGTAAAAAATTACCTGGTAATATAGAAAAAACTATAAGGAACATATATAATCATTTTTCTCACAGCCGTAAGCGAATAGGAGCCTATCAAGAGTTCCAAAACTACTTTAACTTAGCGAATCATAAAATTTTGGGATTAAGTACAACGCGATGGCTTTCATATGAAATGGTGGTCAACAGGATCCTAGAGCAATGGGAAGCTCTTAAATATTACTTTGGCCTTCACAATTATGAAGAACTTCACAGTTCTAACGCGGGTGATATTTATGATTTTTTAGTTGATCCAGTTAGTAAGGTGTACCTTTTATTCCTTTCTGACGTTTTAAAACTAGTCAATGATGCTAATAAAATTGTTCAATCGGAAAATACCTAAATACATGTCGTTTATATTAAAATGAAAGAACTTTTTTTAGAATTATAAAAAAAATTTATGAAAATTGAATTTGTTAGCACAGAAACAGATTTCAAGAATGTTTCATTGTATCTATCTCCGATTTACATGTATTTTGCCATAAAGTTAGAGCAATTTCTTAATACTCAGCAATTTAATGAAGAAAAACTAACACTAAAATTAACGCTTACCTCATTCTATGAAGAATTATGTGACCAAATTAAAAGAAGATTAAACTTTAAAAAACGTAAATTGGAACTCCTCAAATATCTTAATATCAGTGAAATTATTTCTGGGAATCTGCCCACAATTATTCCAATATTAAAAGCCTTCCCATTTAATGAGTGTGACGAAGAAATTTTAAATAACCAATTTCGAAAATTAATTGGAAATACTGAAATTACTTAACATTTTATTAATAATGACATCGTTGCGTTTTGGATCAATCTTAAATCATTTAAAAATTCGTTAGGTGATAATGAATATCACGAAATTTGTTCTTACATGCTTAGACTATGTGATCTGCCACATCAGCAGCTGAACGGAAATTTTCTAAACTGAATTTAATTAAAACCGTTCTTCGGAATAGTAAAATTCTTGCTATTCTCAGATTGAGAACCGAAGTCATCCCAATTTAAATACCATATTAAAGGATTCTCATGAAGGTAAAACTTACAGATATATATATATATATATATATATATATATATATATATATATATATATATATATATATATACATATATATATATATATATATATATATATATATATATATATATATATATATATATATATAAATATATATATATATATATATATATATATATATATATATATATATATATATATATATATATATATAAGAGTGTGTGTGTATCTGTGTATGCGTGTGTGTGAAAATACCACTAAAATGTTTCAGTGAAAAACATTAAATTTCTAGTAAATTTTACAAAAAAAATTATTACTATCACCATTTTTATTTATGTATCTCACTTAATATATCGTTGATTTTCAATAATATGTTTATTAATTACCACAAATATTTCTGTATTCAAACTATGACGTCATTAATATTTTAATAAATTTCAGCTGTGAATTTCACAGCTGAATTTTGTTATTTCCACAAACTAAAATTTAATAGAAGATATTTAGTTATATTCATTAAAGAATACAATCAGCGCCAACATTTGTCAATAATATAAGTTTTTTGTGATTTTCAGCTAGTTTTTTTTTCTCCGTGTATATATTAGGTTTTCAAGATTTTGTAGACTTGTGTCTTTGAAATCTTTGAAAGGTCGGCAGATAAGGTTGTTGTTGTAAATTAATTGTCCAAACAAAATAACCGATAAACAGACAAAAAACACGCATCTGGAGACGATGTGTAACAAAATATTTCTTTAAATTTACTAATGGTTTCTTTTGAAAATTGACCTCGGGCAAATCGAATTTCTGATGATTTCCTAATGTCTGGTGACATCGACCTTAGATTTGGCGATATTTGTAAAAGGAAACTCTACTTTCAAGGGCAATGTGATCCAAGTCGGTCAATTTCGTAACAAATAAATTGTTATGGAAACTGTATATGGTTATGTGTATATTCCTTTTTTGATTGGTTCATTTATTTAGAATATACGGCCAAGCATTAAGCAAGATATCCCGGAGTTGGCTGGGTCAACCGTATGCCCAATTTTACATAAACTTGCAAGGATAAGGCAAGATACTAACTAGTTAAGTGATTGATATCAACCCGGTTCCAAACACCTTGACAGTTAATACATTTTTGGTGGGGTAAGGAAAGGAAAGGTATGTTAGTAATTACAGAATTGGTCCGGTTTCCCGGTAGTAAATATTCAAACTACTGTTAGGATACTGTCAGCATCCCCAGTGTGCCACCATTCAACTGTAATCTTCAATGTTTCTCTGAAAAAAATCTATTAATGGGCTAATTTCTACATCCATAGGCTGTAATAAATTGGATTTGTTTTTGTCTGATATTTAAAATTAATTAATATATTACATAATTAAAAATATAAAATTATAAAAATTATAATATAAATTAGATATCATAAAATTTGATTAAACATTGCAAATCAATTGCATTAACCGTTTCATGAAAAATGCATACTGTAATCGCCATAATTTTAATTTATTTACATTTTATTTGACACAAAAATTTAAAATTAATACAAATTAGATTTCAAAAAAATTGATAAAACATTAAAAATCAATTGAAATAACAGTTTTATGTACCAATTTAATTTGTTCAAATCGGGATGTAATTAAATTAATGGCTGTGTCTAGAATGAAAATGACAACATAAATTTTAAAATTATATTTTGTATCTAAAATTGGTTGATCTTCGAATTCTTAATCAAAAATCTTTTTGTTTTTTTTCCATCGAACTATAATATAGTAGTTTTTCTAATGCGCTAAAACATGCTAACAAAATTTTAGATGTTGCATTAATTTTGAAACACTATAGCTATATAGTTTCGATAATCGTATAACACAAGCTCTTTCGTATAAGAAATAACATTCGTCAAATTCCGCAATGTTTCTTGAGGTTTCTTGCAGCTGCTAATTCTCCCGAGTTATAGTAGCTGCAATATTGTCAGTTAAATTAAAACAATGGTAAGCATTAATATAAATGCTAATTGTTTTTGTTAACCCTTCTCGAATGTTTTGGTCACGCAAGGAATTGCAAGACAAAAATAATCCATTTTAATATTTCTTACCATTCGTTCTTTTGTCTAGCCTCTTGGTACAATTTTGACTACAGTTTGCAACTTTGTTATACCAGTCATGGTATTTAATTTATTGCCCGTATCCCAAAGCAAAATTGTACTGACAAATTCTTTTAGATTCACCTGAATTCCTTTTTCCGGCGTAAGTGGTTCTGATTTCATAATTTCCGCCATACGGTTTCATGCTACGATTTAGATTCCTCGCCTTTTACGATTTAAAATCCTCGCCAACGAATTTTGTTATCGGTTTTTAATATATGCTCATATTTGATTTCAATTATTTTCTGATTTTTCTTGACTGGTTTTAATAATAATCTATCGTAAAGTTCAATTGTTGTCAAAGGGATATTCACAATATAGAGGAGACATAATTTATTACTGATAATTCTGAACTTGGCTAAATCCAGTGCCTCTTCAGGGGTCAACTTAATTATTGCTAACATCTCTTTTTCGGTAACTGCATCATTTTCTTCGGTTTAATCTAATGTCCTGAACAGAAAGGTTATTGGCCTGTCATATTGAGAAAGTACGGCACCAAGTGCGACTGAGGCATCTGAGGTCAATTGGAATTCTTTTTTTAAATCCGGGAATGATAATATGACCTCGTTTGCGGTAAGAGAATTTTTTATTTTATTAAAAGTACAAATATGTTCTCCGTTTAATTGTACTTGTTTATGTTTTGACATTTTTTTGGACACATGTCCGTCTTTCCCTCTTAAAATTGCAGTCAAAGGTTTAGCTAGTTTAGCGCAATCCTTGATGAAAAGGTTGGTAGAATCCAGCCATTCCTAAAAAGGATCTAAGCTCTTTCACTGTTTTTGGGACGGGGAATTATGTTATAGCCTTGACTTTGTTTTTGTTTGCTTTAGTTCCTTCCTTACTGATGACGAATCCTAGAAACTCAACTTCTTCCCTTAAAAATTCTCATTTGTCAAGTTGAATTTTAAGGTTGGCTCTTCCAAGAACTTTGAATATCATTTCGATATTTTCAAAGTGCTTCTTTTCATTTTTTCCAAATATAACTATGTCGTCGATATAGACATAGCAGCGTCTCCCTATATGTACCCGTAGGATATCATCTAAAGTACGTTGAAAGATAGTAGGCGCAGTTCGTTGAAAGATAGATGCGAGTCGTATTCAGCTAATTCCTGTTGATAATGTTGGATAGTAGGATCTTCATGGAATTGCTCATAGTGATAAACCCTTTGAGCTTTATTTGGATGATGGTGTTGTTGTGATGAATCAAATAAAGGTCTTTTTATAGGACGGCGGATGTTTTGTGGTCGATTCATGTAATTCACATGTCTCGATTGACCACTGCCGTCTACTAACATAGGCGTCTATTTTGGTTGTGGTTTAGGTGGATAATTCTGGTGCCCAAATTGAGGTCTGAAAGGCTGGTTTTGTAGTCTTGAATCTGGTGAGCCTTGACATCCAAATTGAGGTCGGTTAGGTTGGAATATCTTTGTTCTTTCAAACGAGGTTTAGGGGTTGTGAATAAGTTGTGGGAAAAATGATGGTGGTCCGTTAGCGCATATAGGCATTCTGTTCCTGCGAATGAAAGGCGGTGGAGGAAGTCGTGGTTTACGTTGAATGTTTTGAGCACTGTGATTAGCGTATTCCGCTCGATAATCCATGTTTTGTAACTTTAAGCATAATTGTAATGCTTGCGGTAAGTCACCAGGCTCACGAATACTTAGAAGCCGTGGCAGATCTCCCTTTAAGCCTCTGATAAAGGTATAGAGTGTCTTGTCTCGATAGTTTTCCGTTAGATTGTCCATGGATTCTTGATCTAGGTCCATGAAGGATAATTTATTTAGAATTAACGAGAGATGTTGATAAACATTCTGGTAGAATTCTGGGATAGTTTGGTTGCCTTGTACAAACGTCATCATCTGGTATTCAAGAGACCTAACCCGTTTATCTACGTTGTGCAGGGTAAGGCATTTGACTATTTTTTGCCAATTTAATGGGGTATTGTAATACTTTGGGGTGCCTTTGAGGTGTTCATAGATCCGTAGAACTCTATCTAAACTCTTCTTCCATGAACTAAATTCTCCAGGTTGTCCTGAGAATTCCCGTATGCACTTAACTATGTCGGGTATTTTGTCGAGTTCTGTCAGGTTGTCCTGGTATTGAAAATCTATTTTCTGATCTGTGTCCTGTCTACTACTTTTATGTCTTTCATACTATTCGTTTACTATACCTGTTATAATTTCTGATAGGTCGAATGTGTTTGAGGAAATTTGTGGTTTGGGGTCTATATGAGCCATTTTACAATCAAAAAATTAGAATTAATCACGTGTGGTAAAATTTTATTTAAGTCTAGAATAGGGATTTCCCTTTATCAACTATTGACTCCGCACGACTGGCTTTATTTGATATTTTATGCAATGGACTTAGCGCTTGTTGTTATAGATTTAAATAAATTTAACTAAATTTATAATATTGTTTTCAAAATTAATAAAAATATAGTTTTAATTGAATATAAGGAATATTTTTTTTTCCTGTATCTCAAATTTTTAGGAGCATAAGGCGTTTACTATTCTGAACCATCTTACTCTTTTTGGGGCTATTGCTTTGATTTCCGCCCATGAATTTCCCATTTTGCCTCTGCTAGCATCGTTCTCTTCCATGTCATTACTGGCCTTCCAACCTTTCTTTTTCCTTGTGGGTTCCAGTCTAATGACATCCTCGTTATATCACTTGATGCCTTTCTCAGTGTGTGGCCAATCCATCTCAATTTTTGTCGCTTTATTTCGGTTTCAATGTCTGACTGACATGTTGTTATGTGCAAATTGATGTTAACCATGTTAGGCCAGAAGCACTTAAGTATTCGTCGAAGGCATTTGTTTACCAACACCTGCAGCTTCTGTATGATTTTTCCTGTATGCTTCCATGCCTCACACCCATGCAGTAGTACCGATTACACATATGAGTTGAACATTCGTAGCTTGGTCTTGCGCGACAGGACAGAAGTATTCCAGATTTTGTGAAGCATGTATATATATATATATATATATATATATATATATATATATATATATATATATATATATATATCGTTACAACAAAAATTATTTTAAATATTTTATAACCGACATTAATTTTTAATAACAATTTTATCGAACGAAATAATCAAAATTTTTAAACGACTTAAGATAACAATTGTGTTTTTTATATGGTTAGAGGCACAAAAACAACACCATAACAATAACAATAATAGTAATGACTTGCATAATTAGTATTTTGTGTCTTACATGAATTAAATAAAAATATATATGTATTGTATATATGTTATTTACGAACGTATGAGCGGTTATATATAATTTATTTATAAACAGTCATCGGCAAAAGTATTTGGAAATTAACCGGCTACTTACAAAGTCTATAAAGGCACAAATTGTCGATGGTCCCCGATTACTCCTGGTTGCCTAATCCTTTACTCTTCTTTTTAATCATTGCTTTGAATTGTATTTAAAGTTTAGTTTAAAGTTTTCAATCCAAGGTTCACTGACGATGGGGATTTCCTGACTTTCATAAAGCATCTTCTTTTAGTTTCAATCACGATTATTTATTGTAATATATCGTACTGGTGTTCATTCATCCTCTTTTGGTAATTCAAAATTCAATAATTTCACTATTATAGCACAATTTTATCCTACTGATATACCACTTTTCGCCTTAAATGAATGGCGTTTCTGACGAGTCCAAATTTTGGATCACAATTATTTAGCAATTTTTGGCTACTTTTCTTACGAATAATCAAGCAATACTAAAACAATATACTAAATAAAACAAAGGATAAACTTTCAACAAAAAATCATGTTTCGACGTGTTAATGCGCTGCTACTCAGATTTGAATATTTTTCTCATCACATAGGTAGGCTATTTTATTTGTTAGAACAAGTATTTTTTTTTTCGAAATCCGAGTACTTTGTTTCAATACTGTACGTATATTCATATAGTCCGAACGCACATTTCGATTGAGAAATAACCGTCAAACAGTACAACGTTAAATATAATAATCATATAATAATAGTAAGAATACGAATTGTTAATAATAGTTAGAATAATAATAATAATGGCGATTGTTTATTTCGACAATACATAATTGAAATTAAGATGATGTAAGACTTCGTTGTAATTAATTTTTGAATGAATTTTCAATATATATGTATTAAGAATGTTGTATATTGTGAATGGACCAAGAACCGCTTTCAACTCGTTTGAAACGAATGATTTTCATTTTTTTTTTTTTTTGTAAGTTATGTGTAATTAGAATTTAATTCATAAAATATTGTTGTACGAGTATGTTTTGGTTAGCAAAAATAAAAACACTTAAACGCATATATGTTTTCTTTATCCAAGAATTGATAATATGTTAGCATCGAGGAAGAAGGCGTGATCGTCATAACAACGGAAATATATATAAATATTTATTATATATATTTTTAGCGTGAAAACAAAAGAAAAATCATATCAAAATGGAGTTGCGAGTGATAATTTCTAAAGGAAACTGAAAAAGAGAAAAAAAATTTCAATGCATTCTGCAGTTATTACTTTTTTCGCATATATACTAAGAGGACTAAGTTTGCTCAAACTGCCGTCATCTTGCTAAATATAGCTAAGTAATGGTTTTGAAAATAATTCTATCATTATGATATGAAGTTAACATTATATTTACTAAGCCTTGTAAGGGCAAGCATAACAAATGTTCAAGCATAATGATAAAGGTTTGAAAAATGTATTCCACTTAAAACTGCACTGAGGTTTATTCCATAATTAAACGAGCGGCCCCTTAAATGTATTTTTTATTATAATATTATGATTTGAAGTTTTTGAGTAAACTTGTCAACTGTCCCGTTTTTTAAGGCCGAGGCGATTGGGGAAAATATGTTAGCTCCATTTGTTATTGAAAATATGTTGACTGTCTTCTGCGATGGTCCTTTTTCTGCAGCTAAGGACACTTATAATAAGGGAAATAAACAAACAGTTTAGTAAAACTTAGCTAAGCTTCAAGAGTACACTAGAAAACCACTAATTATAGTGATTATAGTGACTATAAGTAGATAAAAAAGAGGAACAACTTGTTAAAGCTGTCAAAATTTTAATTAAAAGTTGGATCGCGGAACTGATGAACCACATCCTTTAAAAACTTCACTTTTAAAAAATCAACAAAAAAATGGTTACCACCAAAATGTTACCAGACCCTCAATTATGTTGAAAGACACACAGTTTAGAATTGGTACGTGGAACATGCAATCGCTAAGAAAAAAGTCGCGTTTGACAGATGTATATCAGCCATGAAAGAGAATTGCTTGGAACTCGTTGCTCTCCAAGAAACTTGATGACCAATTGATTTACAGTTCTTTTAGGGCTTCAGAAATATTTGGAAGAAAACCATCTAATTTCCGATCGTCAGTATGGTTTAAGTGAAAGGCGTTTAGCAGGTGACTTAATTAATGTTGTTGCTGAACAATGGAACAAAAACATTCATCAATCTCAAATCCATGCACTCGATATCTCAAAAGCATTTGCTCGCATGTGGCAGTTGGCTTTCATGGTTCGTTAATTTTATGGATTGAGAATTGTTTTCTCTGTCGCAAAATCCAAGTGGTGGTGGATGGTGTGACTTCCGTTCCCTATTTTTGAAACGCTTTTTTGAAATCTCAATTCCTTTCTTGAATGAGGTGAAGCCAACAGTTAGAAATAAATAAAGAAGCAATTGGTGCAGCCAGATGCCTTGGATTTTTACGACGATGTAAGTTTTATTTTAATCCATCTGAAATACTAACACTATACAAGACCTTCGTAAGTCCCACGTTTGAGTGAAATTCTCATATTTGAGTTGGATCAAAAATTGCATTTAGTCGGGTCCAAAACCGAGCATCTCGAATGATTGAAGACGTAAAATTATTATCTAATCTTGATTATTTTCCCCTGCGACTAACCAACCTGTCAATTATTTGTATTAATTATTGCACTCTCTGATATATAAGCCAACCCAAAGATATAGACTCATTTTACAACAATTTGAATGATCTGATGGAATACATACTGGATCACAACGCCAGAATATTGATTGGAGGTTTTAATTGTAGAGCTGGCAAAAATCAAATTGACTTGTCTGAAAACAAAGGTTCTCCCGACATGATCTAGCGTCCGATAATGGATAAAGAATGATCTACTTTGCGATCGCACATGATCTCATTGTATCTAGCACATTCTTACCTCATAAAAATATCCACTTGCGAACATGGTCCCGAAGTCAAATTTAATTTGTATTAATTTCTAAGGGAAGGACTCGGATCATCCAAGATGTTAGATCTTATTGGTTGGCTGCAAAATGTGTAGGAAGTGATCATCAATTGTTCACTGCAAAGCTAAGATGGCTGTTTTTCCCGTTCTGATGAT
Source organism: Tipula confusa (assembly GCA_963556175.1). Classification (NCBI taxonomy): domain Eukaryota; kingdom Metazoa; phylum Arthropoda; class Insecta; order Diptera; family Tipulidae; genus Tipula; species Tipula confusa. The sequence goes on along the minus strand of OY744476.1, from coordinate 56,030,629 downwards.
CACGTGATAAGTATGGTAAAAATTAAGCCCAACAATTATATAGGTTTGATGAGCAGTGTTATTTGCTGTCAAGCAACAGAATATAGCCTATATAAAGAATCACAAATACATTTTACAATCGCTCGAAAGAACAATGCGGTCCTTGTTAAGAGAACCTCTTTGCGGTTTCTGTTTTTAAACGAAAAAAAACGAGGTGGCTGTGTCGTCTGCACGGCCGTAGTGATACGTGATACCGTAAATATGTAGTATGCGAAATGATAGACTGTATGGATTTATTAAAATCGATTTATTTATTACTAGCAACCGCGCCATCGGCGGTGTACAAACGATTAAGTATTGGTCGATGGTACGAGAAATACGATATGAAGGGCAAGGTCTGTGCGGTGATGTTCCTTGTGATGAATGTGATATCGAGGCAAGTACCTCCCAAAGTCGTCGGGTGAGACGCCTCTGATTGAGATCTTTGTTTCGAATTAAACAATTTGAGTTTTACAAATCTATCTTGTTGTTTTTTTATTTTTGTTGTAATCTCTTCATAGTTTATGTTACCCCCACTGTAATCCCATTCCATGTTGCTATATAATAAATTAATTAATTTTAACAGACACTATTTGGTATTTAACTTAATTTTTTTAGTGCTAATTTTACTATCTTTACTTTTATTATTTATTATTTTTACTTAATTTTTGTTTATTTTATTATTATTTTTAATTTCAAATAAATACAAATTACATCAAAACGAACGCAGTTTTTTTTTTTTTTTTTTTTTTTTTTGAAATTTTGAAATTGGCTACTGTTCTGTCATAGTCATAACGAGCGGCATAGAGAACGATTCTTGTATTTCAGTGAAACTACACTGAAGATGTAAAGTGACATCTATTACTATTAATATGTACTACTTTATATTGTTTCATTTCACACATTTTTTATGTAATTCGCCTCAATGTATGCATTATTGTAATACCAACTTTCATTTGGATATAAATAATTGCAATAATTAGGCAATTAGAGAGACATTTGGACTGTATAATTTGAAATTAATGTTTTTTTTTTCTTAATTATAATTAATGTGGATATTAATTATTTTAATTTTAATTTAATTAAATCGCACTATTCTTTACGCAAATTTTGACACCAAAATTGGTTGGATCAGTTAATGCATTCTCTCGCTAGCATGTTAAATCGCTCTAATCAGAGGTTCGCGGTGCGCCCTCCCCCGCCTTCTGTTGACCACAATGTGAAAGAATGATGCATCGAGATTAAAAATGAACCTACGCAATGATATATTTATAATGAAGTAATACCTTATACGTAATTAGAAGTCTCCATGCAAACAAGGACACATTTCATTCGATTTTCTAAACATGCTAGCCTTAGTTCTGAATTTAAAATCGTTATCACGTTAAAAGCAAGAATGATAAAAGGCGGAAGTCTTAAGAATACAACAACTCATTAATGTGTCCAGTTTACTTAAATTCATCGGAATCAGAAACAAAACCTCTATCTTAACATCATTTTGGTGTTTGAGGAAACTTGAAAATTTTAAAAAAAATTTCTTATATACCGTGTCGTACGGCCACTGAATAACAGTAGCTGCGGGTCAATTTATCCACATTCCATTAGTTATCAAATAATGATAACCTTACATATAACTAAATTAGAACTAAAATTAATATCATTCGAGAGTTAAGTATTCCAACGCAATGATGCACGTTAGAATCGAGGAAGAGGGTGTGACTGTCATAACAACGGAAATATATTTTTATATGACAGTGTGAGAACAAAAGAAAACACCTTTCAACATTTTTTTCTATATATTGTATCGTGTAACATAATAATGGCGGTTTCATGGAAGATGGAAGGGTGTTAGGTTCTTTTATTTTTTTTATTTAATAATGTCTATATACACCTAAACATTTTATGTACGTAATCTAAATTCTAAATCCTTTTTTTTTTTTTTTTGGTGTGTGAAATATGCTGTGCTAAAGAATCAAACAAATAACAAGCTTTTGTAAATTTTCAGTCCACAATGAATTCATTCATAAGATGCTATCGGTATTGTGTCCGTCCGCAAAGAACTTATATTGTGTGTTGTGCATTCTAAAAACTAAATAAAAAAAATCACAGCAGGATACTCAGGAGTGTAACATATATAAACGTTTATAATCAATATATATATAGGATAATATAGGCGGAGTACCTTATATATGTGATTTTTTGTTTTTATTACCTTTAAATTTAAATGTTCAGAAAATATCCTTTTTAAAGTTATTTTCATTGAAAAAAAAAATGAAAAAACTATCAATTATCTACACCTTTATTAACCACCTCTTCAGAGAGCTCGACGAGCACATTATACGAGCTAAAGAATTAGAATTTATGTTTTGTTCGATCCTATTCGAAATACGATATAAAGAATTTATTGAAAAAAAAATCTTCATTCATACCAACATTATAATAATATAATGTCGTTTGCTTTTGTTCGTAAACATATACATTCATAAAAATATCTCTTCGGAATATTATATGTGAAAAGGGATATTTGACAGCGAATAATGGAGAGATATTATTCAGATTCGATGGACTTGAATGAAAATTTGAAATTAGTTTTTCGATTTGCTTTCATTTCAATGATAATGGTCAATATTTCAAATTATTAGAATATGATTTAGAGATGTGGATACAATATCTATACGAAGTCCTTTTGTTTGGTGTACGTTTTTCGTGCATTATATGCGCATTTCATGTATAAGGATTTTAAGATTATTAAAGGTTTTTGTCATCTTCGAATTTGTTCTATTTGGTTATGTATATATAAATACTGTCTTTGACCGGGTTCTTTTTATTATATTTGTGAGTGTGTGACTGTATATAATACCATTATACAAAGTGGGATTTTAAAAGGTGCGGAATTAAGTTGATTGAAATTGATATTAAGGACTTAATATGTGTATATATATAAGGAGTAGATTTATCAATATAATCGTTAAAAAAACTAAACCAAGGTCGGAAAAATCTTCTTATCGTATATGTTAGGTTTATTGGACAAAACAGCAATGGAATGGGAATCTCTACGAGAAGGCGCTTAAATGTCACTTTGGTCACTGTTCGCGCTCACCCAATTTGACCCTGTTTATCATTCTTTATATATATTTTTTTGTAATGTTTTTTGATTTATTTGTCGATGGTCAAATTGTTAACGTACTGTAATTATTATTATTATATAATTACAGCACGCAGCTTGACAACGAATCTTCCAGACTCCAGTCGTTTGTGATTCTGAACGAAATGAACTTCACTTTCATCCTCTTTTATGGGAAAACGTGATTTAGTCTCACTATAACTTTCGACGGTCCAGAACCGTTCAAGTAGTTCATGTAATGACGCGGTAACTTTATCATGACTAGGATCAGCACCTGCAATGTAACAATTATAATTATTTTTAATGCTACCAGTCTTACCAGACACAATCCACCCGAAATTTGTCTCTTTTAACAACGGTAGATTCTCCGTCAATTTTATTTGCCTGGTTCCAAGTAACTCATAAATTATTTCGGCTCCGATAAGCATATCTATGCATGATGTGGTGGGTTGAATAACGCATCTGCCAAAACTATATCGGATGGAATATTCCAACCTTTAGTTTGGATACTTCTGTTGGGTTGATTTGATGTGCTGCTAGGCAGAACTAGCATATCCAAATTATACGAATGATCCGTCGCATGCAATTTTATAAAAACATTAACATTAACGTTGAAGCCGCTAATCGAAATATTTACCTTTCATCTTAAAACCGTTACATACGGTACAGACGCGGCACCGTTTCTTGCAATTCGATGCCTGCATCAATTGTGTCTCGACAAATCAATAAGTCACTCTGTCGGATCAAACGCAATTCTAAATGAATTCTACGTCGATGATATGCTTAGTGGAGGTGGCACACTTGAAAAGGCATTAAAACTAAAAAGAGAGGTATCTGAGATTTTAAATTGTGGCTGTTTAGAATTGCGTAAATGGGCATCAAATGATGAACGATTGCTGAACGATATTCCATTTAAAAATATTGACGAAGTCAAAATTATTAAAACTATGGGGGTATCGTAGAAACCTGATGAAGATGACTTCCAGTTTTCATACACGCAGAAACATATCTAAGTAAACATTACCAAAGTTTTATCCGACATCGCCAGTTTGTTTGACTCACTAGGACTAATAAATCCGATTATCGTCTTGGCGAAAATATTTTTGCAGCAAATGTCGAAATTAAAAATTGAGTGGGATACGACTTTACCGGGGAACAATATACGTCACACAATGGGTTAAATTTCGAAGTCAATTACCATTGATCAACAACGTCAAGGTTCCTCGCTGCGTGTTGTCGCCAACTCATGACGCAATTGAAATACATGGATTTTCAGATGCATCAACCACAGCATACGGATGTTCCATCTACAATCGTTCAATCTTACAATCAGAAGTTTCGATCAGACTGTTGTTCGCCAAGTCTCGTGCTCCAATCAAAACCATCTCGTTGCCGCAACTAGAACTTCGCTCCGCAGTTCTTTTAGCAAAGTTAATGGATCGTATAAGGTCCAGTATTAAAATCAACAGAATAATATCGTATTGTTGGATTCCCAGCTCACCCATCAAGATGGACTTCTTTTGTCGCAAATCGTTTCGGCATTATACCCTGCTGATCTCGTCTCGCGCGGGGTATTACCAGAAATGCTACTTAACAACAAACTATGGTTTTCTGGACGGGAATTTTTATTGAGCTCGTCATCTAGTTAGCCGAAAGTTACCAAGTCATTTAATTTGGATTTAGTTCCTGAAAAAAGAAAAAAGTGATGTCGTCGTTATCGCAGTGCCTAATGATGTCGGTTGTGTTTAAAAGGTCAAATATGCCAATAAATTCTGCATCACTCGCCGAATATTTGGGTTTGTGGTTCAATTTATAAATAATAGCCGGGCCAAGTTCATATGAAAACCAAAAACAAATGGGAGTTTGACTGTCTCCGAACTGAATCAATCGTTGAAGTTTATCGTCAAAATCATACAACGCCAAGGTTTTCATGAAGAATTTTCGCAGCTGTTGGCCAAGAAAGACACTCGATCGAAAAGTTCGATCCAAAAATTTAAACCCGTTTCTCGACGACGATGACAGTATTCGAGGCCGATTACAGAATTCGGATTTACCATTCGAAGCTAAGCTCCCGATAATTTTGCCGAATTCCCATGTATTTATTTTTTCTTTATGTAAGAACTTTCACATAAAGAATTATCATGCTGGCCCTCAACCACTGCTCGCTATTCTAAGACAACAATTTTGGATCATTCGTGGTCATGATGTAGTCAAAAAAGTGGTATACAAATGCAATTCGTGCTTTAGAGCTCGACCGAAGTTGTACAATCAAATTATGGGAAATCTGCCACGACATCGAGTAGAACCTGCAAAACCGTTTTTGCATGCAGGTGTTGATTTTTGTGAACCAGTCTGGGTTTGATAAAAACCCCGTGGTCAGCAAGCGGATTAAGCATATATCGCAGTATTCGTATGCTTTATGACGAAGGCCGTACGTACTCCGCTCACCACAATCGTCGAGCCTGACCTCATGCATCTAAACGTCAACAGACTTGATCATTATCAAAAGCTTTGACAACTCTATCAACACTTTTGGCAAAGGTGGCAGAAAGGTATATATATATCAGAATTACAGCAACGTTCAAAGTGGAAACATCGTCGAGCAATGTCATGGGCACCGCCTCAAAATTGGATCCTGGGACGTATTATCGAGGTGCATCCGGGCCCAGGCGGACTAGTACATGTGGCATCTGTGAAAACATCAACGGGGATCGTAAAACGAGCCATCGTAAAATTAGCACCATTACCAATAGAAGAAAATGACAAGGCAAATTGACAGTACTAAGTACTCCATTTCCTTCAAGGAGGCCTCCTAACTCTTATGTTTAAGCGTTTCTGGATAGTCTTCATGTCAAACAAGCAATACCAGCAATAAAACGTAGCATCACAGATTAGTTATGCTGACTGTAGCAAAGTTGGATGAAGAGAGCAAACTGTTAAGAACTGTTTCTGACTTCATAAAGCAGATGTAACGCGTTTTAGAACTTTCACATCTGAGCCGCGTCCAGTAGGTTGTTGAACTTTTCTACTTAAGTTACTATTAATTCCATTGTTGTTACTACTACAGATAAGGCATAAAGTGAGGCCTAAAGTGAACAGTCAATATTATTTGTTCAAATAACTCTACCTTCAAAGCTGTCCCCTTGCCAGAGTAAAGGCCATTTTCTGTTCAACCATCCAGAATTTTGACATTTAAACATTGCGATGATAGTTTCTTAAACAGAACTTTGTTTTTACTGCATGAGCCCCAATCATCCTGTGTCTAAATGCAATAATCAACGGGACTGGTCAAAATGGTGCTCTGGACATCATGCATAGTTGCACGTAGAAGAAAATGACACAGTTTACAATTTTCAGGAACTATGGTCGATGCCCATATACCAGCCAGAATAAATGCTGCTTTACTGTTAACAGTGTTGGTCAATGTCCAGAATAGTTTTGGTAACGACGAACTATACAAAAACCTTTTAGATTCAGGGTTGCAGGCAACGCAAAAATGTCTCACTTACAGGTTCAGAATCCTTAAATGCGGGAGTAACTAAAAGGTGACTACGCTAGGATCAGCTTATTTGGTGATTTATCCACTGATCCAAATTTCCACGATTCAAGAAAAGTTGACATTCTGATTGGATCAGGACACTTTTTCAATACATTACAACCAAATCCAATTACAAATAGTTAGTCACGGTATAAACTCAATCCACAATTTTCGGTTGGGTTATAGCCGGACAATTCTATTTAGCAATGGATTCTAGATTGAATTCCTTTCAAACCAAAAATACACTCACATCAAAATCGTCAATGGATGATTTTTTTTAAAATTGTATAGGTCTAACTCAAAGCAGTTAGGAGTGCAACGATGAGATGACGATTCGATAAGAACGAAAATTATAGAAGAAAAACCTCGCTTTTATGAACGAGTATGTAAAGGTTTTTAAATATCGAGTAAAATTGTATCTACCGCGTTGTTCTCAACAATGATAGTACCACGACAATCCTGAGCGTCGTATTCGATGGATTAGCAACATAAAGCTCGGAGTATAGTTTAAACGATTTTCTAATGGTAAGTCCTACTTTATAAAACAGTTATTTCGTTTCTACAAAAAAGCGTTTTCTGCAGACAAATATACCAACAAGTTCTATTCAGCGTTTTTTTCCCCTGCCCAAAATGGCTAGCACTGCGACCTGAAAAATCTTTTGTGCTATTAAGATTTGTTAGTTCAGGAGCTTCTCTACCTTCCTAATAAAGGCGATAATGCTGCCTGTAGAGCCCAATCTACATTTTTCTGGGGTCAAATACCTCTATTCAAAATGAAGCCACCTCATAGTGTGCACAGAGCAACACACTCACATAGTATGTGTTCTGCAGTTTCTATCTCTTCTAAACAGAGTCGGCACTCCGTCTCTGTGGACAGGTTCATTTTGTTCAAATGATATTTCTGGTTGCCGTGACCTGAAAGAAAACTCACTAGCTTCCTAATATTTCCTTTACTTGATTTGACCGCCAAGTCCTTGTGATGAAATGGTCTGATCAAAGATTAGGCCTGTCTAAGTCCGGGAATACAGTTCCAATAGGTCAAACATTTCATTTTTTCCCATTTACTAATATTGTAGATTACTAAGGCCCACGGGATGCCACAGAAAGGCTCAGGGCCAATTGGTGTAGCTGATAAGCGCAAATTCGTCGGCTATCTCATTTCCAGTGATATCCCTGTGACCAGGTACCCACCACAACCTTACTTTGTAATGACAAGAGAGAGATTGTAGCAAGTCCTTCTATCAAGGACTGTTACTCCGAAATTCCTGCCAAAGCACAGTTCCTTGGGCATCACGTCCGGGACTCTAAAGAACATATCCAAGTCAGAGAGTTCATTCAAAATGTTCAGATGATCCATATGATCATCATGACTATATTGATCCACCAGCTGTAATGTAGCTGCACAAGTAGCAGCTGATTTTTTGACGTAAATATGAAATGGAGTGAGTCCGATGAGGGCTTCCATTGCCGCCGTAGGTCAGGTGTTCATAGCACCTGTGATTCTGAGACATGCTAGCCTCTGCAATGAGGTAAGTTTGTTCATAATAACTTTTTGCTGTATACCTTCGACCACCAAACTATGGACCCATAGGTTAAAATTGCCCTCACTATCATGATGTACATCTAGTAAATCATTTTTGAGCTGAGACCCCAAGTCCTGCCGAACATACGCCTACAGACCCACATGGCTCTGACCGCGCGTTCTGTAGTTGATTTAATATTAGAGGACAACACTTATCTAGGACAACATCCAGATATTTGACTTCATTAAAGTATCTGATAGTAATATCATTTAGACTAATTAAACCAAAGTTTAATTTACGTCTTTTGGTAAATGGTACCAGGACTGTCTTGTTAGGTTTTATCGAAAGACCCTCTTTAGTGCACCAATTCGAAATAACAAGCAAGGCTTGTTGCATGCTGTCAGACATCGTACATTCATGTGCACCAGAGATTATGATAACCAAATTGTCCGCATAACCAATGGCGTCATAACCGAGTAGATGTAGCTCATCAAGTAATACGTCGATCACGAGTGACCACAGCAAAGGTGACAGGACACCGCCTTGTGGGCAGCCCTTTACTGCCGTAACCGTCACTGATTCATTACCTAATTTCGATGTAATCGAAAGTGGTTCGTTGGATCAACAATACCTCTACCCGTTATTGCCCTAGCAATTGAGTCGTATCCAGTATTGTCAAAAGCCCCTCAATATCCAAAAAAGTGCACAGCGCAATTTTTTTCGAGCGGTAAGCCACTTCAACCTTGGTAACAAGTAGTTGCAGCGGCCCCTCTGTGGATTTGCCTTTTCTGTAGGCAAATTGATTAGGATTAAGGGGTCTGGTTACAGTTAACCAGTCTCTGATATGAAGATCTACCAGTCGGTCCATAGTTTTTAGAATAAATGATGTAAGACTGCTTGGCCGATCGCCAAGCCTTGGGATAAAAACCACATTGACTTGGCTACAAGCCTGTGGTATGTGACCCAAATTGAAACTAGTTCTAAATAAGGCTACCAGAGCAGGGGTAATCAAATCCAAACGCCTTTGGAGGAGGGCTGGGAAGATTCCATCTCCGCCTAGAGCCTTGAACGGCTGAAAGGAGTTAATGGCCCATTTGATTTTTTCCGGAGTAAAAAGTTTACTAGATAAGCTATTAATCCAACCCACATTTGCACCCATATGTGTACCAAATATTGGGTTAGTTACCAAATATAGGGTTTGGAACGCCTTAGTTCAGTATTGTAATTTGTTAGGGCTTGCCTATATGCATCCCACTCATTAGAATGCTTTGCCCTATTAAATAATTTCCTAACCCTCTTACGGAGTTTAGTCAGCTGCTCGTTTCACCATGGTCAGCTGCTTCCGTAAGAAGATAGCAGCATATCATTTAAAAAACAAGCTGCAGTTTCTAGGTTACTAATTGAACCCAAAGATGTTGGCAGCATGTCTGCTTTGATGAATAAAATATCCCTGTAGGTCTTCCAGTCTGTAAAATAAGGGAAACGACGCTCTGCCGCCTGAATGATCACTCCCGATATATCGAACCTGATATGCATGTGGTCCGACAACGAAGCTTCATTTGATATATGCCAGTTTGCAACTGCGTTGGAAATGAGCTGACTCGATAGAGTGAGATCTAAAATCTCTTGCCGAATCATGGTAATGAAAGTAGGGCTAGACCCTTTGATTAAAATGTCTATGTGACTGCTAATAAGATAATTTAAAAGGAACTCACCTCTACAATTTGTGTTGCTGCTACCCCAAATGCTGTGATGCGCATTTGCATCGCAACCTATAATGTTTTGTTTCAGCGTTAAAGATATAAATTTTCATCGAATTGTCTAGAGGCAATCATCTATAAGCAAGATATAAAGGATTACAAGGGCGCACCATAACCGATGGAAACGCCAGTGCATCGTTTATTGTTACGCTTTCGCTGGAACAAGTGAACATGTAAACAAAGCGTCGCATACAATCGGAGGCATCAACGTTGTTTGATCGGCTTCCTCCAAAATTATAAAAATAAAAATATTTTTCCAAAAAACTTTGATTACTGCGGATCTAGGTTGGGATGATATTTTATCTAAATGGTTTAAACTTAAGAAAATTTTTTCATTGGCCTAAATTCAGTGGCTTATGATAGGTGTAAAAAAAATTAAAATATATGGTTTTGCAGACGCATCTGAGGTAGCTTTTGGAGCTGTTATTTGCTACAGAACAATTCGAAATTAAGCCTGTTCTAAATTACACATAATTGCGGCAAAATTTATTAGCTTTATGAGCTAAGTTATATAGTCACAACTAATGGTGTCATTTTCTGAGACCCGGATAACGAGAGCATTTCCATTCGCAACAGTTGGACTTGACTAAGCTGGGCCAATGTTATTTAAAGAACGTAACCAAAGAGGGCATAGACTCTCAAAGTTATATATTAAAATATCTTCTTACCTGTGTAAAAACCGTACACATCGGCCCTGTGGGTGGTATGACATAATCAAATCGTTTATCGCAGCATTATCAAAATTTAACGCACGTCGTGGCTTATGCTCTAATATGTTTAGCGACAGTTGACTGCGTTAAAATCGATGAAGATTCACTTCAAACGTGTCGTGAGAAATTTTCCCTTACATATCAGGAAATGGAGACTCTCTTGGCATATTAAATTCCACGCTGATATACTCAATAAAAGACGGTCATTCAATTACTCCATCTCATGTTTTGATTGGTTAAAGATTAATAGAAAAGATAAAGACAGACATATGGCTGACATGGCATAAGGATTACCTCTTTCAGTTACTTCCGGCGTACTTCCCCGTTCAGCGCTGAGACCATTATTGTTTTCTATGTGTACGTTCAAGTGACAGAATTTTCGATTCACCATTGTTCAGTTTACATTTTTTGCTAATGATGTCCAAATATAAAGAAAAGATGATTTTGATTAGGATCTATCTTGATAATTCTTTTATATCGTTTACTGTTAAGAATTTAAGGGTATAGTTTAAAAACACACATTTTTGGGGTGACCACTTAGTTGGTATTGCTTAGGAAATAGTTGTTTCGTAGATTTGGTTTTAGTAATTTGTATAACTAATACTGTTCAAATAGACTTATTCCAAAATCAATTCAAACTCGTTCAGGTGAATCGAAATGCAGAGAGGATGAATAGAAAAATGATAAATTGATATTTTAATTTTTTTTTTCGCGCCAAAAATATTTCATTCATCGAAATCTAGTTTATTTGTAAGCCGCGATATTTTGTCGAAACCAGTTACTCATCATCTCGCGTCTCATATAGAGTTCAATTTCAATTTTCGAATGTCATTGAAAAAATTTATTGTTTCTTAAATATAATAATAAAAATAAATAATTTATTAAAATTATTATTTAACTTTGCATATACAAAAGCCGGTCTCCTTTAACAAATACCGTCATATTTTGTTTAAACTTATCTCTCCCCCACACACGAATCGAAAAACACTTATGTATATTCTTGATCACAATTTTTGAAATAAAAATTTAAATTATCATCATCATCATCATCGTCGTTTTCTTACCTCTAAACACAAAACAAAAACTCATAAAACAAAACTAATCATCTATGTCTTTTATATTTATTAGAAAAAAATCTTTGTGTCTTCTTAATTTATTCATAAATAAGATGAAATCGGGTTACGGGTTACACCTCGCTTCATTTATTCATATTCTAACACTCTTCTTCATTTAAAATAAAATAAATAAAAAAAAAAAAACTTTTTTTGAACAAAATCACAGCAGGAGATGAAAATAGAATTTATTTAGAGTTTGGGAAGAAAAGAAACCGACATTTTTTTTTTTTGTGTTATGTCTTCAAAAAAGCTTTTTCAAATATATAATATAATATTATAACCTAAACACAACAGAAGAGTCACAATCAAGAGTCAAAAAAAAAATAGTTTTGTTGTACCTTTGAGTTTGAATTTCAATAGAATCCCATCGAAATGAGTTCAAAACAATTAAAAATTCCATCAATCTTGTTTAGATTTCTTATATATACATATACAGATACGAATACCTTATATAGGTACAACAACAATAAAGAAATAATAAAAAAAGGTCTCCATAAGGTCTAGAACAGCCCAGACATTTTGGTGCCATAATTTCAATTTTGTTTCTTCTATACGTATACTTTGAAGAGAAATGAATTTATGATTTTTTTTTTTTTTTTTTTAAATATACTTGATCTTTCGGTCATATCGTAACAAATTAGAAATTTTTATGATCATAGTTAAAAGTGTATACACTATATACATATACACATGTTGCATGCTCACTTGCAACATTTCATAAATTCGCGCGTATTGGTATCATAAAATTCTAACTACCAGAATCGATTGAAATTTATTTTTTTAAGCTAACAAGTTTGTAATAAATTTCGACCAAAAACAAAAAAAAAAATAAAAAAACACTCAAAAGCACCCCATGATGAGCGAAGTATCTCAGACACACCAGAGTTATACGATTCATGAAAAATGAAATGTGACAAAATATTATAAACGGCCAGTTTACAATCGTATAGCAGGGAAAAAAAATATATTATTAATAAATAAAATTTAAATTAAAAGTAACACTTTGCTTTCAAGATTGCATTGAAATATTGGCGGATTAAATACAAAAAAAAAAAAAATGAAAACGAAAACAAATTCCTTACGAGAATAGCGCGCAATGCGCGATAATATAAAATTAAAAACAAAAAAAAATAATAATAAAAAAAAATATTTTTATTATATATACGACTTAAATAAAAAGAAATAAAAATATATAGAAATGAATTATTAATTATTGAATTTATTGTTAAGTATAATAAACATGAGGTTGAAGAATTAAATAATAAAAATAATTGTGATATAAATAAACGGAAATTGATGGGCCGTTGCATATCATGCATGTGTGGGTTAAAAGGAGTCTGTTCGGCTTTATGGCGCTGCTATTTTTATATTTATGTTTTTTTTTTGCAAATTTTAGAAGATTTTGATATTTTATTTACGATTTGTTACCGATTTTTGTTTTTGGGTGGTCCCAAAATCTCCAGACCAAGTTATTGCGAAAAGTGCAGTCAAAGGCAAAATACGTATTTTCGCAAAAACTGGCTTTTCTTATGGTATACTTTGCATATTTGATGCATATTTTGTGTGAAGAGAAACACTGTATCAGTTTTACGTAAAAGTGTTGAAAAGTGTTACACCATATAGTAAAAACACCACGTTTTTGGATATTTTAAAAAGTTCTACACTTTTTGACACTTTTTGTATTTTAATGTTTATTGAACTTTCTGAAGTATTAAAAATAATACTACACCGAACACCGCTTATATGTTCGTTGCAATAATGGAGTATAATATTTTTTTATTACTTCATTTATCATTTTGTCTGAAAAGCTGAAAATTAAAACAACCGCACCTTTTTTTCAGTTAATTGAGTGATGTGAGGTTTTCGACTAAATGTACCAATTAGCAGTATTGCGAACCTACCATTTTCCAATATACAACTTGTCCAAAAATTACTTTAGACATATGATTTTCCAGTGGGCGTAGAGTCTGACTGTCACCTCCACAAAATAAATTAAATATTTAATTGAATAATATCCTCGCGGTGTGCTCTGGACAGCTATGGCAGCCAAACGGTCAGGATAGGTATGGAAACATGATGAACCTTAATCAAAAGCTCTGATGGTTTCTCGGTCTGCGTCTGCCCCGAATCGGTCGGCAGTATTTAAAGTCTGGCTGTAGACTAACAAGGCTATGGGAAGGACACCCTTAAAATAAACCAGCAATGAATAAAACATCAGGAAATAATACCCCAGGTGGCAGACCTGCACTGCAGGAAAATCCACTCTCTACGGAGGTTGACCCCAGGGATTCTGGGGAGGGTTTATCATTGCAAAATTATCATAACGTCATTGGCTCAGACAATTTCATGAGAAGTATCACAATTTCATGAGAAGCATCATTTTCCACAGTGAGAAGTATCACTGTGGAAAATTTAGCAAAAAGTAATTATCCTCGGCAGATGAGTTACAGTAGTTCTCAACAAATGTCTGGGAGTGATTCAAATGATAAAATAATCCAAACATTACAAGCTGAATTAAAGGAAGCACGAAATTAGATCCAAAAATTAAAGCTGATGATACAAAAGAGTCAGTCACAAAAAATGATTATACTATACCTGATTCGAGCGAAGAAGAAAAAATAGTAGCCCAAGAAAGAGCATGGCTACTACCAAAATTAAAAAAAAGGAAGCGTTCATTAGAAAAAAGTAATCAAGCAGGTACCGCATCAGACAAAACGGATAACCATCTAAATCCAAAAACAAAATCTTAGCCTGAAAAAAATACCACACCAGAAAGCACTTTTCAAAAAACTGAAGAACCTAAAAAAAGCAAGCAAAATTCTCCCCCTGTAATACTTAGCAATGTGACAAACTTTTAAATCGTTAACAAGTCATTACAGGATAACAGCATCAATTTCAAGCTAGAATAATGAACAACAATCAACTGATAAATGTAGACACCAGGTTACCAACTTTACGAAACAATTCATCCGAATAACCAAGCAAGAGGTGGAACCGCTGTTACAATAAAAAACTATATTAAACACCATGAATGCCAGCATTATCAATCACCTAAAACGCAGCTTACCGTAGTAGAAATTACATCTACCAAGCAACACCTTCAGATAGGAGCAATATATTTTCCACCTAGATACAACCTGAAGAAATCAAACTACTTGAATATCCTACAACATTTCAATGGTAGATTTATATTAGGAGGTGATTTTAATGCAAAACATGTTGACTTTGGATCTAGGCTTACAACAACGAAAGGTAACGAACTAAAAAATGCAACTGGTAAGCCGACATATTGGCCAACGGACGCAGTTAAAACTCCCGATCTACTGGATTTCTTTATATCAAAACAAGTTTCATCAAATTTCATTTAAGTAGAGAATAATTCAGATATGGTCCCTGATCATTCTGCAGTGATACTTACCATAAGCGAGAAGATAATTAGGAAGGAAACAAGACCAACTCTTGTCAATAAAACAACTGACTGGGTTAGCTTCAGATCTGAATTAGAAAGCAACATTAACCTACAAACACGAAAAACGGTAACGGAGCTAGCGTGGATTAACACCCAAAACTACTGGTAAAAGCTACCCAAGAGAAATTAGGAACCTTGTCTTTGAAAAAAGGAAAGCTACGAAAAAATGGCAACAAACGAGGAGTCCATCTGACAAGACGATCCTAAATAACAAATCACAGCAGCTTAAGCGAGAAATTCAGAAGTTAAATGAAAAATCGTTTCCTTCGTTTCTTGGAAAGTTGACGGCTGATGGAAATACAAACTACTTATTATGGTAGGCAATTAAAAGAATGAAAACCGCATTGAAGCAGTTTGGCAAATATTCGCATTCAATTCCACAAATGCTACCTTACTGTGCACTTAAAAATGACGTGTAAGACACAGATCTGATGCGAGAACAGCAATTCGATATCCAACCAGACATCGTGTCCAACCAGCAACGACATTTCGTAAAAACAAAAAAAAAGTTTTTGCTGCCTACGTAAAACATTTCTGCACCAGTAAAACATTTCTGATCAATTTCTGAAACCGCACTCGCCGTAGCATCACCGGGAAGTGCATCAACACTGCTCTCACTACCATTGAATTTCATCCAGATCGAAAAAACAACCTAAAACATAGCAACTTTTCGAAATGGCCACCACCCTTAAAACATGCATCTTAATTTTGGGATGAATGCATCATGGCAAATAAAAAATCTTTAGAGGCGCTTGATCTTATATTCTGCGAAATTTCCGAAGAAAACACCATCCCATGGGAGGTTCACCAATACTTTTTACACGAGATTTTTGTCAAACCTTGCTTTACCTTGATCAACTCCCTCCGATAAGCTGAATGCCGTTATAGAAAAAGTTTTCCAACATTTAATTAGTAAGTACAAAAATTCAGATTGGATTGCAATTTAGGCCCCCAAAAATGATAATGTGATCAAATCAATTGACACAGTTTTGGATGAGGCGAACCAGTAGTATATCACCAAATTGTGCTGCTTCCACGCTTACCGATTATTTCTAACGATTTAACCTTCGAATTCAACCGACTAGAGTTCTTTGAGTCTTGCCTTCGCAATGACCATCAAAAAAGCACAAGGGCAATTGCTTGACTGTTGCTGGCTTGGACTTAAAAAATTCATGATTTTTACAAGGCCAATTGTATGTTGATTGCTCCCGAGATGGCACAGTAAAGCGTTTAAATATTTTAAAGCCAAATAAAGAAATCAATAAAATAAAATATGGATATCGCCAAACTTTAACAGCCATGAACGCACTAAATCAGCCATGAACGAGTATCGCTTGTAACACGTTGCTCTTTAAAAAACGGCCAAAACGTGAAGATGATTGCTTTTCAGTGGAGATGATAGTTTTTATACAAACCAAAAATCACAGGAAAACAAAACTTATGTCTGAACTGTGAAGGTCTTATAACAAAGATGAGAAAGCCCAACATCAAAATTTTGTTAGCAGTAGCATTATGAAAACCTACCACTATTCTGGTAATATGAAATCTTTATGGGAGGTATTGAAAACTTCGGTTGTCGTCTTGTCGTCTGAAACTACTCTGTTACCAGCGATACTATGCTTGACACTTGGAAGGATGTTCAACAAGTGTCAAATACTGTATGTCAAAGAAGTCAAATACGATTCGAAACGTTCTTCAAATGTTGGCTCTACGTGCAACATGCTTTCGATTTTCAATCCAATCAATCAGAAGCTAGTGCTGCAATTCGTAATGACTTATATGTCGATGATTTGTTGACTGGTTGCAACCACAAGATGCAAAAATGTTAGTGAAAATTATTACATCAATGTTGCCAGATGTTAAATTACCTTTGCGTAAATTGTGCTTCAACACTCAGGAATTTCTAAATGATATTTCAGTGGAAAATTGAATTCAACATCTGATCGACGACAAAACTGGTATAAAAACTTTCGGTATTTACTGGCATTCAATACACGACCTTTTTCGTATTAATGTCAACTTGGGTCACTAAACGAAAAATTATATGGCAAGTTGCAAAGAATTTTGATCCTGTCACCGATAGTAGTAGTGGTTAAATTATTACTGTAAAAGATATGGTCTTTGAAGATTACCAGGAAGGAAACCCTCCCAATGGCTTACTATACATATTGGGTTAATTTTCTTCAGGAACTCCTAAAATTAAGCCTCGTCATTTGTTTAATGGTAATAGCAAAAATTCTAAAATTCAGTTACACGGTTTCGCTGATACCAGCGAAAAAGTTTATGGCCAGCTTATATATACGTTCCTTAGGTCTGGAAGGTTATGCAGCTAAATAAATTAGCATTTTGCTGTTCCTCGGCTTGAGTTGTGTTCTCCACAATTTTTTGCCAAACATGTGCAAAAGGTTTTTGGTCTGGATGGATTCTATGATAACTCTTCACTCGATTAGGTTGTCATCTTGTAACTGTCTAATATTTAAACAAGATCCGATTTATGTAAATGCGGCTTCAAATTAAAACCAGCCACAATATAAATTAATTGAGATCATCGATGAAGGATCAAACGTTTCTGCCGTTTTAGTGCATACATAATACATTTTTTTGTTTGCTCTCGATTATGTCCGAAAAATGATTTAAGGGAATGGGTCAGAAAAACCATAACAATTCCGTTTCATGAAGCCCAACATATTACACCCAAAACTATTGAATATAAAACAGCTATTCAGGCAAAAGATGATGCACGTCAACGAAATCTATCACAACAAACAATGCAATCTTACGATGCCTACATAACCGCGAGGAAATCCTAGTATCGGTTATGCAAGCAAATGAAAAGAGATTGGCATGAACATCAGGCACATAAAATCCAAAATTCAGATCTAAGGGATAGATATCGATACATAAGAGAAATTCCTATCCTCGTAGCAGCACTATTCACAATGAGACAGGAGAGTTACAAATGGACACTAAAACCATCCTAGAAGTGTGGAGGAATTATTTCTCTTTGCTTCTAATAGACATAGATACCATCTACTGAGCAACAACCGATCGTACGTCAATCTGATATTACCGTCGAGATGACCTCACCACCACAAACATACGAAAAAGTGCGGGCCGTGATAGCGGGGATTAAAAATTACAAGACACTTGGTGAAGATGGTATCTGCAACGAAATGCTCAAATGGGGCGGCGATCATATATTTCAATGCAAGTTTGAGCTTGAAACGACAACCTGGTAAAAACAAAACATCCCAGAATAGTGGAAGACCGCTATTATCTGCCCATTAAATAAAAAAGAAAATCGGTTGAACTGCAACAACTACCGTGGTATAGCTTTGTTGAACACAGGCTGAGGTTGTGGTCAAAGTAGTCGCGACAACATTATTAACATAGCGAGATTCATCCAAACAGATCAACAACTGATCAAACTTTCACTCTGAGAATGTTCCTAGAGAGGTGCTACAAAAAGGACATCTTGGCACACTGTCAAAATTGGTATCTGTGTGCAAACTTTAAATGAATGAGTCAAAGTGTAAAATGATAATTGAAGGTAAAATTTCGGATGCCTTCGTGATAATATCTGGAGTGTGGCAAAGAGACCTAATAGCTAAAATTCTCTTCAACCTATTATTAGAATATGTCATCCGTCAGCTCAATATAGCGCAGCGCAGCTGTCTATAATACAAATCAACCCAGCTATTGGCATACGCTGCCGACATTTGCATCCTGGGTCGCAACATCACCTTACTGAAAGAAGACCTCCTCCCCTTGCAAATATCAGCCCAACAAATCTGATCAACGAAGCGAAGATCAAATATATGGACATAATAAGGAACATAATAAGGGAAGGAGGACAAGCCTGATAAGACCACCTTTGGTTGTGAGTCTTGGACATTAACATCACAAAACGTCCAAAAACTTGCTGAAACGAAACGTAAGATTATTCGAATTATTCTTCGTTCACAAAATTGGACCACAAAACAGGCTTTGGAGTTAACATCAACGAAATTGGGTGGGAGACCACCTACTCGTTGGATGGATGACGTCGATAAAAACCTGAACGCACCCGGTCACCATGTCTGAAGTTCTCTTGTGACGGATTGCCAAATTTGGAGAAGCATCGTTGAGGAGGCTCAATCCCTTCATAGGTTGTAGCACCAGCGGAAGAAGAAAAAGTGAAGTTTGAACAAAATAATAATTCTAATCAAATTTTTGTAACGCAAACTTCCTCCTCAAATATGCTGGCTTGATAGTTTCATGTAAAATACATAACATATTCTCAAGCCACTTATCTTATTCATATCAAAACCGTTAAAAAAAATTATCGATCCGAATTAAAAAAAAACAAAATTCCTGTTAATCTCAAATCCGGTTTTGTTATTTTTACTAACGAAGGCAAAAATCAATCATAAAATTGCAAGCCGATTCTTTCGCGAATTAAATTTAAATTTCACAAGAAATTAAAATGACAAAAGCCATTGAAACATGAAAAGGATTCAAAACGGTTCACGACGAGGAGCACGAAAACGAAAATCTAAATTACCAATAATTGTATAATAACACACATACGAAGGGTTCAACATTTTTGTGATGAACCTGAGACCTTTTTATTTTTTTTGTATTCTACCATCGTGTTTTGTTTGTGTGCTGATACATTTGATTGATCCCGAAAAACAATGTGTTAAAAAAATTCATTTGATCAAAGATGTCAAAGGATTTATTTTAAGAAATCCCTTTTCAAATATTTTATTTTTATTTGATTATTTATTGTTTGACATTTTTGACAATTTTTTAATTTATAATTTTTTTCATTTCCAATTCGCAATCGATCGAATGATCAACATATATATTGTAAACGAATGCAAAATTAAATCAGTTACATTGTGAAAAGGATGCGAAATGGGGTACGATAAGAATGAGGGGTAGCGTACAACAGGTAAAATAGGTATATATATAGAGAAGATATTCGTAAGAAAATTTGATCTAATAAAAAAATTTTATCGGTTTGATTAGGGTGACAATTTTTTCACATGATTTAGCAAATTAGGGTTGATCGTTAAAATTTTATGTTGATCGTTTTGTGCAATAGGGGCGCCATATGTATGTCGTTCGCAAATTTATGCAAAGTAAATTTTTTTTATTTTTTTGGGAATTAGCAAATGGTCGAGAATTGCCTTAAGATATCTCCCTAATTTTGAATGGATGGTATATACCTATATAGATTGTGTTGTTGGTAAGATTTGTTAAAAGTCATTTGAAAGTCCAAAAATAGATTTGATTTTATGGTTTTGTTGATCGTCTTGTGCTGCTTCGAAACAAAAGAGATAAATTTTTATTATTTTATAAGAAATGGTGTTGTCATAATTCTCAATATGTTTCTGTGTTGTCAAAGTACATTATGTTGGTATTGTTCTCTTGCGTTCTTCAGAGAAAAAAAAAACGAAACAAAAAAAAAACGTAAAATGAATTACTGAAGTGATAAATCATATAATGAAGTCCATTTTTATTATAATTTTTTTGGTTGGTTCAAGACAAGAACTTTCGGTTTATTATAGTTTTTGATCTTTTATTGTAGTTTTTTTTTGTTATACATACATATACGTTCTCATTATATCTTCAATTTATTATTGTTTTTTTTTTGTTATTCAAATCAACTTGAAACATCTTCGTTTTATATTTAATTTCTTCAAAAATACCAAACATTTGAATATTATCTTATTGTTTAGATTTAGATGGAATTCCATTTGGATACGTTTATTTATCGTTTTCACGGTGGAATGAGTTGATTGATTTTGCAATTTGGATACTGGACTAATACACACAAAAAGAAAAAATTGGATAAGTATCTCAATTTGTTGACGGTTTAAATTTATTGGTCGAACTGGATGAGTGATCGATAAATATGTAGAAAATAAAATAGCTCCAGGACACAGTGGTTTTATTAGTCATATACATTGAATGAATCATTATAGGCAGTTAGAATACATTTATATCTATATTTTTAGTGTCAAATTCCTTTTTTTTTAAATAATAGTGACAATGTCTATATTCCCAAACCTTCCTATACAAGTAGTGCACTGTTAGTACTTATTATATGAGTTCATAATTTCTATATATTTATATTAAAGACCAAGTGGACTTTATTTGATGTACTGATGGTATCCACAACTATTAGCCATCAACTTAACAATGAGCACAGTAACCGAAACTTCTTTAAAGTAGTCACCGGACTACCCATACCTTCAGACCTAGGTCTATTACCGTTCAGAAGCAGGATGAAAACTCTCGTGTTAAGCCCTTGACATTTGAAAGGAGCATTTCTTTGATTTATTCAATGTTCAACAAGTGTCAAATGATGTATCTGAAAGTAATCAAATACAGCCTGCAAAGATGTTTATAGAGAACCGTTTCTACGAAGAATTCACTCTAGCCATGCTGAAATTAAACAGAAACGGTTCCCCTGGGGTTGATTGTATTAATTCCGAGCTCTTGATATTCGGAAGGGATACTTTGTGGAACTTTCTTTTCAATCTTATTTGATTAATATGGCAAAGTAAAGGTATGCCTGATGAATGGAAGGTGACCACGTTGTGCGCTATTCTTATAAAGGTGATCGCTCCAAATGAGAAAATTATCGCAGGACAACTTTTCTTTGTACAGCATACAAATTACTGTCTTAGATAATACTGGAGACTTTCCTGAGGGAAATCAGTCAGTGACTCTAAGGATGATTTTTACTAAATATTAGGAAACATCTTATGACGTATATCAGGTGATCTTGGATTTTCGGCAAGCCTATTTAACTAAATTCATCAGGATAGCTATAATGGTTTGCTTTGCGATGTCAGGAATACCTGAAAAACTTGTGCATCTTGGTAAAATGAGAGTAATGCAGTCACAACGTTGTGAAAAAATTGCAAACAAGCTTAAACAGTTAGCTCTAGTGCTCGGTAATTTTGATAGTCAAATCATCATTCGTTTTAGAGAATTTTAGGAACGATTAAATTCTCCTAAATATTTCCTAATTTTGATAGGCTAACCATCATTCGTTTTAGAGGATTTTGGCAATTTTTAAATTTTTTAAATATTTTCTAATTTTGATAGGCTAACTATCATTCGTTTTAGAGAATTTTTGGAACGTTCAAATTCTCCTAAATATGTCCTAATTTTAATAGGCTAACAAGAATTTTGGCAAATTTTAAATTTTTCTAAATTTGTCATAATTTTGATAGGCATCAATCGTTTTAGCGGATTTTGGCAAATTTTAAATTTTTCTAAATATATCCTAATCTTGATAGGCTAATCGTCATCCGTTTTAGAGAATTCTGGCAAATTTTAAATTTTTCTAAATATTTCCTAATTTTGATAGGCTTACCATCGTTCGTTTTAGAGAATTTTTGGAACGTTCAAATTCTCCTAAATATGTCCTAATTTTGATAGGCTAACCATCATCCGTTTTAGATAATTTTAGGAACTTGTTAAATTTTTTATAAAATTTCCTAATTTTGATAGGCTAACCATCATTCGTTTTAGAGAATTTTGGCCAATTTTAAATTTTTCTAAATATGTCCTAATTTTAATAGGCTAACAAGAATTTTGGCAAATTTTAAATGTTTTTAAATTTGTCATAATTTTGATAGGCATCATTCGTTTTAGCGGATTTTGGCAAATTTTAAATTTTTCTAAATATATCCTAATCTTGATAGGCTAATCGTCATCCGTTTTAGAGAATTCTGGCAAATTTTAAATTTATCTAAATATTTCCTAATTTTGATAGGCTTACCATCGTTCGTTTTAGAGAATTTTTGGAACGTTTAAATTCTCCTAAATATGTCCTAATTTTGATAAGCTAACCATCATCCGTTTTAGATAATTTTAGGAATTTGTTAATTTTTTTTTAAAATTTCCTAATTTTGATAGGCTAACCATCATTCGTTTTAGAGAATTTTGGCAAATTTTAAGTTTATCTAAATATTTCCTAATTTGGATAGGCTCACCATAATTCGTTTTAGAGAATTTGGAAATTTTCAAATTTTTCTAAATATTTCCTAATCTTAATATGCTAATCATCGTTTTAAAAAATTTGGGAACTTTTAAATTTTTCGAAAGTCGAAAGTCGAAATTCTTACATAAATGCACCCATGGGTTTTGAATGGTATACTACATAATTTAAAACCCAGGTGATAATTTGGATGTCTTCGCTTTTATCACGAAAATTTGTATTCACAAATATTTATCACATTTTTAGAAAATTTGATTAAAATAAAACAATAATAAAACATAAAACTACAGAGTACTAATAGAATGTTTTTTTTTTCATTTTTAGATATCTATAAATCGGTTAGATGGTATAAGGTAAGTGACTATAGTTTAATGAACATAATTGTGAACAAAAAGTATGACTAAAACGGATAAACAACTAAAAAAATTGTCCTTCATCCTTAAAGTGATCGATTAACAATATTTTCCCAGTACTACTTAAATTTTGATTAAAATCCACACAATCTTAATGCTTAACAATTTAATTTAAATATTCGAGAGATAAACCAATTTGTATACAGGTTGATCACAAAATTGAACATTTAACTTTAAATTAAATTTGAATGGACGACCTTACTTTTACCTCACTTAAATTTACTGTCTAGTTCTATAATACAACTTAGAGTTATGACTTAGAGACCAACGATGACTACTTGAGCTATAAAAGTGATTAGAGTTAAAAATTGTTGGTACATAGTTAACTCGAAAACCACTAAACTCATTATATAATAAAACTGTTTTGTTTGAGTAGAATTAGAACTTTTAAGAAATGTTTAATGATTTAATTTATGTTTAAGTTAAATTAAATATTAGACTCATTGCAGTTTTTACTTATTTTAAAACATACAATAAAAACTCAATAGACGAACGATTCTAAAACCAAATTTCTGAGCTTTCACTCAAATAGAAATTTCATCAAAACTATAATCTTCGTATGTTACGAACATAAGCTACTTAATTATTTGGCTTAAGTTACTTGTGCTTGAGATTTTTTTAAAAACCACTCAAAATAAACACGAAAAGGTATGTTTCGTTTAACAAGACTTTGAGATTTACTTGTTGTGTTTTTGGGCAAAATGTAATGTAAAAAACATAAATTTCACTCAAAGAAAAATCAGTCTAATCAATGGAGTCTATGCTCCTCTATATTGAGCTAAAGTCACATATTTGGCTTATGACTCATATCAATATTTCTATAAAATATTCGGCCTACCAATCAAAGAAAGTTGCAAAAGAGTAAATGCAATCAAGTTAAGAATGAAAATTACTCAAAATACAAAAATTTAAATTATATGAACCGATCGAGTCGAATTTGAGATTTTTAAATTTTAAAGTTCACTCAAATATTGATTATATTGTTAAAATATAGTCCGTTCAAAACACATAACAAAGTATAATTTTTGATGAAGAAATTTTTTTTTAATCCTCCTTTGTTGAAATTTGAACCCGGCACCTCCCGGCCCAAAAGCTGGTATGTTCTGAATATTGTTATGTTCTAAAGTTGATGAAATATTCTATTAGTCGGATTCTACAATTACTCTCCACTGTAATAAAGTTTTGCCCACCCAAAATAGAACTTTTTCGTATTACATCGAGAGTTTACAATACTAGAACTGTCGTCATTTACAAGTTGGTTGCAGGCAGCTACCAATTATAATCCAGCTGATCTCGTGTCTCGAGGAATGTGCCCGATAGATTTATTGAATCAAATATCTTGATTCATGGTTCTGTCTTCCTACGCCAAGAAGTATCATTATTCTACCAAACTACAACTATCAATATAGTGTTAGTAGAAATAATCAACAATTTTTCTGAGTATTTTAACAACATACAGAAATTAAAGTAGCTATCGGTTTAGCAAAACCGCTGAATTTTAAAGAATTGGGCCGAGCTCTTAATTTTATAATTAGAATAATTCAAATAAAGTCGTTTCTGGCTGCATATAAAGGATTGCAGAAGAGAAACTTAGTAGTAAAGCAGCAATCACTTTGCTCGCTTTCGCTATGTTTGGTCAGCATCTACTGCAATTAGAGTCGGTGGTCGTCTTCATCACACCTCTTGGCCTAATTCCTCCATGTATCATATCTTATATGATGTATTATTGGCCTCTCTGTATGAAATGACTGTGTGTAAAAAGAGGTTTCGGGAATGCATAGTATTTTCGTGTACGGTCAATTAGACTCAATAAATAGGAAACTTATCACCTGACCGAGATTGTGCCGCACCACCATTCTATACAGTCGGAATAGACTTTACAGGTCCATTTTTGGTACATTGCCATATCCGAGGTACGTTACCAACGAAAATGTATTTGTGTACCTTAATACAAACGAACTCATGGGATATTTTTAGCGTTTTGTGAGTACAAGAGGCGTGTCGAAACGCTATAATAATGTGACCGACTTTATTGGCGCCAATTCTCTAAATTTTAATAGACTGCATGAATCTGGGGTTAAATTGGTCAAATATCTCATGCACCATATGGTAGGTTTCGTAAGCCAGATTTTGAACAAAGCGCGCCGAAACAATACAAAAAAAATTGGGGAGTCGTTGAGAGCCCTGCTACTGGTGACCCCAAAGTGATCGTAAACTAGTAATAAACTCTTCATCGAGCTAATCAACAGTGTTAAAAAAATTTTAAAAATTTAAATTTAAAAATCAATCTGTACGCGCCCCTCTATTTGTCCAGTTGCCACTGTACTCCTCTACCTATCAATAAGCTAAAGTTCTGTAACATTCAACCACAATCAATAGACTGGTAGCTGCCGTTCATTAATTTGTTCCAGAGTACTGTAACAATTCCGAAATGAGTGAAGATGGGCCATGAGGGTGCAAAAACGGAGAAGGACAACAAGAAAACAGGATAGTT
This sequence comes from Tipula confusa, assembly GCA_963556175.1. NCBI lineage: Eukaryota > Metazoa > Arthropoda > Insecta > Diptera > Tipulidae > Tipula > Tipula confusa. The sequence continues at coordinate 56,004,463 of OY744476.1, read as the reverse complement.
TCGCAACCAGCACTGTAGCTCACCTCATGATAACTGACAATGCATGTGGTCAAGTTTTTGCCTAGAGACGTGTTTAAGTCAGTCGTCGGTACTATCCGAGATCAAGAATTTATACCAGTCTCTAAAGAACACCCTTCTATAAAGCGCCATTTAATTAGCGCACAACAACAATTGGAAGGTTGTTTTCAAACGCTGATATGGGATTTACTGGGAAAACTCACTCTTGCTGACCAGATTTGGGAAGTTTCAAATTCGTCCACCATCCAAACCAACTATTCGTCAACCTTTTCAGGCTCGGGACCTACAAACCAGTTTATGCATCAGGTTCAATCTCTTCCAAAAGACCCAATATGTAAGTTGAGCAAAATGGTCAAAAGAATATGTAAAGAGGTCAATGAATTGAAATGAAATGCCGAGACCGAGCTATTAAATGCCCTGATGATTGTGCTTATCCTAAGGTAGGGATATCCCAAGGCCTCAACAAAAAAAAATAGCCAACCCAGTTATTAAAGCGACCGACAACTGTGTTGGGTATATCGGAAAAATAAGCGGCGTGATATACGCTTATTTATCCGAGACTCAGCAACCAATTTAAGATTTCTCATCGACATGGGAGCTGATATTTTGGTCATACCCTGTTTTTGAATACACCCAACACATTCGACAACCACAGCCTCTTTACAGCAGCGAACTATTTAATATCCGCTTCACCGTTGCCAACTTGGATCGTCTTGTTCTGAGAGCAGATTTCTTATCGAAATTTGGAACTCAAACGAATCTCAAAGTTAACGCAATTATCGCAAAAACCGACGAACTATCGGTACGATTGTATATTGTTGCCAACTGCGAATTCTCAGTTTTGCCCTTGAAGTATCCGTTATTATCACAAAAACCAAAGTATGGCATTCAATTACTTCATGATATCGTTCATTGTATCCAAATAACCGAAGGATGTTCTTATTTGCATCCACGTTGTCTTGATCCTGCTCGTCTCAGAGCCGCACAGCAAGAATTCGAGAATATGGTGAAGCTGGGGGATTTGTGGTATATCGCCTTCATAAGCGGCATTTCCCTTATATATGGTAGCTAAAAAAGACAACGATTGGTGGCTTTGTGAGGATTACCGGCGTCTGAACGCCGTGACCGTACCCGACCGGTATCCCATATAGCACATACAATCATTTTCGAATCAACTTTGCGGTAATATAAGCTTTTTGATAATTTGTTTAGTAAGGGCTGACTCGAAGAAGCCTGTATTAATTCTGTCGAGGTGACATTGACTACAGTGCAAGTGGGACCGCTAAACAATTAGAAACTAGCGAAATTAATAACTGAGAGTGAGATTGGAACAAGAAATGTTAGAATGGAGTTGAAAAAGGTACCTGTAACGAACAACAAACTATGGTGTGAGATATCCACGAAGTAACCACGGCCGATGATTGTAAAGAATCATTATGGTATTTCATATATCCCTGATCCAACGAGTACTCCTGAAGAGTTTGTCACAAAATGTCATTTCTCCGACTTAGAGAAATTTTCAAAGACATTCGTCCGTCATCGACACGCACTGATCTTCGAAACATATACATTCCAAAAAAGATCGAAAATCGCAGCTGTGTCGATTAGCAAACCGACCAAGTGAGACGACCACTAACAGCCTCATATGATGAACCATTCAGAATTAGCACAGACATCTTCGAAAAGCATTTGTTTTTGATCGAAACGAAAAAACCGGACACCTTCAGCATCGATCGATTAAAACTTGCCGTGACAGCCATAGATTGTGTTCCCCCGCCAACTTCGATTGGAAAACGAGTCCATTTCCAATGAAGCCATGTATAATCAATTAGAATAAGTAAATATTTTGAAAAATGTAAATTTTACTACACTATATTCAGAGAATATATTAGAAAACTTTGATGGGACTTAACACGAATAGAAACCATCATTGCACAATAGCAAAAACAAACGGGATAGAGGAAGGCATAAATAACAAGAACGACATTGGACTGGAACCCACGAGAGAAAATAATCCTTGTATGACCAGCAAGAACCTACAAAAGAACTGTGTTAGCAGAAGTGAAATATCGTAATTCCAAATCCTACAATTTGTCTATACAAATTGACTTTCGTAAATTAAATCCATAAGCTAATTGAAAATACTTTATATACACGGCCACACAATACAAAAAGTGGATATTTCTTTGTCAATCCATATACGTATTATCCACATTTTCCATTTTCCTTTCAATCTATTTAATATACATACATACATCGATTTTTCCTTAATTCAAAATCAATTTTTCACATTGACCACACAACAAACCGATATCATTTCCAGTGATTTGATTTAATTGAATCCAAGCATTATCCCCCGAATATAATACCGATTATAAAAATGACCATTTTCACGCATCAAGAAAACGGCACAACACAAAACCCCCCCAAAAATGGGGCAACAAATGTTTTTTTCTCTTACCAATCGAAACCAAAAAAAAAATTAGAAAATTGATATTCTTATTCTAATCACATTGATCCTTTCATCTTATTATTATTATTATTTTTTTTTTTTGCTTATCCTTCTTCAATTATTATTTTCCTCGTCATCTTTTGATTTGTGAAAAGGAATCACAATAAACATTTTACCAAATAAACAAGATGAAAATATACACAACGAAGAAGTTTTTTTTTGCTTCTGATAATACGAGGAAGAGAAATACTGGGCGAAGAAAAGAAACTCGGTGGTACCAACAAAAGAGCAAACGATAAGTAAAAAATAAAAATAAAAAAAATAAAGAAAAGTTTTTTTTTTTTTGTTAAAAAATGAAAAATGTAAAAAAAAAAAACTTAAATTTGAATAAAGGGGAAAAGTTTTTCATTTAATAATGCAATAATTTCTTGTTACAAACAAATTTTTATTTTCACTCGTCGTACATAAGAAAATATGAAAAGAAGAACAATCTTTTTCTTCTTATTATGAAAATCTTTTAAATATTTTTATATATTTTTTTTTCTCAACAGTAAAATGAACAAATAAAAGAATCTTTTTGGTAACAAAATAAATAAATTTTCATGAAAAATGTTCATGACAAAAATGATGAAATAGAAGTTGCCAGGGAAACTTTATTTCTGCCGTTGAATTCATTAAATTCATTGATCGTGTGTAATGTGAATGTTGTCAAACAATTTAAATCTTTCGTTACATATTATATTGAGATGTGATTTTTTAAACACTCGTAAAGATTATTAAATTTGGTCTAAATGTTTTAATTCGATCATTATTTTTTTTTTATTCGTTGTTAAAGAAAAGAAATTCCATAAAATACCTTGACCTTTTTTCAATAAGGTGAATCAAATCAATTTATAGATTTGAAAACCGTATCGAATTTGATTGGAGAATATTGATAAGAAGAATAAGAAAATATTTCCATTGAAGTAAATTTTGTAAAAGCAAAGTAGATCTGGAATAGTGTAGGAGAGGAATAAATTTGTATTTGTTGAGGTCATAAAATGTTACTGGTGGCTAACTTTCTAATTATTTCCAAGAAATAAGCAAATTCATTTAATGAAAACATTAAAACGTCCATGCGACACAAGGGACTGAAATTATCTAAACGAATTGATTAAGCTTAACTAAAATTTGTGCAAACATTCAAACGTCTTATGTAAATTAAGTGATTAATAAATTACTTACGATACTAAAATATTAAAAATCTTTAATGGCATAAATAACTCAAACAACATTAATACCAAATAGTTGAATGGCTAGAATAACATTAATAACTTTAGCGACATAGATGCTAAAAGCGATTAAAACACTTAATGATTTAAATGACTTAAGTTACTTTTTCATAAAAGATTTAAGTAACCCGAAGAACTTAACTCGTTTTCTACTTTTAGGAGTTATCGTCGCCGAAAGCGACCTCTGCATCTGCCAAATGGCAACTCTCTTCTTTTATTTAATAATTTCATTACAATTTTATAATTAATTATTATATTATTATATTATTATATTATTATATTATTATATTATTATATTATTATATTATTATATTATTATATTATTATATTATTATATTATTACATTATTATATTATTATATTATTATATTATTATATTATTATATTATTATATTATTATATTATTATATTATTATATTATTATATTATTATATTATTATATTATTATATTATTATATTATTATATTATTATATTATTATATTATTATATTATTATATTATTATATTATTATATTATTATATTATTATATTATTATATTATTATATTATTATATTATTATATTATTATATTATTATATTATTATATTATTATATTATTATATTATTATATTATTATATTATTATATTATTATATTATTATATTATTATATTATTATATTATTATATTATTATATTATTATATTATTATATTATTATATTATTATATTATTATATTATTATATTATTATATTATTATATTATTATATTATTATATTATTATATTATTATATTATTATATTATTATATTATTATATTATTATATTATTATATTATTATATTATTATATTATTATATTATTATATTATTATATTATTATATTATTATATTATTATATTATTATATTATTATATTATTATATTATTATATTATTATATTATTATATTATTATATTATTATATTATTATATTATTATATTATTATATTATTATATTATTATATTATTATATTATTATATTATTATATTATTATATTATTATATTATTATATTATTATATTATTATATTATTATATTATTATATTATTATATTATTATATTATTATATTATTATATTATTATATTATTATATTATTATATTATTATATTATTATATTATTATATTATTATATTATTATATTATTATATTATTATATTATTATATTATTATATTATTATATTATTATATTATTATATTATTATATTATTATATTATTATATTATTATATTATTATATTATTATATTATTATATTATTATATTATTATATTATTATATTATTATATTATTATATTATTATATTATTATATTATTATATTATTATATTATTATATTATTATATTATTATATTATTATATTATTATATTATTATATTATTATATTATTATATTATTATATTATTATATTATTATATTATTATATTATTATATTATTATATTATTATATTATTATATTATTATATTATTATATTATTATATTATTATATTATTATATTATTATATTATTATATTATTATATTATTATATTATTATATTATTATATTATTATATTATTATATTATTATATTATTATATTATTATATTATTATATTATTATATTATTATATTATTATATTATTATATTATTATATTATTATATTATTATATTATTATATTATTATATTATTATATTATTATATTATTATATTATTATATTATTATATTATTATATTATTATATTATTATATTATTATATTATTATATTATTATATTATTATATTATTATATTATTATATTATTATATTATTATATTATTATATTATTATATTATTATATTATTATATTATTATATTATTATATTATTATATTATTATATTATTATATTATTATATTATTATATTATTATATTATTATATTATTATATTATTATATTATTATATTATTATATTATTATATTATTATATTATTATATTATTATATTATTATATTATTATATTATTATATTATTATATTATTATATTATTATATTATTATATTATTATATTATTATATTATTATATTATTATATTATTATATTATTATATTATTATATTATTATATTATTATATTATTATATTATTATATTATTATATTATTATATTATTATATTATTATATTATTATATTATTATATTATTATATTATTATATTATTATATTATTATATTATTATATTATTATATTATTATATTATTATATTATTATATTATTATATTATTATATTATTATATTATTATATTATTATATTATTATATTATTATATTATTATATTATTATATTATTATATTATTATATTATTATATTATTATATTATTATATTATTATATTATTATATTATTATATTATTATATTATTATATTATTATATTATTATATTATTATATTATTATATTATTATATTATTATATTATTATATTATTATATTATTATATTATTATATTATTATATTATTATATTATTATATTATTATATTATTATATTATTATATTATTATATTATTATATTATTATATTATTATATTATTATATTATTATATTATTATATTATTATATTATTATATTATTATATTATTATATTATTATATTATTATATTATTATATTATTATATTATTATATTATTATATTATTATATTATTATATTATTATATTATTATATTATTATATTATTATATTATTATATTATTATATTATTATATTATTATATTATTATATTATTATATTATTATATTATTATATTATTATATTATTATATTATTATATTATTATATTATTATATTATTATATTATTATATTATTATATTATTATATTATTATATTATTATATTATTATATTATTATATTATTATATTATTATATTATTATATTATTATATTATTATATTATTATATTATTATATTATTATATTATTATATTATTATATTATTATATTATTATATTATTATATTATTATATTATTATATTATTATATTATTATATTATTATATTATTATATTATTATATTATTATATTATTATATTATTATATTATTATATTATTATATTATTATATTATTATATTATTATATTATTATATTATTATATTATTATATTATTATATTATTATATTATTATATTATTATATTATTATATTATTATATTATTATATTATTATATTATTATATTATTATATTATTATATTATTATATTATTATATTATTATATTATTATATTATTATATTATTATATTATTATATTATTATATTATTATATTATTATATTATTATATTATTATATTATTATATTATTATATTATTATATTATTATATTATTATATTATTATATTATTATATTATTATATTATTATATTATTATATTATTATATTATTATATTATTATATTATTATATTATTATATTATTATATTATTATATTATTATATTATTATATTATTATATTATTATATTATTATATTATTATATTATTATATTATTATATTATTATATTATTATATTATTATATTATTATATTATTATATTATTATATTATTATATTATTATATTATTATATTATTATATTATTATATTATTATATTATTATATTATTATATTATTATATTATTATATTATTATATTATTATATTATTATATTATTATATTATTATATTATTATATTATTATATTATTATATTATTATATTATTATATTATTATATTATTATATTATTATATTATTATATTATTATATTATTATATTATTATATTATTATATTATTATATTATTATATTATTATATTATTATATTATTATATTATTATATTATTATATTATTATATTATTATATTATTATATTATTATATTATTATATTATTATATTATTATATTATTATATTATTATATTATTATATTATTATATTATTATATTATTATATTATTATATTATTATATTATTATATTATTATATTATTATATTATTATATTATTATATTATTATATTATTATATTATTATATTATTATATTATTATATTATTATATTATTATATTATTATATTATTATATTATTATATTATTATATTATTATATTATTATATTATTATATTATTATATTATTATATTATTATATTATTATATTATTATATTATTATATTATTATATTATTATATTATTATATTATTATATTATTATATTATTATATTATTATATTATTATATTATTATATTATTATATTATTATATTATTATATTATTATATTATTATATTATTATATTATTATATTATTATATTATTATATTATTATATTATTATATTATTATATTATTATATTATTATATTATTATATTATTATATTATTATATTATTATATTATTATATTATTATATTATTATATTATTATATTATTATATTATTATATTATTATATTATTATATTATTATATTATTATATTATTATATTATTATATTATTATATTATTATATTATTATATTATTATATTATTATATTATTATATTATTATATTATTATATTATTATATTATTATATTATTATATTATTATATTATTATATTATTATATTATTATATTATTATATTATTATATTATTATATTATTATATTATTATATTATTATATTATTATATTATTATATTATTATATTATTATATTATTATATTATTATATTATTATATTATTATATTATTATATTATTATATTATTATATTATTATATTATTATATTATTATATTATTATATTATTATATTATTATATTATTATATTATTATATTATTATATTATTATATTATTATATTATTATATTATTATATTATTATATTATTATATTATTATATTATTATATTATTATATTATTATATTATTATATTATTATATTATTATATTATTATATTATTATATTATTATATTATTATATTATTATATTATTATATTATTATATTATTATATTATTATATTATTATATTATTATATTATTATATTATTATATTATTATATTATTATATTATTATATTATTATATTATTATATTATTATATTATTATATTATTATATTATTATATTATTATATTATTATATTATTATATTATTATATTATTATATTATTATATTATTATATTATTATATTATTATATTATTATATTATTATATTATTATATTATTATATTATTATATTATTATATTATTATATTATTATATTATTATATTATTATATTATTATATTATTATATTATTATATTATTATATTATTATATTATTATATTATTATATTATTATATTATTATATTATTATATTATTATATTATTATATTATTATATTATTATATTATTATATTATTATATTATTATATTATTATATTATTATATTATTATATTATTATATTATTATATTATTATATTATTATATTATTATATTATTATATTATTATATTATTATATTATTATATTATTATATTATTATATTATTATATTATTATATTATTATATTATTATATTATTATATTATTATATTATTATATTATTATATTATTATATTATTATATTATTATATTATTATATTATTATATTATTATATTATTATATTATTATATTATTATATTATTATATTATTATATTATTATATTATTATATTATTATATTATTATATTATTATATTATTATATTATTATATTATTATATTATTATATTATTATATTATTATATTATTATATTATTATATTATTATATTATTATATTATTATATTATTATATTATTATATTATTATATTATTATATTATTATATTATTATATTATTATATTATTATATTATTATATTATTATATTATTATATTATTATATTATTATATTATTATATTATTATATTATTATATTATTATATTATTATATTATTATATTATTATATTATTATATTATTATATTATTATATTATTATATTATTATATTATTATATTATTATATTATTATATTATTATATTATTATATTATTATATTATTATATTATTATATTATTATATTATTATATTATTATATTATTATATTATTATATTATTATATTATTATATTATTATATTATTATATTATTATATTATTATATTATTATATTATTATATTATTATATTATTATATTATTATATTATTATATTATTATATTATTATATTATTATATTATTATATTATTATATTATTATATTATTATATTATTATATTATTATATTATTATATTATTATATTATTATATTATTATATTATTATATTATTATATTATTATATTATTATATTATTATATTATTATATTATTATATTATTATATTATTATATTATTATATTATTATATTATTATATTATTATATTATTATATTATTATATTATTATATTATTATATTATTATATTATTATATTATTATATTATTATATTATTATATTATTATATTATTATATTATTATATTATTATATTATTATATTATTATATTATTATATTATTATATTATTATATTATTATATTATTATATTATTATATTATTATATTACTATATTATTATATTTTCTCCTGAATTGACCAAAAAGTCTTGAACGATATAGATAGTTTTAATAACTTGGGATGATTAAATGGCTAACTGATTTATATATATATATATATATATATATATATATATATATATATATATATATATATATATATATTTATATATATATATATATATATATATATATTTAAATATGTATATTTATATATATATATATATATATATATATATATATATATATATATATATATATATATATATATATATATTTATATATATATATATATTAATATATATATATATATATATATATATATATATATATATATATATATATATATATATATAAATATATATATATATATATATATATATATATATATATATATATATATATATATATATATAAATATATATATATATATATATATATATATATATATATATATATATATATATATATATATATATATTGTTAAATAAAAACTAATTATATAAAAATTAGCACATCGTTCAATTAGTTCCAAGTTTCCAGAAGGTTACGTATTTCAGTGCTTGAGTGTACAAAGTTAGTAAATGACTGATACGACTTAAACAACTTTAATTACTGACATAACCAAAATAACCTTATATCTTATATAACTTAAACTTATTAAATAACTTAAATGACTAAATCAACTTAAGCTAATCGTATATGCAACTTAACTTAACCGCATATACAATTTTAATGATTTAAATGATTTAAACCATAAAAATTGTTTGAACAATTGAGCGAAATAAGTGACTTAAATGTTTTCAATATTTCTAATAAGGTTAGTGTTTGACATAACTAAATGACTTACCTAAATATTTTTTTTGACTTAAATGACCTAAACTTTATTGACTTAAGTAACTTAAATGACTTAAGTGTCTCAGGCGCTTGAAACGATTAAAATACTATAATGATTTAAATTACTTAAGTGATTTTTATGTGTCTTAAATAACTTAAAAGACTTTAGCAATTTAAATAAATTAATAGTGTAAACTAAAATTTGGTTTGTAAGTTCATTAATTCTAGGTTCTAAAAGATAAAAACCATTATTTTCGTACCTAAGTATACGAAACTAAATGTTGATCTAAATAACTTAAATGATTAATCTACCCAATAACTTTAATTATGTAATTGACTTAAATGATACAAATTAATTAAACAATTTTCGTGAATTTAGTGACTTATATTACGTACATGAGTTCTTAAGTGACTTTAAAGTTTTAATGATTTTAAGGGCTAAAAAGTTTTAAATAATTAAAATGGCCTAAAAAACTTTAAGGTCTTAAATAACATAAAATCCTACAATTATTTATTAAAAAATAAAATGACGTATAACCAACTTAAATGGTTCATGAATGCCATGAATGAGAATAACTTAACTGCGACTTAAAAGCCTTAAATTACTTAAACAATTTAAGTGATTTAAAGAACTAAAATAAAATCACTTAACTGACTTGACGACTTGAATAATTGTATTCATCTTTCGTTATTTCCATTTCATCTTTAAATCAACATCTCATTAATGTCCATCGTGATTTTTGCTGGAGATGTGAGGGTTAACTGTCACATCTAAGACATGCTTCGACAAATTGATGAGATAAATTGATGTGCTGAGAATTTAATAAATATTCAAGAAGCACCTATTCATCTATGATGGTTAACAGTTTAGTGCATTACAGCTTCACTCAGCTGATAAGAAGGGATGATTTCCTGAATGTAAGCCTGTGTCTTGCAAAAGTATTAAGTACGTGTAGGTCAAGTATCTATCAGAAATGTTATGTTATTTTTTATTTCAAAAATGGTTAATGTTCTATACGCCTGTCGATATTAAGGTTGTGGTGCTTGGTTTGATAAAACTGCAGAGTGGATGGCATCTGTATGCAACTGTACCGAATATCTTGTGGTAAAATTAGACATTTGGTCTGCGGTTCGTGTTAATTGTGCGAGTGCCCGAATCTCAGTGGTATCTGGGACGCAACGAAGATTGTCGACCTTTGATTGATCTATTTAGATTTCTAAGTATTGTATATTTTATCTTTGTGCTTAGGCAAAGTGTTCATTACTACTAAGTTCTTTGTAATACCTATGTCCACCACTGAAACCTTAATACTGGAATCATTACAAAAGATGGTTGATCATTTTTGCAGACTTAATTCAAAAATAATGTCTATAGACGGAATTTATTCTGAACGGAATGTTGTTACGGTTCCGAATTTTAAGGGGTTTTTAAGGATCGATCGTAGTTTGGTGAATTGTAAATAGCCAAGCCATTGTTTTTGACAAATTATACAGCCATCTTTTGATGGATATATTCAACATACTATTTCAAAAGTTTCATATGCGGTTATCAAACTTATGATCAACAAACAATTAAAGCTATTTACATTTGAACCATTTGTAAATAAAATAACGATCAATCAAAAATACATTCAGCTTGATCGTGTAATCCTATTTGTGAATTATTTTTTTTACAATATTATGACATTGTCGATATAAAAACGAATAAAAATATTTTTGTTGTTGTTTTTGCTTTTTTATTTGACATGACATTTAATTGAAAACGTCAGACCCGTTCTGGGATTATCTTCACAACAACAATAATAATTTTTGTGCAAAATACAAAACCCTTTTTTTTCTTTTCAGAATTAAGGGGTTATACGAGTACAAATGAAAAAAGATAAAACCGACGATCATATTTGATCTTCAAGAAAATTTCCGTGTTAATTTACAAAATGACAAAATTTAGTTCCGCATTTAAAATATCCAACCCTTTGAATTTACAACCGATGGGGTGGCGTTCATGACAATTTTATACCAGAAATAAAAATGATGATCATCATCATCGAATTGGTGTGTTACATACGCACAAGCAAAAATGTATGTCATCAAATATTTGTGGGAAAATGGGCTGATTATGCCAGGTAACTTCAAATATATGTACTTTAACTGCGTGTTGTTGTCAATTTTGTAAAAAAAAAAAAAAAATCTAACGTAATGAATTAATATTAAATTGAATAGAAATTAGAAAAAAAAAATATTTTGGACACTTAAACTAAAAATATACTCGTGATTGTTTTTCCGTTACAATACAATTACTAACCCTTAATATAGTTTTAACCCGGGAAGTAAATTTATATTTTTGTTCACACTACTTAGCCGGAAAATTTTTAATCATAATCCAAATAATAAAAATATTTCACGGACCACGCCTTATCAATTAGATGGGATTTTTTTTTTATTTTTTATGTTTGTAGTTTTCTTACAGTCCATAAATCCTGTTAAGACAATGATGAGAATGACTGTCGAAAATATAAAAATTCGAGTCACGGGATTTAAAATAAAAATTATTGTATTTTAAACGAATGGGTTTGGTAACATTATTATATATTATAATTTAGGACCACATAAGGGGTAATGTGACATTTTCATGAGAATTTAACAGTTTAGTGTGCGTTACACGATTAGGTTATGATTGACATTTGTCAGGTTTTACAGATTTAAATATGAATGATGTGAAGATCTGTACTTGTGGCGATTGTTACATGTTCCGATTCTTTACTAGTCGTAAAAGGGACTCAATGGTTGGATTACTAAAGTAATAAAAATCCAGTAAAATTAGGCAATTTCTTTAGGCGAGTCACTTGCCGATTTTATGCCTTAGAAAAAGACTAATAAACAATCATGACCTTCGCCACTAATAAATTCAAAACCAAGCAATTTATCTTATCTTAAAACGAAGCTTTTGCGATCGGAAACCCTATTAAAAAAATAAGATTACTAATATACTACATTTTTTGGTTGCCTATGGAACTTTGAAAGTGGGAGGGTGTCTAGCAAATGCAGATTTACAATATGACATGAGACATAGTACCAGACCGGTATTGATTATGCCGGTCCGTTCCTAATAAAGGTTCAGCAACAACGCAACTTTACGGTTATCAAGTGTTATTTGGCCATAATTATGTGCATGGCTACTAAGGTGGCTTATTTCGAGCCCGTCACGAATCTATGCAGAGAAAATTTCATCTCATCCCTATAGAAATTTCTTAGGCCTTTGTGTAGAGATGAGGACTAAAAAGATTCAGTTACACCGGCACATTTTATGAGTGACCATATCCATTTACTTTGTTGTCGGAACCAACTTCAAGAATATTTAACCTCGTTAAGAAAGGTTAATAAATGGAGCTATAAAAACATTGATATTAAAATCAACGATATAATTATCCTACAAGATGGCGGTTTACCTCCATCAACATGGCCTTTAGCCAAGATAATTGACTTCCACCCAGGTAAAGACAACTTGATAAAAGTATTTAGGATAAAAATATTCAAGGGCATCTATAAACAACCTGTGGAGATAATATACGTCCTGAGGAGTTAATTATGGCTGTAAGAGTTTCAATGAAAGACGAAGAGAATTTTTTTAATGCGTATTTAAGAAATTAACTTTATCCAAATGGATTTATTCAAATCTGGATATAGGCATTTCAATTTTCCTTATTGGCAATTTTGTATGACTGACTACTTTTGATCTTTGACATGGTACACATTGTTTTGCCAAAAATTCCAGAATCGCTATTCATTATTTGCTAAACGTACTTACCAGCAATTACTTCTTCGTGGCGCGTATGCCACGGTGAGATGTGTTTTATGAAGAGTTCAACGTTAAAACCTGTTAACCCAATTTTAAAATAGTATCCCGATTTGGACCGATAGTCGGCCACAACATTGTTGGACTTCGTTCTGTTTTTGATGCTCAAACCAATAGGTTTTTGGTCTGTAAATACGCAGAATGATCTCCCTTCTGCCTTAGCTCTATCTAAATCGTTTTATCGCTAGATAAATTGCTCACATTTTTCGATCAAATGTGGAATATCTTGTTTCCTCAAGCTTAAGTTTCTCAGAGAAAAATCTTTACGGCTCTCATATTTTCTTGGTAATGTTAAGTTGATGTAAAACTGCACTCACAACTACTTTGGAAATGTCAGTTGTAATATTTAAAAATCCATTATCTATATTGGGTGAGCTAGTAGAGTGGCTGATGCTAACGCATTTTAGCGTCAATTAAAGATTTGTCGCATTTGTGGATTTGTCCACTCGTGCTCGGTTCCGCGAGTTAGTGTTCATTTTTAATTGATCGTAAATAGATGTTAGTGTTTCAGCGATGTGGGGTATAAACGACGATAGAAATTAATCATTCCTAAAAACTTTTGAGTTTGTTAAATATAGATCTCGTTGTTTCCAAAGCCAAAATTGCCTTAACCTGGTCTATTGACGGACGTATATACCATCTGAATTTGTCGTATGAACTAGACAATTTTAAGATGTAACACCAAATTCACACTTTGATGTCTTAATTTACAAATCAAAATCGGAAAACGTTGAAATAATTCGCGTAATTGCTTTGCGTACGCAAATTTGAAACCTTTGAAAACTTCATTAATAAACCTTTGAAAGGTCTAGGCTGCGTTTCTGAATCCAAAAAGCATGCACATTGATGAGGACAAGCCAAAAGATGTGATGATCGCAGTCTTGTAAATGTCTTTGGTGGCTACCGGAACATGATGATAAGCAGCCACTGCTTATATGCCGTAAGTGTTTATGTTAGTTACCAATTAAAAAAGCTTGTTTTAACCCTTGAAGATTTTCATGGTCTTAAGATTTTTAAAGATCTTAAGATTCATAATCGCGGATAACTGATATAAATGTTCACTCAATTGGTGGATTTGGTCTTGTATGGCTTATCATAATTTAGTTTAATTATCGAAACGGAAGATGGCAAGCAAACTTTTTAAATTTTATCTACAGTAATTACCATTTGGTTAATGTCCGAATCATCTATTTCTGAACCGATAACAAATGACTTTGTATTTGTGGGTAAACTGTATTGTTATCGCTTCAGTTGACCCTGCAATTGTTTCCAGTTTACAAAAATACTTCAAAATACTATCGTCGCCTATGTAGTAACAATCTAACACTGTTTCAAATCACAATGTTGATAGTCGCTTGTGTTCGTTGTCAGTGTGGCCAGATACAATTTTTTAATTGATTTTATTATATTTGTCGAGTTGTTTATATATATATATATATATATATATATATATATATATATATATATATATATATATATATATATATATATATATATTCCGAGCTGAACCACTTTTACTATTACCAAAAATTGGTATTGGAGATTGGAGATAAATTAAATGATACAAAAATAAGCGCCGATAGAATCAAGATCATTAACACAGAACGCAAGAACAAGTGAAATTAGGCTTGTCCTGATGAAATTCGATTTTTATCCTATAGAAATTCTGTATAATTCACATACTACCGAAATATTAAACTTACCCGATGACACTTCGACGTTAATTGCTGATGATGCAATCAATTGATGCTCAAATCACGAACAAGAACGGTCCGTTTTACAGTAGCTTTAAGCCAGGAAGGCAATTGACAAAGTTAATCTACCTAACGTGGCTAGAGACAGAATTGCAAAGGAAATTATTTGATTCAAAATGAAAAAGTCCAAATCAAAGACGAAATATGTTCTAACAAGGGAATAAAAACAAATATTACCACCAATATTTCAAAGGCATATTACCGAACCGAGGAATAAC
Organism: Tipula confusa; assembly: GCA_963556175.1. Lineage (NCBI taxonomy): Eukaryota > Metazoa > Arthropoda > Insecta > Diptera > Tipulidae > Tipula > Tipula confusa. The sequence goes on along the minus strand of OY744476.1, from coordinate 55,987,540 downwards.
CTAGAACATCAACATAACCTATACACTTAAGTCATCAAACTAGCTATATTACGAAATAGAAACAAACAACAGGAAAAACAGTCCATGCAGCATTAAAAGGAATCTATACATTTTAATTGTTGATCCACGTGACGAGGACGAAGATACACGTGACGAAGATACCACCTTTTGTCTTTTTAGATTTAAGTCTATGACAGCCAAACTAAATATTATTAAATTTATAAGGCGCTCTCCTTTTCCATGCCAACACATTATTGGGAAATTAAACAATGACGTATCAATGCATTTCAAATCATTTTATTTAGACGAAAAGTTAAATTGAATGTAACTATCCTTAAGGCAAACGTATCGTATATGGTATTCAAAAATGCATGTTTGACTAAAGAACAGGATAAACAATAAAAATTTCCTAATTATTTGCAGTCTACCATCATACAAACAACAATCCCTTTCAAAAATATGAAACAAAGGATTTAAATTGCGTTTTAATTCAATTATTTGTCTAGTGCACGATAGTGCATTTATAAATTGCATATACAAAGACAAACTGCGATTTGTTTCAACAGCATATAGACATCGAGACATCTGGTTGATGAAGAAACCGCGTGACAATCACCCTATCTAGTGAACAATTGGAATTTCAAACTTGCTAAAAAAATTGCATTTTACATAAATATTAATTAGAAAAATGTTAAAGATACAAAAGGATTCAACTGCATCTTCTATGCAAACACGTTTCCATAAAATTAGGAATGAGACTCAAGGTGTGATCATTTATTATTTACGCATATGTGTATGTGTATGGAATGGATAGAATCTACTAAATGCGCATACCTATATCTACCTGGAAAATAAAAAAAAAATTGGTTGGGTTATTTGTAATTTGAAATGGTTTTTTAAGAGGTGGTTATATAAAAATGTTGTTATTGTAATAGAGAAATCTCAAAGAAGATAAAACTATAACAAGAATTTTTTATAATTTTTATTTTATCATCTTAGACAGCTTGTCGCCGATGTCCAGCTGAGAATGGAATTTTTATTTGTGTTAGAATGACAAATGGTTATCTAAGTATATACAACACACACACGCATTATATATATATATATATATATATATATATATATATATATATATATATATATATATATATATATATACATGAGAAAGATTCTCAATACCTTTAACCATTGAAAATACAGACATTTTGAGTGTGAGTTATGTTAATAAACTGACAGCTTTATCATATCGTTAAGACCGGCTTGGTTTAATCATTAATCTACCTGTTTTTTTTCTTCGATTTATATATAGTCGATCTATTATGGAGATAATATTTGGTTTTTACTGACTCGCATTACATTTTTTCAACTCGAATAACGATATAAAGGACGAAACCCCTCATTTACTTTACCTGAATAATTGATGTTTAGAATATGGCCAATATTTCTCTAGTTTTTCGATTCTATCTACCATTTAGCTATCCACCTGTTAAAAGACAAAATTATAAAGTAATTTTCAAGGTCAATTAAAGGTCAATTTAATTTTTAAAATATAGAATCCCGTAGCCACATTCAAAGTATCCACATCCTATACTACATTTTTTTAAATTGTAGCAACGTTGAATAAACCATCAACAAATTTTTACTTCATGTTTTTTATTTATGTTTTAATCTATGCCATCTGTTTTGAGTCAGATGCTTCTGCTACTTTACGCCATCACCAGACAAATGGAGGATGCACCAATACATGCTAGCTCATATTCAAATTCACATTGTATTGCTTCAGTTAGCCCGTACTTGTACGGACGATAGTTAGGCCCACGGATTCTGCATGCCAGCAGGGGGACAAATCGTTCATGGTCACCACTGCACCAATTGCTAGGTTATATACATTACAATAAACACATAACTGTAAAATGTATACAAATTACAGATTCAAAATAAATTATTTAACACCAAAATTAAATGAAATAACTGTTAAACTGATGAAATACGTTATTGTAATTATAACAAAATCTAATTGATATACATTCCAATTGATACGAAGTTCGAAATTTACCAATTTTATTGATTTTTGGGTACGGTCAAAGATTAACCAGAAACTTCCGAAATGTTATAACAGACTCGACCCGTTACTGACACCTAAGCGATCGATAGATAGTTTTTTTAGGGGGAAGGAAAAACATAATAATATAATAATATAATAATATAATAATATAATAATATAATAATATAATAATATAATAATATAATAATATAATAATATAATAATATAATAATATAATAATATAATAATATAATAATATAATAATATAATAATATAATAATATAATAATATAATAATATAATAATATAATAATATAATAATATAATAATATAATAATATAATAATATAATAATATAATAATATAATAATATAATAATATAATAATATAATAATATAATAATATAATAATATAATAATATAATAATATAATAATATAATAATATAATAATATAATAATATAATAATATAATAATATAATAATATAATAATATAATAATATAATAATATAATAATATAATAATATAATAATATAATAATATAATAATATAATAATATAATAATATAATAATATAATAATATAATAATATAATAATATAATAATATAATAATATAATAATATAATAATATAATAATATAATAATATAATAATATAATAATATAATAATATAATAATATAATAATATAATAATATAATAATATAATAATATAATAATATAATAATATAATAATATAATAATATAATAATATAATAATATAATAATATAATAATATAATAATATAATAATATAATAATATAATAATATAATAATATAATAATATAATAATATAATAATATAATAATATAATAATATAATAATATAATAATATAATAATATAATAATATAATAATATAATAATATAATAATATAATAATATAATAATATAATAATATAATAATATAATAATATAATAATATAATAATATAATAATATAATAATATAATAATATAATAATATAATAATATAATAATATAATAATATAATAATATAATAATATAATAATATAATAATATAGTAATATAATAATATAATAATATAATAATATAATAATATAATAATATAATAATATAATAATATAATAATATAATAATATAATAATATAATAATATAATAATATAATAATATAATAATATAATAATATAATAATATAATAATATAAAACCTCTTATTTGTCAGACTAGGATCCTCCTGGAACTTCTTTGGGTGCTACTTCGGAAGTGTGTCTCGTGATGGTGAAAAATCTTTTCTTCGTACTGTGCCATTATAATATAGTTTGGGTTCAATACAAGCATTAAGTCCACGATTTTATCCGGCGTCATGTTTTGAATCTTGCTTTCTATTTCTTCTTGTTCTTGTTTCCTTTTTGCACATTTAAAAAATGTGTGTTCTGCATCATCATTTGATGCATCTCGCTTTCTTTGATTCTTTGACGCCAAGTACGCTCTTGATATTATATATTGTAATCTTTTCCACGGCTCTTAGATTGATTGGCGCCATCATTGTGATGACCAGACAAGCAGGTTAAGATGTTGTTCTGTATGGGCTACAGATTCTGAACCCGCTACAAAGTTCTACCGCTGCCATTTTGTTTCGTCATTTTTCCATTTTAAGAATTCACCGTACATTTTTTTCACGAAATTAGTAATTTCCTTTTACCAGCCGCTGGGCCTTCGATATTCATCATCAGCCAGCTCAGTTCAATAGTCATTTGTAATAGTGTCGTCTAGTTAGCAAAACCTCTTCTGGTTTTACTATTGCTAGTCTCAAATCATGATCAAGTGATACCATGTGGTAGTTCGTTTTATAATTTGGTTCAGCTTGCATTAAACATCGTCTGTGTCCCGGGCAATTATTAATGCTACAATATCGTCTGCATATCCCTCCATGCATTTCCAAATGCAAGATACCATCGTATGATGTGTACGATAGATCAGGTCCTAGGACTGAATATTGGGCGGCACCTTCTTCGATCTCTTTGCTGATTGACCCTCTGTGGTCTCAAATATTAGCTTTCAGTCGGAGAAGTAGCTATGCATTTTCCGGAAAAGGTAGTCTGGCACGAAATCGTTTGTCAACGCCAACAACATATCCGCCCATCTCACTGAATTAAACGCATCCTTCACACTCAATGTAGCAACTAATACTAGCTTTCGTGAATACCTAATGATTTTGTTCTTGTGCCACCAAAAAGGCTCTTACCACTTCTTCAGTATCGCCGATATTAGAGCGACTTTTGCTAAAGCGTACTACTTATTGGATAGGTATTTTTCTGGCTCAATTGCTGTTATAAGAGCCGGGGCTTTAGTAATCGTTTTAATAGTTTGCCCGCTGTATCAAACAAACACAAGGGTCTATATGCCGATGGGGAGTTTCAGCCGCTTTTTTCTTTTATTTACGGGAACTAGCCTTTGGGTTTTACATGTCCTCGGTAATACTCCCATGTACAAGACAACGGTTGTACATTTTTAGAAGTACCTCAGGTCTCTATCATGGGTACTCTGTCTCAACCTGTGGTGTTTTCTAGTTTGGCAGGGAAGCAGCGCAGCTTGTTGGATCTCTTTTACAGTAAAAGCTGGTATATTTTCCGGTTTATCGGGAAAAGGTTGTTACGTATCACGGAGTGATACACGCAAAAAAAACAAAAAAAAAAAAGAAAAAGGTTTAAATCCCCAGCGTTAGCGGATGAGGAAAAAAAAATAAAATAAGCTAATGAACGGGATAAACATGTTGGATGAACGGTGGTGGACAAAACAAAATAAAAAGGAGAAAAAAAATCGTTTTTGGGATTGGTGGGTGGTGTGAGTTTTGATTTTTTTTTGGCAGTCAAGTTTTGGTAATGAAAGAGATCGGTGGTGTAAATATTGTGTACGGTCTACAAACGTTCAAGTAGGATAATATTAAATTTGTTTTTATCACTATTGAGTGACAAACGAAAATATCGACGAAAGCTATAACTATAACTTATAGCATAATAGCTAAGTCCACAAAAAAACTACATCGAAGTAAAATACGACGACTCACCACTACTAAATGGAAACAATTTATATACAACTACAATTATAATTAGTATAATTATTAATTGATAAGACGTAAGAGAAAAATTCTCAACGCGTAATCGCATGAACGCGTCTTATTCGGGTGTGGCATCCTATTTTACGGTGTTATCCAGCGTGGTGTATCAATTGGACACCTTAATTGAGGCCGCGAGTGAACGTGGGCATTGTGAGAGCCTTTTCTTCTGCAACCAACCACAAGAGCAATTAAATTGAATTTATTCATATCCGGATCCTGAATAACAGCATGTGAGGAACGTGGCGGCAGAACGGGAATGGAATCAGAACGTGCCTGATAATATATGTGAAATTGTGTCTGTATATAGGTTGAACGCACTATAGGTTGTATAACTAAAATTTTTTTGTTTGTTCTAAAATATTGTGTAATGAAATTTTGAATACTTCACTGAGTTGTTAGTGATTGAGATTTGGTACGGTTTTTTTGGGTTCTTTCTTTACAGCTCTGATCCGGTGGAAGAGCTCTGGAGCCGTGTAAGAGTCGCTACGAAGGAAACAAGACAAACATCTCCAATTAATTAATTTTTTTTTGTTCTTATAAAGTTTTATTGTTACAATATTTTTCTTTTAAATATACATATGTTCACCTGTGCGTAGTGTAACAACCTAATGGTGGTGTAATTTTTTTGTCATAACTGGTCAGGGAGATACCGTTACCAAGTGCCGCGTATGTGTGTGTTAACTTCGATGTGATCGCAGCCCCCTAAGTCTCCATCGGACCTCGACCACATTAACATCCACCCCTCTGGACTGAGGTTAGCCGGTCAAAGCTGCGGGTCGAGGACGAGGAGACAAATCTGTTTACGAGCAATCGTAACAAGGTAGCCGACCGTAATTTGAGTGGTCCGGAAAAAAGGAGTTCACGATGTGTCATATTTACCTTGGCTGTATTAAGGGGATGAGTGCCTGTGTTCTCAGTTTGCACATTACAATATTGTAGCCTTAAACTCTGGGTTCAGTGTCAACGTCCTGTTTCAAATTTTTTCATGTGATATGCTTGTTTCTGTTTATTTCCAGTTTCCGTGGCAGTGTTTCTTTTACAGCATTTTAGCCATGTACCCATTTCAACCTGTCATTCGACCTGTCACTCGACCGATGCCACTGCCAGAGCGACGCAATCTTTTGCGACGCTCATTTATCACCACCAGACCTTTTTTGGCTGCCATGTCCAGAATATACTATCCCCTGGTGTCTTTGGAACTCATTCCCCATTTGGGCGTTTTTGCATTAAAATCTCCTGCTATATCGAGAGCACAGTCAAACTCTCATGCTTTGCCATCTAAGGTGTCAATTTTCCTAAGATTATCGAAGAACAATCCGAGAACCATTCATCTTCCGCTCTATTGCGGTATTGCTCACTAATAATAAGTAGGTCCAAGCCTATCTCCACTTTCAGCTAGTTTAGGAGGGCATCCTCTGTTCTACTTTTATGAATGTTTCGCTGAAAAACCTACATCTTATGTTTTTATACCTGGCTTGCTCAAGGCCACGCCTATATATCTGGCAAGTACCTGACCCTGGTGCGTGTTTGGCTTGTTCTAGTCCAATTTTATTTCAAATTTTTTTTTAAATGGCTTCTTTGACTTTTGGGTGGCCGTAACCAAAGCAGGCATAACATCGGACCACTACGACCCTTTCCTAAGCAGCCCAGATGTTCCACGAATATCTGGGATGCTTAGGATTCGCTGCTCTCTCGTCTGAAGGCTTCTTTCACTTCCTCTTCAGAGAAGAATCAATCTAAATCCATGATTTGCAGTGTGATCTAAGGTTGCAAGTTTCGTACCGTGACTGTTTTCCCAAGTTGCTTCTTTGACTGAATTACAACAATTCATGTTTGCAAATCTGCACTCTCGTTTTTCTTTTTAACCATGTTCACTTCAACTGGTTCACTTTTTTTCCTTAGTTATCTTGGTGGAAAATAATCCCATGGAGTATCTCTCTGCAATGCAAGGCCAAATTGTCTGACCAGACCAAATTCATAAGTCAAATCTTCTTCAAATTATATAGTTATGCGAGCAATACAAATTTGTCACCCCAGAATTATGATCAGCATAATTGTAATTATAATGCGGGAAATTTCGTAATTGTCGTAGTAGTTCCAGTTAGGTTGTAATCCCTGGAATTAATGCACTTATACAGACTTAGAACTACATGCATTATGTCCTTTTATAATTGGAGATCAATAACTCACCGGTTACTATTACGTTTTACGTAATCTTTCCAACACTACCATAATCATTGGTTCATTCCCCAGAAATACAATTCCACACATTACACAACGATCTTTCATTTTTCTAACGTTTTGTTCGTATCCAAAATCATAATAACATAGTATATAGAATTAAAAAGGTGCCTGAATGTCTAGAATATTTCTAGAGTATCATGAAAAAAATTACCATTGTGTGTTACAGGTAATAAACGTCATGTTTATTTTCTCGTGAATATCGGATAATATATATTTAGGTATATGTGACGAACCAGTGACGCTGGACAATATTTTTTCCTCGACAACAAATCAGAAAATATATTCGTCCACCAATGGACCATTTTTTTTATTTTAGTTTTTTTCAATAAGAAAAGGAATTAAGTAGGAGGTAGAATACACTATAACAATTAGATGTGGATTGTATAATTTATCTTAAGTTTTTTTACCACAATCTTGTCGTAGAATCGAAGCAATCTTTTTACTTTGCTTTTCTTCATGCAAACCAAAACACAATTTTTTTTATAGTACATATTATACTCGTCGTTTGTATATCCATGGAAGAAGAACATCTAAATGGTTTTAGGCTAAATTATAAAAGACTAACAAGAAGATAAAGATAATAAATTTACAAAAAGAAACAAAAATGACAAAAACTAATAAAAGAATAAATAAATTATGTACAAAAGAAATAAGAAATCGTATTTATGAATAGGCATCAAGTACGCAGCAACAACACAACCGAGACAAGAGAACACGACGAGTACTTTTATTTTGATGTGTTTTTGTGTGAGGTGTCATAAAAATTGTTCACTTTTGTTTTGCACCTTTCGTCGTTTGTTTTCTTCGATTTTAGCCGATAGGTCTTTCGGTTCAGTGCGAAAAGCATTCGTAAGATCATATTTAATCGTCTTAATTTATTATTTAGATTTTTTGGATTAAATTGGTTTAATTCGCTAGTATAGTACGTAAATACAATTGCAATGACCGTATAAGCAATATTTTAATGGGAATCTCATCCAGTTTATTTCTTAGATTAACATTGTCGAAAACAACATAAACTGGTTTTCCAGATCATTTTTTTTTCAGAATCTAGGTAAAACCTTTAAGAAATTCTTAAAACTCAAAACATGAATTGAACCAGTCACCAACTTTGGAGCAACTGATATTAATATAAAAACAACAACAAAAGAACCAATCTAAGAACCAATAATTGGAATCGGGGGAAAGAAAGCCGGAGTGTGCAATCACAAAGTCGAACTAATTTTATCCTCAAAGGCATCACAGTTATTTTGAGATTAAGTTTGGGGCAATGGTGTTTAAAAAATTAACTGACAACATTCCAGACATCGACTTCGACACCAACAAATGGGAACATTTGCAGCAATTACAACTTGCAGATCAACAAAACAGCAAGGTCAACTGCATCAAAGTAATAATCGGGATTGAAAACTATCCATTAATTCTAAAAAGTAACATCATTAGAGGTCGCCCTTAAGATCCAATCGCCCAAGAAACCGAACTTGGCTGGATCATAATGAGAAACACAGGCTACAGCAAAGTGGACAAAATGACGTCAATGGTCACAACTAAAACCATTTAGATTTATTAATATGAAATGATGACGTTCCCCAAGGAAAAACACATACCCAGAAGAAAGCGATCGCAAAAAGGCTATTTTCTGGAACAACAAAGTGACTACCAATAGGGAAATACATGGTACACTTACCGTTCAAAGTAGCACCATGTATGCTAGAAGAATCCAAGAAAAAGCGAGTAGCACGATTACTACAGATCGAAAGAAAATTTCTAAGAGATAAATCATTCGCCAAATCATATCACGAATTCATGGAAGATTATCTAGCACAAGGCTACATGCAAGAAGTAAAAAATGAGCCTGGTAACCATCCAACATACTATACTTACCACATCATGGTATTACCACAAAGCTGAAAGAAGTATTCGATGCATCGAGCAAAACCACTTCAGGACTATCTTTGAATGACATAATGATGAATGGTCCCAAAATTCCAAGTTACCTAATTGACATTATCTTGAAGTAACAGACAGTCCAATTCGTGCTAACAGCAGATGCGAAAAAATATTTCGAAAAATCTGGATGCATCATAGTTACCAAAACCTACAACGAATATTGTGGCAAAACAATCCTTCACAACCAATAAAAGAATACAAACTAAATACAGCCACTTATGGTAAAACAGCAGCGATGCAGATTTGCTGTGAGAACATTAATGCAACTGGTGGAAGATGAAAAGAATAACTATCAGACAGCAGCAAAGATCATAGGAAGAGATTTTTTCTTAGATGATATATTTTCTGAGGATGACACAACAATTAAACTATTTAAAAACACTCGGAATTCTCTACAATCTCTAAAAACGACAACCTAGAATTTGACCTTTACTAGCCTAAACCTTCCAAATGTGGAACCACCGAAACGTCTGCTATTGTCCGACTTGTCAACATTAAATGATTCTGTCACCTGGTCTGCACCATTCACGATAACAGCAAAGCTTTTAATACAGGAGACCTGAAGAGCCGATATAGAATATGGGGTGACAAACTACCAGAAACAATAGAAAAAATTGGAAAAAACATAAGATCAAATTAGAGGAAATAAGTTGAGTTGCTCATTTAGCAACAAGAGGATTGGCTGGAAAACTCTGACGCATGGCCATCAACACCCTCATCCAAGTGTGCGCAAACACAAGGTGATCACGGACAATTCAGAAGATACTACTTGTCTCATAATAACCGCTGGAGTAAAAGCTACCACGCTACATGAGTTAATTTGATAAAATTTCAAACATTCAATAGTTGAAGCGTATATTTGTGTACTGCCAAAGGTTCATAGACCTGCTTGTTCATAAACAACGACAACAGTCGAAGAAAGGGATAGTATCAGAACTAAAGCTCACGAAAGCCCAAATAATTAAGATTGCACAATGTTGATACTATAGTAGAAAACTCCAGGCATTGATCAGAGGAACAACAATGGATAATAATGCAAACTATCGGCTTTAAATCCAGTCATCAGCAAGAATGAGATATTACGATTACACGGACGTTTAAATCAAAACTACCAACAAATCAAAAGCTGCCCATTATCTTACCAAAAGAAAGCTTAATCAGCAAGCGAATAATTGGAGATGCACATAAGACTACAACACTTTATGGAGGTATACAAATAACTTTGGCCAATATTAGCAATAAATTCTGGATTTAATGATATAAATCTGGCACGTCACATTATACAGAAATGTGTTGTATGTTCCAGATTTTAAGCAAGCAACCATCTAATGGGTGACTTACGGGCCTACAGAGTAACTCCATCACTTTGATGGATTGATTATGCTGGACAATTTTAACTAAAGAGCAAGATAAAGAGAGGAGAAACCACTTACAAAGGATACCTTGCAGTTTCAACTTTGACCAACTTTGTTGGTGCGGAACGAGTACTGAAACGACAAAACAAGAATATTGCAACTCTAGAATCAGATATTGCAAGGTTATATTATCATCAAAATGAAACAACCTGGCACTTTATACCCCTGGTGCACCACATTTTGGTGTAATATGGGAAGCAAAGGTAATGTCAGTGAAGACTCATATGAAGAAGGTCATGTTGTTGTTTCTTCATATGACAGCATTGCCATATGAAGAAACAACAACAATGACGGCCCAAATAGAGGCATGCTTAAACTTTCGACCGTTGATCATATTTATCCAGTATTAGCTGTTCCTAATTTACTAGTATAAGTGAAAGACGTAAACATATTGTGCCAACAACTGAATTTATGGCCGTTGATCTTCGATTCGTTGTTTAAGATTTTACAAAATTGGCTATAGAGAAACAATAAAAAAAAGCAAGTTTTTTATTTTTAGCAGAGGCTGAACGAACAGCTTTGTTAGATTAGGTTAGGTTAGAGTGACTGCTACTGCACACTTAGACCAATATAGGGTCTCTGTGAAACCACATAATCCTACTAACTGTGAACCGGTGTCTTCTCTTCTGTGGCCATATAGGTTCAGGAAAAGTCATTACTCTCCAGACCCATCCTTCTCGAATCTCTATCAAACAAACTCAGTGGTCTGATTAGGCTAAATAATCAGACCACTGCTGAGGCTGCTGAGACCATATTGTATCCGTTCCATACGTAAAATCGGCCACTCTTAAAATTCCAAAAATTCAAAACATTTACTAGTGGTCCAATTGGGCTAAATGATACCTCTAAGAATAGGTTTTGCTGACTACATGAACGGTAGTAAATTTCATTTAAATTGCTCAATTATTACTTAGCTGCTGAGACCATATTGGTCTCACCATATTATAACCGTTTGTTATAATTTTTTCCAAGGTCTAAAATATAAAAATTTTAATTGCCAAAGAAGTTATGTCCATTGAGTAGCTATGTGAGCCATTTTCCACTGATGTTTAAAGTTTTTGTTTACTCTCTAGGGATTGAACCAACTTTAATCATCTTTTAAGGAGCACCTCTAGCTCTGACAGTATAATTCATTTCGATATCTGCGGTACACAACGAATTTGATACTAGCTACGTGCTTTACTCCATCGAGCCATTAAAACTCCCCGGAAAGTATGTTTCTTCGTAAAGTTTCAAAGATTCCTCTCTGGAAGTTGTCCATTGATCGTCAGGTTTAATTTAATAACTTATACTATAGTTGGATTTCTGCAGAGTATTTTCCTTTGGATTGCTGCAGTAAATTTTCCTTAAGAAGTTGTAAGCTTTATAGTTTCTTAAGCCTACAGGTTTTGTTTGTTTGTTTGTTTGTTTCTGAACCCTGCAATCTTTTCTGAGGCCGAAGCTCTCCTAACTCTTTTGCGGTTAATTTTTAACGTCCTGCCTTACGCCGTCACCAGCCAAATCGACGACGCACGAATACAGGTTCGATGGATTTAAATCCATCTGCACATTGCATTGCTCCAGCCAGCCTGTACTGACATGGACAATGGTTCGGCCATGTATTCTGCACTCCAACAGGGGGTCATAGTTGTGTTCATTGTCATCACCGATCGTAATCAGGTGATGAAAAATCCCTTTGATAACCCTCCGCCGTTGGGATTTGAACCCGGTACCTCCCGTCCCAAACACCGCAGCTTTAACCACTGTGCCAATTTCTCGGTCCTAAAGGTTTTAATACACATTTTCATATGGCTGCTAATCCTTTCGATCACCAGGCTGGTTTCCATTTTCTTTTAGTCTTTGTCGTAGGGCTAGCTGAATATAAGAATTGATTACAGGTGCTTTTGACAATTACCATCACGCAGTCCTGATTATTAACTCATTGTTGCTGTAGCTTCTGGAGGCTCCGACGAAAAAGTCCCTCTTAACACTTTCCCATATTTACTCCAGTTTATAGAGTATATATTGTTGCGGACCATCTTCTATAGAGTTCTGATGAAGTTTTGAGGGTTTGCTTCCGGAAGAAGCCATTCAGGATCTAGTCGTTTTTTGTAACTTATAGTTGAAATAGTTTTGACTTAAGTCAGGGTCTTGCCGAATTTCAAGGAAGTTAATGAATTAAGAGGAAAGTAATGAAACTGTTAGTATATCGATTTTTAAGATACTTGCTTCTCACGCTGTGGTCATAAATTTGATACTCGTTGAGGACTAAAATAATTATAGAAAACTGTTAACAATTTAGTAACCGATAAGGAGATAGTTTTCTGCCTACTCCCGAAATAGTTTACTCGTATAATGATAAACAAATCGCACCAAAATTTTTCCAGAGTTTTCGGTCAAATCTTCGGTTTAACTTAAAGTATAAGGTACAAATTTAATATGGGATGGTGATCTGCAAGAAGTAGTCACGGCATAGGTTGTTTAAGTGTTGAGACGTTAAGCGTCATTTAAAAATGAACGGATTTCAAAAAACCTCATATAACATAAAAATTGCATTTGTATACATTTGGACCATGCTTACAAGTTACAAACATTGTTCTAACCTTTAAAATTTCTACTAATTACCTATCAGGGTTACCGCACAACATCTTTGGATGCAAAATCTTTCTTTTTTTTTACATTTCAAAATCACAGTTTTTGGTCGGCTTAAGATATTAAAAATAAAATTTAACACCAACGAAACGAAATCATAAAATTTAAAACCTTCGCGTCATTGTTTTAACAAAACAATAAAATAAACGATCCTAACATAATTTCCTTGAAAAAGGATTATACAAATAAATCTTTTGTTACTTTACGAAAATTGTTCGTTTTTATTATGTACCTGCCTGCCTAAAGCGGATAGCTATATATATACACACGTCATGATAATGCTATTCAGAATCCCAAACTAAACATTTTTTGTTGTATCTTTAAACCTATCATAAAAATTACTTAATCCGATCGTGATTGATGATCTTTTTTTTTCTTATGTGTTTTGATTCTTCTTATTCCTGTTGTTTCACACCTTCGAACAGTTTTTCAAAAAAAAATAAAAAATTAATAAAAGCAACAGAGCAAATAACTTATATTACTATAAGGGAAATCGCGTCGATTTTATGTGCCAACATGATATTAGTTGGGATAAAAATAGTAGATGGCACTAGAGTAGTTGAACGAAATGTTTACATTTTTTTATCTACAGTTTTTTATATTGAACGAATTATTAACGAAACAAAAATTTTAAATCTAAAAAAAAAATTTTAAATTTTATAATCGGGATTGGAGTACATGGGCTTATATTTATATACAATAATAAATAAATAAAACCAAATTTTATTTTTTTTTAATTATTTCATTTCATTAAAATGAATTAACTTCGTTAATTTTTTTCTTACACCAATTTTTTTTAAATTCTCTTGTTTTGCAAAATGAAAAAATCTTATTTTATAATATATATTTATGATAGTTTTAATTAACACGTAAAAATGATTTTCTATATCATTAATATTAAATCTAGAGTATAAGTGATTGCTATTATCTATAAAAATTAAATCGATTAAACTAATATTTTGTATTGATCGTAAAACTAACTTACTATATTCTAATTTTACATTAATATTAACACTACTTTTAAAAATTTTCTCACATTCGACTAAAATTTTGTATGTATTTAATGATGGGGTCATTAATTTACCCCATTTTTTTAAATTAAATAAACCTAGATTTAGCTCCAACCGTGCACTTTTATTTAAAATTTGGAGACATTCCTTACATTTTAAAAATTTAGGCAATTGTTTGGCTTCAATATACCCAGCTAAATACGTTATTATATCACACGAGTATTCATCCAGCTCGACTTCAATTAAATCTAATACAACATCATCATTTAAATTTAATTGATTTGTCTTTCGGCTGGATGAAATAGTTAATATTTCTGGCAAGGAAACATTACCCGTACCTTGCGCTTTTATAGATTTATTAACAACTAGCCGTTTATAGGATGCTATAAATTGTTTGCATGTTGGATTGTCGTTTCGGCCAGTTCGATAACGAATCAACCCAAAAAACAACTCTAAGTGATCCTGGCTAAACTTATATGTTAACAAATAATCTAATTTATCATTTACAATTAATTCATTGTACATAATTTTTAGACTTTCGGAATTTATTAAAAAACCTAAAAATCCTGTATTGAAATTACTTTGTATTACATTTAATTTTTGATGATATTTGTTAACATATTTTAATTCATTGATAGTTTGTTTTAAATATTCTAAATTTTTAAAAAAAGTTTCGTGTGTCGATTTAGAGAGAGGTCGTTTAAAATAATATTTTGCCATTAAACTATTACTATTAAAAATATCAAAACAATCATTAATAATTAGTAAAAATTTAACAGTAGGCATACAATCCTTAAATATTGGATCGGTTTGGCTTAAATATTCTAATGCGTTTGCTACACTGCGACTAAACACTTGCACTGCATATTTTACCCGCATTATAGAATTTTCAAACTTTATATGTGTGGCATTAATTCTTGGTGCAAGTGCAAGTCCGCTTTCAGTTTGAATATTATTTAGTTTTTCAATGTAATGCCATTCAATTTTATCGTCATTTTTTGTATAAAATGTACGTTTTAATTTGAAATGATTACGTATAAGTTTAATCATGTGACAATTATCCAAATAAATAAAAATTTTTTGATCACTAGGTTCGACATAAAAATAAGGCTTTTGTGGTAATTCGGCTCCTAACAATTTGACCATACTAAAATTTGCCTTAAGCCCGTCAAATGTTAACGTTATAATGTTCGCATTACACTCCTCGCGTAAGTGGGATATGACAAATTTTATTATATGTGCTCGGTCTGCTGCATTTAAGGAATTAATAAAAAAATATGCAATAGGTATTTTAAATTTTAAATTTATAGCACAAATGAAGAACACTAACACATTAGATGCCTGTGTTTGTTCATCATCTACATTATCATCCAAACACCCTGCGCCATAATTAACAAACCCCACAAACTCCTTATTTTTATTGTCCCAATCAATACATTTTTTGATTGACATTTCGTCCATCATTATGGAGAAATAGATATCTTTATTCTCTGTTTGGATTTTTTGCCGCAAATGTTCCACGGCTTGTATTGTAATACCAGGACTGCCTGTTGAGTTCTGGTACCATTGTCTTATGGTCCTTATATGTGGTAGTTTGATACTTTTAATAAAAAATTGCCGAAGATGCTCATAACCAGCAGTTGAAAAAAATGACATGGTCATCGCAAACTGACGCAACTTCGGTGTATATTTGCCAAATTTTACACCGGATTTTAATTCATAAATAAATGATTGTTCTTGGCTTATGTCCTAATAAATTAAAAAAATAATTATAAATATTTTAGTATTGACAATTAATATAGCAAATAACATAAGGTATATACAATCAAATATATATTTAATATACTTGAATATATACAATATATTGTATATATGTATATAAATATATACAATAATATATCAAATAAATAAATGTTTGATTTTAAAGTGCTTTGCCCGTAAGAAAACTAAAAATTAAAACCGTATTAAGTATTTTTCATCCAATTTTTCTTTTTGATTTCCTGTGGGTAAAGCGCTTAATTAAAATAATTTTCTTACATTTAATGTATCACGCGATCCTCCACTAATAATCCCTTCTTTCTCTAACCTCTTCATGAAATTTTCGAAATCTTGTACCTTTTTTTGATAACGATTACATTTTGTGACAAGAGCCTTGTTTAATTTTCGAGTTTTCCCAATTTCCTCTTTCAATTTGGATATAGCTCGCTTTGAAGTACGTGGTGTGTAATTGTAAGATGCATCAATGTCTCCAGTATATCTGAACTGACGGCTAATGGCATCACTTGATTGCGGTGTTGTTGGTAGAATATTTCCACTTTTTGCTTTTTTGATTGGTGGTGACGTCGTGATTGACGTTGAAGGATAATTCGGTGGCGTATTCATGGCTGACGTTGAAGGGTAATTTGGTGGTTCGTTTTCTAAGTTTGTTGTGTTATCATTACATGAAATTTTATTACATTCTGGCTTTTTATAGTTAATTATTTCAGTAGGAACATTTAATGTCGCATCCTCATCATATTCAATAGTATACCTAGGCGCAAATATAACAATTTTATTATTACAAGCTTTAACATAATTACATTAAAAAGAAATGTTGGTTTAACTTACCACATGTCATTGTCCAAAACAAATTTCGAAGGTACCGCATTTCTTGTAAGATGATTACCAGTGGTTAAATATTTTTCCTCGAAATGTTTGGAACAAAGTTTAAATGAAGGATAATCCAATTCATTAGCTTTGACATTTGGAACAATATCTCGCCAAATTTTCCTGTAATCTTCAGATGATGGTGCGCTATAAATTAAAAGGGTACAATCAGCTCTTTTATTCAGTATACGCTTGAGGCAATATAAATTGTAAAAATAAAACCTTTAACCGAAAATATATGCAAAATTTATCTAAAATTAGCTACTAATTCGAATAGTCCAATTGCTTGGTGGTATAAAATCACTTTTTTATAGGTTAAACTTTACATTTTAATAAATTTAAAACAAACAACATATTTATATTGTGTTAATTAGCATCTAAAGTGATGAATAATTATGTTTTAGCTATCTTTCGCATCAATTACTACTTACGAATGCAAACCAATCTTCGCTGAACAATTAAAACACTTCAGCGGCATTTTGATAAAACAAGCACTTTATATTTATGTTATTTTAAAATAACTTATTTATTTATGTTATTTTATAATTTATGAAAGGTTTTTATAAAACAAAATATACAACACTTTTAATTCACAAAACAAATTATTATTATTCACTTCACAGACGTGAGACGCTACACTTTGAAATAACAACAATAGTACCATTAATGACAGCTGTTATGAAATTTTATGAAAAAATAAAAAATAAAAAAATTGGTTGACGTGCCATCTATTGTTCTCGTTAAAAACGTTTGGTATGCCATCTAGAATTTTTATCCGAAACAAAATTGAACGAAATCATGTTGTCGTTAGCATTTACTATGGAAATGTTCACGATTTCCCTTATAGTAATATAAGTTATTTGCAACAGAGAGACGAATATTCGTCTTAATAACTTATTTTTCTGGATGATATAAAAATTAAACATCGGACGCATTATACATTATTGTCCATCAACATAAAAAAACATAAAATTCTTGTAAATCAGATGATTATCACCTTTTTAGTTATGGCAGCAAAAAAATTATAATAATAATAATTCGGAATTCTACTCTGATTGTTCCACACCAATTTCCTTTATATTAAATCGAACAAAACATAAAAACTTCAATCGTTACACACCAGAACAATGTATGTGTACCCATCAACATATAATTCAATTATTCACGAAACATTACCTTTGGAACATCATCGAACATACAATTTTTGAAGAAAAAACCATAACAAAAAATTACAATTCCGGTGTTGTAAACGATGATAAGCCGCCGCACGATCTATTAATTTAATGATCATCTCATTTACTTCCAGCGAAAATTTAATCACCGACAATTTAGTTTGTGGATTACGAATTGTACTAGTTACCGACTTTTTTGGCTACCAAATGGTCGATAAAATATCCGGTACCGTTTATTGTTTTAGACAACCCAGAAGAAAACAAGAATTTTCGAATAGCTATATCGTATTAGCAGTGGACGTGTAGCAAAGCGACTAAACAAAGCTTTGATCACTGGGTTGACTACCCGCATGATTTCGAAAATTCATTTTGCACGTGGGCATAGCAGAGTTGAAGTTATCATGTGGTACATCATTGTAAAAAGTGCTGAAAAATGAGTATAAAGGGCTCAGATGATAATATGGAAACAAAAGGCGGTGTTAGTGCAAATCATGTGGACGAAAATATAAGAAACTCTAACAAATGTTATCAAAAGTTAGGTTACCAACACGCGGAGATGGATCAAACACCTAGATATTTTGCGAATATGGTGGAAACGCTTCCAGAATTTGACCCTGTTGATAAAAATACAGATGTATTCCAGTTTTTAAGCAAAATGAAGAAATTTGGCGTGCTATATAATTGGGACGAAATAGCAATTGTTCATTATACGATGGCGCAACTTAGTGGAAATGCTAAATTGTGGAAAGACAGTCTACAGTGATCGCCGACGTCATGGGAATGCTGGAAAACATTTTCCCGTATTACAGTCATCAGTAAAAGTCACGTTAGATGCTCAAACGTATAAACGCCAATTTAATCAAAGCATAGTCGACTATTTCTATCGAAAGTTGAGTTTGTGCAATAAAGCTCCAATTCAAGATGGCGATATATTAGAATGGATAGTACGAGGACTAAATAATGACCGTTATTGCGACTATTTAGGTCCATTGAACCGTTATCGTAAACCTTCGGAATTATTATGTGAATTAGTGAAAGCGAGTGAATATATTGATAAGAAGTTCCAGTCGAATAGAAAAGAAACGAGTTACAAAAGTACGAATAACAGGTCCGCCCAAAAATTTGTAAGTAATAGGCAATTCCGTTGTTTTATTTGTCGTTATATAGGTCATAGTGCCGCCAAATGCCCGAGAGCTATGTAGATATGGGCAGTGGCGCGACTTTATTGAGAAAGTCGGATGCTGAAAAATTAAACCTAACATATTCCGAAAAGAAATTGCCATGTGTGACGGGATATGGTGAAGGTAAAATAAGTCCAATCGGTGTGTTAACGTCATTATTAACAATAGATGGAATCGAAGCGAAAGTGGAAATTTATGTGGTGCCGGATTATGCTCAAAGTATCCCTTTACTTGTTGGACATCGGAGTTCAAGGAGAAAGAATTATGTATAGAAGGGGGAATGAAACACAGTGGTGAACTAATTCCACGGTGCATTTTGAGGACGGATAATAATGGTGGAGCAATAATACCAATTCCGAATCTGACGGAAAATGGCCAAAATGTCAATAATTCTAAACGATGAAGTGCCGGTGGTGTATAGACCATATAGGTTGGCACAGACCAAAAGAGATAGGTTTAGTGAAATGGTGATAGATTTTAAAAAGGCCGACATTATCGAGGACAGTGTGTCCCCATACGAGAGTCCCATCATTTTGGTACGAAAAAAAAAAATGGTGACGTAAGGATGTGTGTCGATTACCGTGCTTTGAATCGCAAGACGGTAAAAGACCACTTTCCATTACCTCTCATTGATGACCAGGTAGATAGACTGCAAAGTAATAAATGGTTTACAACTTTAGATCTTGCGAGTGGATATTACCAGGTGCCGGTAGAACAAGATTCGAGATAAAAGACAGCATTTATAACAACTGACGGACACTATCAGTTTAAGAGAATGCCATTTGGGCTGTGTAACAGCCCAGCGGTTTTTCAGCGGCTTATTAACAATGTGTTAGGTCATCTCAGATATAGCATTGTCATGGCGTATTTAGATGATATGATTATTTCGTCTGTGATAATAGACGAAGGACTGGAACGATTAGAAACAATATTAAAGGTAATTTCAGATGCCGAATTAACTTTAAATTTAGAAAAATGTTTTTTCTTTTATGGAAAAATTGATTATTTAGGATTTGAAGTTTCTTCAAATGGGATTGCACCAGGGTCTAGAAAAGTAGACAGTGTTAGAAACTTCCCGGTTTTAACAAATGTTAGAGGAGTGAGCAGTTTTGTAGGATTGGCGAGTTACTTTAGGCGGTTTGTCCAAAATTTTGCCGTTATAGCAAAACCCCTTACGGATTTATTAAAACAGGGTAGTAAATTTATATGGTCAAAAGAACACGCAAACATAAGTATACATTGATGCAAGTTCAGTTGGTATAGGGGCTATTTTGTATCAGAAACAAGAGGATGGATTGTACAAGCCAATTTGTTTTTATAGCAGAAAGTGTTCAAAGGAGGAATCAAAATACTCACCGATAGGATTTGTAATAAAAACAGATTGTAATAGCTTAAAGTTAATAACCAACAAAAGAGACCTAAACCGCAGAATTGCAAGATGGTTTATATGAATTTCGGAATATGACTTGAAAATAGAATATGTACAGGGACGTATTAATCAGGTAGCGGATGCGCTAAGACGAAATCCGGTGGATGAAGTGTCCTGTGAGAATGATAGTAAGTCGAAAATCAGTTTAGGTATCACGAGCAATACTGATTGGGTGGCAGCATTACAGAGAGCCGACGATGATATTATGAAGATCCTTTAGAAAAAGGAACATATCCAATCGTAACGGTTCATAAAGACCATGTGGGGCCTTATGTCACAACTAAAAACAAAAATAAATATGTTGCTGTAATAACTGACGGGTATAGTAAATATGTTGTGTTGGCAGCCATAAGTGATGTCGGTGCAGAGAAAACGATTATATTCGTAAAGCTATGTATATGTCACATTATGGGAAACCGTTAAAAATTATAAGTGACCGAGGAACAGCATTTACATCAGAATTATTTAGAAAGTTCATAGAAGAATATAATATAATTCATGTTAAAGAATCAAGTAGGAGTGCTCGTTCAAACGGACAGGTCGAAATTGTCAACAAGACTTTAACTTCGAGTTTGGCATGTATAAGTAAAGGAGTAGAATGTTTAGACTGGGACGAAAAATTGCTGGACTTACAAGTATAAATAATGCAGTACATTGTGTAACGAATAAAACCCCAGCAGAGATAGTTTTTAGCACAGTTGGGCGTGTAAATTACAAAATGTAATTTACTGGGTTTTTTACATGTAAAATGTATGTAAAATGTAAACGATTATTTTATACATACTGTAAAATATAAATCAACTTTTTCATTACAATTATCGCCATCTGTTACCAAATCTCTTAATTAAAGAACAATTGACTATATACTACAGTGTAGTGTATTTGTGTTTATTTATTGTGATATTTGTATATATGTATAAATGTAAAATAAAGTGCAACTTTCCTATGATAAGAAATATTTTGACAATGAAACCTTGACACCTGCTATCAATAAATATAATTTGATGGACGCTTCGTTTTTCGTGAGAGGAGTTAGCATATGGAATTCCTTGGATGGTAACTTCTGGGTTTCAAAAAGAATATTTTCCCAAATTTAATTATTAATGTATTAATCAATTTATCTAGTATTAATTCTATGGTAAGGTTAGTATAATGGTATTGCTGCAAACTTAGGTTATGAAAAATTATTAATTGTAATTAGAGTAAGAAAAATTAAATTGAATTAATAAAATTCACTACAGTTCCACGCTTAAATTCGATAATCATATTCGCTACCTCTTTACTACACTGGACATCAAAGGCATAATGCATGGGCATTTTATCGAATGGATAGAATAGGGCTAGTAATTTCAGGCATACATTTATTTGATGAGGGTGAGACGGGTAGTGATAATATTGTTGATTTTGTCCTGTTTGAAATTAATAAAGATTAAAATTTAAAAGCCAGTCAAACGAGTATAGATTCACTTCATTCATTTCACTGCAGAGAATTATTTTATTTATGATTAAACGTCAAATTGCAATTAGTTTTCCGCTACATATCGAAAGAAATATGCACTCTTAAAAATATTTTATTTTAGTTTATTCAAATGTAGCTAGATGGCACTATGTCACTAGTTGTTTATTTTGTCGAATATAAGAACTAGTTTAAGACGTAAACAGATGGCATTGTAGAAGGATAGGTGATTTTTATAGTCTCAATGTAGATAACTAAAAGTGGAGAATAATTATGATCAACCATTTAAATAAAATGTTTAATTGGATTTTCTAATGCAAGTTATTTTTATAAACAAATGTTTGTATAATTTATTCAATATTTTAAATTATTTCTGGACGAAATATCGTTTTTTAAATATAATTTACATATTTTTGTAAAATACACATTTTTTTTTGTAATTTACGTTATTTACATGTAAAATGGAGAAAACGTTTTTTACATGTAAAACGCCCAACCCTGGTTTTTAGATATAGGCCAGTTATATTCAAAGATAGTCCCCTGACTTTAGAAGTAGCAAATCTAAACAACGAATTAAATTTGGAATAGATCGAGGATGACGTAGCAGAACGGTTAAAAAATAATAGAACAGTCATTAAGAAGCAGTTCGACAAAAAGAGGCGACCCGCACCAGAATTAGGAAAAGGAGATTTTGTTATGGTACGTAGTGAACCAGCTGGTACTGGTGAAATTAGGAAGTTCATGGCTAAAATCTTCGTAAAATCGATCGGTAACAATAGGTTCCTGATTCATGATATAGAGGGAGAATCTCAATCCTCCCGAGTATAAGGGAATACTCCCAATTGATCGTTTAAAAATTATTAAAAATTAGAATAAGATAATGTAACATTTCAGTCAAGATGACTTAGTTAATCGGGAAGGGTAAAATCGTAGCATTATTAATAATTGTATTTAAAAAAAATATATGTATGTATTATTTGGAATTGGTGCATCTAACCGCAAAATATTGGTTATATTTAGACGATTAAGTCAGTAACTCATATGTTTAGGAAATATAATATTTTAACTTTAAAATTAAAAATTTTAAAATTAGTAGTATAGAATTATGTTAATGTATTATAGTTAATACGAATTCAAAATTATTGTAAAGTCGAAATTCGGATCAATCTCATGAATAATACGATTACAAAATTAAATACTTACGGGATTTCATGTTGATTCTGCTAAAAATGATAATGTAAAGATGACGAGCACGCCATCTCTTAGGTTACGCCATCTCATAGGATGGCTGAATTGTTGCAAAATTGGATTAATCCTATTGTATTTAGTTGAAAAAAAACGTGTGGTACGAAGAAGTACTAAGAACTAAAAAAATAAAATTACAACAAAATAAAATTTAGATACCGCCAAAATTTAACCAGTCCCCAGTTTACATACGTTCATTTTGGAACGTGCAGTCATTAAGAACACCAGGCACGTTTGATGAATTTTTATACAAAGATCAAAGCAGAGTTTTTTGAAAAAGATAAAATCGCGTGCTAAGTAAAAGGAAAGAAAGTCAAAAAACTATAAACCAATAAAGTGTGCTTTGCAAATTTGTTAAAAAAAAGTTAAATAATTTAAGCATGACGGACGGACTCGAAAGGTTGTGTAATCGATACTGAAGTTTGATACTGAAGTTTGCTGAACAAATTACCGAATGACGTCACTTTTGAAGAAATTAATACGCACTGTGACATGTTAGATGCAAAATATCAAACTTTCAATGATATAGAAATGCAGTTATTGGATTTTGCAGCCGTTACCAACCAGAAGCTCCTAATACTATAAATGACTTAAACACGATTCAATACGATTCACTTTCTGGTGACTTCAGGTATGTCATTGTAATTTTTTCACGATTTATTTAACAACGCACCGTAACACAAATAAAAACATAAGCATGACCCCCTGTTGGAGTGCAGGCTGGCTGGAGTAATGTAATGTGCAGATGGATTTAAAATCGAACCTGTATTTGTGCGTCCTCGATTTGGTTTGTGACGGCGTAAAGTAGGATGTTAAAAATTAACCACCAAAGAGTTGGATGAGCTTCGGCCCCAAAAATTATTGCCGGGTTCAAACACAAAAAAAATAACTCTAACAACAAAACAGAACATAAGCTGTATTCATCACCGAAATATCAAGATTCCTGTAAAAATTTTGCAATTTTCCGCAAAGTTCAGTTGGTTAGTTGCAGGCTCTGGTTGTAGTCAAGCCAGTATTTCAAGTAAGCAACGTGGAGTCTTATCAACTATGCTAGATAAGTTTTGGGAAGAACTTGGATCACAGAGAAATTCAATAGAGCCGAACAATCCAGCCGAAGTATATTACCAGCGAACAACCGTACGAGATACCAACGGGTGATTTATGGTCAAACTACTGTTCACAGAACCACAATTTTGGCAGTTAATATCAGAGTTTTTATCAACCAGAGTTTTTAAAATAAAAATCCAATTCTATTGAATTTTTCAGATTAATTTTGCGTGAAGAAATTGAGACTATTCCAAAGCTGATTAAATATAATCCATCAATTAAAACAATAGGCATCAGGTGGAATTCTGAATCTGATACTTTTTCTTTCAATGTGAATCCAATTACTGACAAAATCAGCTGGACTAAGCGTAAGATCCTTTCAGCCGCATCAAAAGTATATGACTCTTCAGCTGATGTCATATCTAGGGGTTAAAAACTATAAGCATTATCTAAATCTCTACTATGGTGGCATGGCCCACAATGACGTTGACCAGCATCAATAAAAGTACATAAATGATATCGTGCTGAATCTACTCTCGAAATTGTCATCCTGGTTTAAAATCCTCAAAACAATGGTTTTCATAATGAGATTTGGTCGACCTAAACAAAATATGCAGGGCTACAATAATTCCATTACTCCATCCAAAATAAATGAAACTAAAGTTGTAATATTACGTAACGTCCAGGCAAAATCGTTCATCAATGAGTTAACAAATCTTAAAACGTTACTTGATCCGTTTATAGATGGCGATGGATTACTGCAAGTTGACATTTGCTGCGTTTAAGAAAGTCATCTTTCTCTTATGCGGCAAAGCAACCAGTTATCCTGCTAAAATACCACATAGTCTACAAAAGAATAGTTCACAATATCAATGTCAAACACATGCATGCTAGTAGCTCTTTAACTTTGAACATTCTTCGAAATAAGTCTATACATTCGCTCTCGAGTAAACCCCACCAATCAAAAAAAGGCTGATTTTCCAGCAGCTTAAAGCCTGAGAGGAAAAATCAAATCCGACTTTTTTCAAAAACTCTGGGTTAGATTATGCCGGACCATTATACATCATAGCTACCTAACGAAAAATGCTCCAGTAATTTGTTGTGTGGTTGCGGCTGTTAAAACAATACACCTCGAAGTTCTAAGCAGTATAACATTGGAGAGAATTATTCATCTGATGAAGGAAATTAAAGGTGAGTACCAAAAAGGATTTCGTCGAATTGTTCAGTCACTGATCAAGTTTTATCGATGTAAAGAATTTTTTTAAAAACAAATTTCGTGGCGTCCGTCTGGTGCTCTTGGTTTTTGGGCAAGTCCCTCTTGACTAAATCGATCGGGATAGTTTAGGCTCTGCTTTGCGAAATCTGAGTTGTTATCGGAAAAAAGCGATAATTAAAAGAAGTATCCACTACCAGCTGTTATTCGTAGTAAATATAGTGGAGCCGAAAACGAGGTCACCTGAAAAATATGCATTTACCATCTGAAGATACAACACCAGCCAAACGTCATCCATTATAAATGTGCAAAAACGGTTTTCTATTCGAGGAGTCTAAAAAACGGATGTGGATTGCCGGAGGACTGTATACGATTGCAGCTTTAAACCAACTCACACAACTTATGGATCAGCCCACGAGGATACCAGATCGGGTCAACGATACGGGTCATTTACTGGATCTGTTTTTAACTTCTCATGCTGAGAAATACAGTATCTCGGTCAGTTCTCCTTTGGGAAACTTTTAACCATTGGCTTATTACATCGGAATTCCCAATGTCGTGGTCGTGCCAAATGAATGTTCCGCCTAAACGTCAATAATGGCACTGTAAAAATGCGGACTGGGAAGTAATGAACAAGTTCTTTCAAGAGTTCGAATGGTACTCTTGTTTTGCCTACGGTAATATTGACAATGCAGCCATTCTGGTTTCGACTGTCATTCTCACGGGAATGGAACAGTTCATTCCTTCCAGTCTCTCTAAGCCAAAAAAAAAATTAAGCAATCCTTGGCATAATCATGGCTGTAGAACAACAACCGCAAATAAAGAAGCCGCTCACCGCAAATATGTTAAGAACCCATCAAATGAAAATTTAGCTATATTTAAGGCGGCTAGAAATTTGGCAACGCAAACAGAGCCCCAAGCTAAAAAAAATATCAGAAAAAGTTCGAAAAGAGTTGCGGCAGATCTTAAAGCAGGGCAATAGCAATCGGACCGTTTGGTCCTTTGCCCGCAAAGTAGAGGAAAACTTCTTGAACAGTAGGAAATCATCAATACCACCTCTGAAAGATGGGGACTGTATTTTTTCTACAGCTCAAGAAATCTCTTTGCCCGAAAATTTGCAGCAAACTCTAATTTACCTGATTCTAACTTAATACCCCTGATTATCTCTCCAGCCAGTTCATTGATGCGCCGCATTAGATTTAGATCTAGAGCTGTCGTTAAAGTCCTTGCAAAGATTAACACCAACAAGTCAACAGGTCCGGATTGTATTCCCCCAATTGTCCTCAAATATTGCTGTAAATCCCTGTACAAGCCACTATCATGTCTGTTTCACCGATTTGTCTATGTCTGGCATTTCCCCTTCCATTTGGAAAACTGCTAACATACATCCTGTGCCAAAAAAGGGCAGTAAATCGGACCCTTCAAATTATCGTACATTCGCTATCGTCTCGGTGCTTTCTAAAGTACTTGAGGCCATAATTAACTTCTAGATGATGAAATATTTGGAAGCTAATCATCTAATTTCTGATCGTCAGTATGGATTTCGCGGAGGGCGTTCAGCAGGTGATTTAATTAATGTTGTTACTAACAATGGAAACAAAAGCATTCATCAATCTGGTGAATCTCAGGTCATTGCACTTGATATATCAAAAGCATTTGATCGCGTGTGGCACAAGCGTTTGCTGTGTAAATTGAGGGCAGTTGGCCTTCACGATTCGTTAATTTTATGGATTGAGAATTTTCTTCTTTGTCGCGAAATCCAAGTGATGGTGGATGGTGTGACTTCCGATCAACATCTTATAAACGCTGGTGTTCCTCAGGGATCCGTCCTTTTTCCAACCCTTTTTCTAATTTTCATCAATGATCTTCTATCAGCAACTCTCAATCCAATATACTCCTATGCTGATGACAGCTCACTTTCCACCTCTTACAGTTTACCTTCTTCTTCATCGCAAAACGATGTTCTCGCAGAAAGAATGGCTATGAATGACCGCCTTACGCAAGATCTCAATTCCATTCTTAAATGGGGTAAATCCAACAGAGTTGAATTTAATCCCAACAAATTTCAAACCTGTGTTTTTTCTGGCCGAACTGATGGTTATTCACCGTCTTTTCTGACTGGTGAATCCAGCGTAACTACATCTGACACATTTGAGATTCTTGGTTTAACTATATCAAAGAGAATATCTTGGGCTGAACAAATAAACAAAGCAGCGATTGATGCAGCCAAATGTCTTGGATTTTTACGACGATGTAAGTTTTACTTTAATCCATCCGAAATACTTACAATATATAAGACCTACATAAGACCCAGGTTGGAGTATAATTCTCATATTTGGGCTGGGGCACCGAAAACTCATTTAACTGCACTCGATCGGGTCCAAAACCGAGCATCTCGAATGATTTAAGACGTAAAATTATTATCTGATCGTAACTCTCTTTCCCATAGGCGTAATGTAGGAGCCTTATGCGTGTTTTACAAGTATTTTCATGGCCATTGTTCATCGGAACTTGTTGAATTTATGCCTGGTTTATCAAAGCCCGCGCGTATCTTAAGACGCCTGGTACACCGATACAATCTGGAAATTAAATTCGCGAAGACCAATAAATTTAAAAACTCATTTTTTGTTAGGAGTACGCAAATGTGAAATAAACTGAACGACGAGACGTTTCCCTTGGAATACAATTTACAGAGATTCAAACTTAATATCAAAAGAAAACAATTATTCCCTTTTGTTCCTCTCTTACCTTTTTCCCTCCTAATCCTTCCTTTTAACTTTTGCAGTAGTGCTGTGTGTTTGTTCCTAAAACTTTCATATAAAGGATATACATACCTATATCCTAAGTGCTCTGAACATTTATAAAAAAAAAAAAAAAAAATCATAGCGGAAAAAGTTCTCATTGATGGCCGCGATTATGTGTTTTATCGATCATTGGGTGTTACATGTTTAAAATCTTTTACAATCCCACTATGGGGCACAAACGTTGTAAGTATCACACTTCACGTTGATTCGCAAATCGTGACAAAACTTACGACGAACCTATCAAAGATTTAAAAACCGCTCAGAAACTAAGTAAGCTTCAGGGTTTTTGGGTGTAAAGCACACGTCTATACATAAAATTGCTATATAAATGGAAATCTGATGTGTCCAAAGCCTGCCAAAGCAAGGTTCCAGAGGACAAATTTGTGAAACGTTGTATTTTTGATACATAATTAATACCCTTAAGGACTTATAAGGATTTTAAACAAAATTCGCGGTACATTATCATAGCTCCATCACAATTTAATTTGGGATATACCTCTTCTCATATATATAGGGTAATCCTATTGAATTGTATTTTCTATGTTTAGGTGACCTTCCAAGAATACTTAATTATAGTGGTTCAAGTAAAAATCCTATTTTATAATTTATGGGATTTCGGTGTAGGAAGGTATGCAACATTTTGTACGAAAATCCTGTTAGAAAACTAGAACCAATTTGCAATAGCTTCTGAAAAAAATCCTAATCTTCAGTTCCGATTAAAGGTGGTGGTCAAACCTACTACATAGCTTACTAAACATGACAATTTTGGCAACAAAAATGTTTATTCACAACATTATTAACATACCAAATTGTATACAGATGATCTAAGTTTAAGCATTCTTTGGTGCCTTGCAATGTTCCGAGGTAGGTCATTTAAAGTATTTTTTAAGGGTTTTAAAATTTACGCAATTTTACAGCCCACATCAATTTAACTTCTGTTTAGTCATCTCACTTACGATAACCGAATAATGCTGTGTAAAATTATGTATGCATGTTTTGTTATGTATGTTCTTGTACTACACGATTAAAGCGTTAGCACTTATCGCGTTACTACATATTATCATAGATTAAGATATAAAAAGATGATCCAACTAGAACCAAAAATAAAAGTAAGTGACGGGTACCTCTAATATGCTGACGGGTACCGCTAGATTGAATAAAAATTGTAAAGCATTTTATATATATATATATATATATATATATATATATATATATATATATATATATATATATATATATATATATATATATATATATATATATATATATATATATATATATATATATATATATATATATATATATATATATATGTATATATATATATATATATATATATATATATATATATATATATATATATATATATATATATATATATATAAATATATCTGTACTAAAAACGTGAAGGCGCCCAAGTAACTTTGTTTGATTTTGGAAAAATCACGTTTTAAAGTTTAGCACGGTTTTTTAAAAATATGAAACTTGATTTTAAAAAAACCAACCAGTTATGGCAAGTTCATTTTTCAGTAACCCAATCCTAATAATTCAAGAAGCCTTCAACAATGTTTTCTAAGTAAAACATGCAAATAAAGTACTTAAGCGACTTTTAAGTTGTACAATTAATTTGAATAAAAGACTTATGTTACTTAAGCTGTTCTTTTATTTTTATTTTGCCATCAAAATTAAACTTATATAACTTTAATTCATTTTTTAAACCGATAAATATTTTGTTGATATCACCGTCATTTAAATTCAAGTAAAAACTATGATATACTTCAATTAATAGAGGGAACTGGTCAGTTAAATCTTGTTTTTTTTACTCTGTTTATTACGAAAGGCTCATTACAGTATTTCGGTAAATTACAAATGTGAATTGTTTAATGCCTCGTCGGCTAATATTTAATAATTTAAATTCTTCACTCTCTAGAAAAGGATTCGTATACCTAATAGTTTCAAATTCTTTCTCTAACCGCAACCACCTAATATCTGCCCATTTAAATTTCCCCCCATCGATATTGACTATTCGCCACATGCATTTTGTTTCCAGTACCGATGAAAAATCGAAGAAATCGTTTTGTTGCATTTCAATAACTTTAAAAGTATTTCAAAAGGAACTCACTGTTCAAACGGATACCACTGTCTAGGACAATTTATTTGAAAATTCGTATTTTTCGTGACATATGCAACAAAAGGTTTCATTTTTTACACAATCGTGGATGGTTAAAATATACGTCCAGAGCTGACGTTTTTAGAAGCTAAAGAGCGGCATAGGAAGGAACTGTTGTAGGTCGAACGTATATACTTTAATATTCGGACATTGCTTTCCCATTTGTTTGTCAGCATCTTTCACTGTATAATCTAAATCTGCATCATCATATGGTGTCTTGCTTGAAGTACAATAACTTGTCGCTTTTCTTCTTCCGTTTTAGCCGTATCAATTTGCAATTTTAAATCGATCACATTTCAAATATGTCTCAGTCTTGGGTTTTTTAAATTTTTGTCCCATTCCTAATGAATAAAAAATAATTTAGTAAAATTATAATGAAATAAAAATATTATGATGTGAAGTGATTAAATTCTAGATAACCTTTAAAAATGTCTGAAAAAAGAAGAACATAATGACGCGAGTATAATGACTTTCGGACGCGGGAAGTCTATTAATTTGCACTTTTCCCTAATTAAGTTCTTTCCCCGATGACAATAGTTTCTTTTTAGCTATATAATTTTTGAGAAACCTATCTGTTTCACCCAAAGTTTGATTGAATTTTTTTTTTTGCAAACTGCCAATCTGTTGATGAAGGTAGCTTCAGCCCGACATTTCATTCTGCAGTTGCTTAATAAAACACATTTTCTAGATTTGTCTTTGATGGTTTTGGAATTTGATGAGTGATTATTGAACAATGAAGGCAAGCAATCAATATTTTGGAACCCAGAGGAACCACTTGGACCTAAAAAATCTTCATCTTTGTGTTATATCACAATTTTCTGATTGGAAAACCGGTTCTTCGTCACTGTATCAAAAACATCGGAGTCGGAATTACACGGCAAATCCAAATTATTTGTTGCACATGGTAATTCATTGTTTTGCAAATTACTATAGAGACTAAATCAAAATTTACTTCCTTTATTATGTCATGTCTATTAAGCGAGGATTTCTCAATACAAACTGGCAAATTGTTTGCTTTCCTTATGGAAACACTTAAATTGATTGGTTCATCTAAGTTCAAATTCTTTTTCGCTAACTCTAGCCTTAACTGACAATACAAATTAAATTATTCCAATTGTGAAGCAGACATGTGTCTGCTTCACAATTGGAATAATTTAATTTGTATTGCAATTTTGAAAATATAATTTGTGACAAAATTTTATTAAATTGGCAAAGCGAACATTATTAACGAAAAAATCGATTTAAAACTACAAAAAAATGTTTCAATTCATATCAAAGCCGCCTTTGATTCATATTATCGTGTTGTGAATTTGTGGATTACTGTATACATATATTTATAAATGAAAATAAACAAAAGCACTAACTCATGGCCTTCCTTATTTTATACAGTAACAAAAAAAATGGTTTCTTCTTTTTATTTTTTCCTTCTTTATTATTATTTCTAGATATAAACTTTTGTTGCATGTGTATGGGCTATCTTTATTATATCTTAATCTATGATATTATATACCAATTGTTTAAAAGTGTGCGTCTCCTATTATTTTTGTTTTGGTCTTTGTTGCAGTTTAAATTGGTAAAGTATGTTTCCCCATGTGTATCCCCAAAGTATCGTCGAGACCGTCCATTTTCAATTAAAACAGTCATTATAAATTTGACAGTGACGCAACGACTACTAATATTTTATCAAGACAATTTTATTTGGATCAGATTTTGTTGTCAGGTTTTTAAATCATACAGTCACTATTCTAATAATAGTTTTAGTTATGACCAAACTACCACTACTATATACTACACGAAAATCATTTTAGAAGCCCGATCAAACGATCGCACCATGATAATTGTACTCTAGTACATATTTTGGTTTAAATACTTAATATAACTTAAGACATCGATCTTATGTACCTCAGCCTTTACATATTGATTTCATTTGTATATCGTACAATGCGTCATTATGACATTAAAATATAAACGCAACAATATGGACAAGTAACAATGAAAAATATTCATTGGAGCAGATGTCTTCATTTAATTGTACAAGATTACCACATATTTGCAGGACATTTAGCTAACAATATGAATAACACTCATTGTGAGTGGTATTTTAACAAAGGTGTACTATAAATAAAGGGAATGCTCTGTATAAGCAATAAAAAGACCTCCGTCCACGATCTTAAAATATAACGAACCTTTTTGTGAATTGTTTAAGGCATTAGTGTGTTAAAAAAGGCTTTTCAAAAATGATTTGTTCCAATCTTTCATAAAATTATTATAAAACATTGCCATATCTCCGCATTCTATTAATCTGTATATCAAGCGAATGATTATTCTTTCTAAATGTCTTTAACCCCATTGCATACTCATCCGTTAGTGTTCAACTTTCTCACCCACACATGACAACGGGTCTAATCTAAAATCTTGTACAATTTTAGCTTGTCAGAATTGGCAAGGTATTTTGACTTTAGCGGTGAACGTAAGGCATACAAAGCACGGTTACCAGTGAAAAGACGTACTTTTATATACCCTTCCATATAGTTATTATGAGTGACAAAAGGCTCGAGGTGCCGAAAACTTGCCTCTCTTTCAAAATTGTGGTCACCGCACTACTAAAACCCAGGTATTCCTAGACATTGCAAAGTATATCATAGGTTTTCCCGATGGATTGAGTAATAGACTTTGTTGGAAATCCAAAAATACCCGATGTACGTCCCGAGATGTTTTGTATAATATTTAGAAAGGATCATCCGAAGTGAAAAACTTGATCAGTGGACTGACCGATTTATGCAAAATCCTCGTTGGTAGGAAAATCCTAAATTTTCCTCCGCCAGAGGAGTGATTCTCTTCAATATTATGTAATTAACAAAGAAAATTTAGGGCACAATGCAGCCACTTTCCATTCATCATCAGTTTGCTTTGCCAAAGTTGAATATGGTTTAAAAGATAGTATCCTCTCCGAATATCAAAACCTCGGAATTAATGCAGTCAACCCCTAAGGAACTGTTTCTTTTTAGTATTTACATGGCTAGTATGAATTCTTTGAATTACAAGTCCTCTATGCACCAAATGGGTCTGAATAGCAATAGACCTAAGATCTGAAAGTATGGTGCAGCCCACGGTAACCATTTTAAAGAAGTTATGAGAACTGTAGTTATTGCTGAATTGTTGTACTCTTTAGACCTCAGCCCTCCACCATTCGCGCTTTTTCCATCTACAAGGACTCTGAAAAGGACCGTTTTGTTTTTCCATGCGATTGATTGTTAAACGTATTCGCGCTTCTTTATATGCTAAATTCTGTAGCTCGAAAGTAAGGCGACACTCCATTCTTTTTAGGGTTTAATTGTTACCATAACTAGAGACGCCTGAGGAGCACTGACAATCGAAACTTTCAATACCTCCCATAGAACGTTTTCATCATTAGAATGGTGAATGGTTTCCATAATGATACTGCTAACAATATTCTATTATTGTGCTTTCTTCATCTTGTACAAAGTTCCCCAATATTGATAGAAAGATCATGTCAGGAGTACGGGCCTTTGTTTTCACATAAATCAGTATGTTTTTTGCCAGTTCTATAGCATTAAAGCCACCAATCACTTTTCTGACGTGCTTCTGTGTGGATCCCATCAGATCATGAAAATTGTTGAAAAATAAACCTTTATGTTTCAGTTTGAGATCGCTTTGGGTTTTACTTTGAAATCCAAAGCAGTCTTTTTTACCTGGGATCCAAGAAAAAAATCAGCACCAAGATTGCCAAGGTCAGTTTCAATGCAAAGTAATATTAAGCCTTGGGATACATGGCTTGTATCCCTCATCACTGGTTAGACTTCGAGTCTTTTGAAAAGTAACGAGTTCCAAGTGATTTCGTTTTCTTAGTGACAGCACGTCCCACTTACCAATCTTTAAATGTGTATCCGTTATTATAAGCGACGATTGGGTTAAATTTTGCCGGTATCCATATTTTCTTTTGTTGGCCTTTTTAGCAATGGAGTTTTTTTAAAGATGCAGGTAGTCAGCTCAGCGATCCTACCGTTGTTCAGTCGCCCCAACGACAAGCCAAAGATGCTGCGGTGGAATTTTAAGAATAATCTGCTTCTCTAGAAGTCTTCTACGAGGTATGGAAGGGTCCCCAACCACAGGGACCTATAAACGAACCTAAACCTTGACTATGACAGTCGAAGAGGCAAACAGGATTTAAAATATCAAATGTAACAAAATAACGGGATATATCAGATGGATGGAAAGTTTAGCCAAGTGAAGTAATGTCTGCTGTTAGGAAAACAATCGCGGTTTCTTGAATCCCTTATCACTCCTTATATAGATGTGTGGATTGCGTAGAATGGGAATCGGTCAGCAATGACGTGTAAAACCCTTGACTGCGTTACTAGATCTGTCAAACCTTTTCTGCTTGCTGAATAGTACTACATAAACGAAATATTTATCATACACGGCATCTTTAGGTACCAATTTTTGGAAATGTCATTACTAAATTTTTTTTTAAATATTTTACTCGTTAATATGTACCAAAACATGCTTAGAACAAAAACTATACGTTATATACAATAGTTCAGAATAGAGAAGACTATCAATAAAGTCTATTGTTGATTATTTACATTTAATTTTATTTTTCTGCATTGCTCAATGTTAACAAAGCTCGAAAACAAAAGCAACAAAAAAACATTTTCCGCTTCATAATCCATCCAATTGTATATTTGGCCATTGTTGATAGTTAATACCGAAAATACACACTATCAAAAAAACAACAACAAAAAACCATAATACCGGAAATTTGCTTTGTTGCTAGATTACTATTTAACTTGTTGTTGTAAATCTGTATTTATGTTTTTATACAAAACTAACAAAAAAAAAAAATTTTTGAAATTTATGAATCTGATTAGTGATCATCGATTTGATCTATAAAAAAAAATGTTGGTTCATTTGTTCGTACCACACAAATGAAATGAAAAAACTGATGTTTCAGACATCATCCATGCATCAGCAGAGCTATGACATAAATTTACAAAAACGGTCCATCGATTTAAATGCGACAAACTATAATAGAAAACTACACGATCAAGTAGATTACATTTTATCGATTGAATTGGTGAACAAAACTATAAATCGTATATCACTCGTGCAAAATAAGAGAAAAGGTAATTCTAGAATGGTGAAAAAAGGAGTGGTATACTAATCTATTTGGTGCCGATTCAATGCGAAGAATGTGTGATAGTTCTGATAAGGCCATCAGAGTGTTAGTTATTGGCATTACCAACAAATACTGCAGTGATGGTAAGATACTCATTATTGCCAACTATGCTCTATAGTAAAGGTGAAAGACGCAAATATCACTTTTTATATTAGAAGCGTCATTAATTACCGAAGCTTGCATGAATAAGCTTCAAATACCGCTACAAAGGGTCGAACAGCAGTTACATTCATTTCACGAATTAACGCAATCGGCTAACTTCGCGATTACCTAAACTAAAGGCTTCAGTGTTAGATATCTGGTACGAACACATCGCCGATCTGCGTAGACATTTGACTTCTTCAAACTTCTACGTCAAGGACAGATAGCAGGACACAATAGCCGAATCCCACAAAACTCTGTTCTTGGATGGATATCACTCGAAGCGTGCTTACGCACGTTACAAATAGAGCTCAATATCAATAAAAGATTACGTAAGTTGTTTTGGGAGGTAGAAGAGCTTCCATCTCAAGAGGTCCTAACACTTGAACAAACATTTTGCGAAAACTTGATACACATACCAGATACAAATGGTCAGTTTGTTGTAAGACTTCCCTTTGCGAAAGATGCCAAACAATCATGAAGTTCAAATCAACAAGCCGCACGTCAATGTTTAAAGCAATCGAATCAAAATGTCAAGATGGTCTTCGAAATAACTGCCTAATTGTCACAGCTGAGTTGATGCAGATACAAAAATTAAATCGAACAATGCAACACTTCATCAACCAACCTACCAACAATGGACGGCCTATGCAACTGTCTCAGTGCTAGAACTCATCTTATCCATAACAAACGAAACTTTACTCAGATAGTGTCAACACCATCAAAACCAATGGTCAAACCTACTCCACGCAACAACCGTCTGCCCACACCATCGCCTAATATCACCAACCTTACCAAAGTGATTATTCGATGTTATAAACTCCTACACATGCCAATTGATCAACGCCACAATTTCGTAACTAGCCTTAAATTATGCTACAATTGTAGATGCATATCCATTACATGACTGTGCGGAAGGAGTACATCACTCACCAACAAAAATAGTACCACTGCATACAAATTTGAAGGCCTTGAGAATATTCGTCAACAAACAGAGCGATCAGCAAACCAATAATGTTGCTTTTATCGGTTGCGTTATCGCTAGCAAAACCCAATGCTGAACCAAATTCAAAATCATTTATCTACCTATAGCTACTGCATTGGTCAATGTTGTTGACCACGATGGACCTTTTGTTGTGGGGGAAGAATTACTAGACTTCAGCTCGTCGCTAAATTTTATGACTGAATCATTTTTGGCGCTGCTAAACTTAACACATCAAAAAAGTGGGAGCAAATTTCATTAAATTGAAGCCAACCTCTTATCATCGCCAGATCAACAATCACCGTAAAGTCAAACGCGACCAATTTTTATACAAATTTAGGCGTTCAAGTGCTACCCAAGATCACGAGCTATCAGCCAATCAATCCAGTTAATAGCATTGATTCGAGGGAAATTCCAGCAAAGACCCAGCTAAAGGCTTTCCAAAGATATTGATTTGCTATTTGGCGCAGAGATCTACCATCAATTACTCACTTTAGGTCAGATAGAATTATCTGACTACTAATCTTTGCTGCGGAATACCGTACTAGGCTGGATAATTTCTGGTAAGGGACTGCGCGATATTTAAATTTTTTGTGATTTGGCTGGCGACAAAAGCATTTGAAAGGTTCTGGACAACTGAGAACCTCCCACACTCTGATAAGCCGTTTTCGTCTGAAGAATTCGAGTGTGGAAACAGTTCTCTAAATTAACCAAACGGGACCTTGAAGGACATTTTTTTGTCAAAACTCCAATTTCATCGTGTCAATCGCAATATGGAGATTCAAAGGATTTCGCTATACTCGCCGATCATTCAACCTAGAAAAACGTTTCCATAAGTCGCCAGAATTATTAAACAGTTACATCAAATTAATCGATAAATACAAAGCTTTAGGCCATATTATGGAACCTATGTCGATCCGGAAACTAACGATCACCCGAATTTTTACTTCCCGCATCATTCTGTGATCAAACCAGCAGGGAATTCACTCAATTTGTTATTGATGGCACCATACCCATCACAGCAAACGTACTGGAAAAAGATGTAAACGTACCAAGCAATTGGCGCAGTAGTTGAAGCTGCGGTGTTTGGGACGGGAGGTACCGGGTTCGAATGCCAACGGGGGAGGGTTGCAAAAGGGATTTTTCATCACCTGATTACGATCGCTGATGACGTAGAACACAACTATGACCCCCTGTTGGAGTGCAGAATCCATGGACCGAACCATCGTCCATGTCAGTACAGGCTGACTGGAGCAATTCAATGTGCAGATGGATCGAAAATCGAACCGTGTGACGGTGCTTTTTCTCCGTTCTCTACTCTACTGGTGCCAAAAATTCACGAAAATTTAAATTTTGATGTGAATGAAACATTTTATTGGTCAGATTCCACTACTGCGCTCCATTCGATAATGTCCTGCTCATCTAAATGGAAAATTTTCATTGCAAATCGAGTGGCCAGGTGATTTGATTTCCCGAGAAGTCATTCCTGAAAAATTTATTCAATCCGACCTATGGATTCATGGACCTGAATTTCTGCAATTCAAACTTAGTGGACCACTTAAGCTAGAAGAATTGAACCAAGCACTCTTAAGCGTCATCAGAATTGTACAGCGTACATGAGTGTTTTCCTGTTGATTACGATGATTTGAGAAAGCACAATTCACCGTAAAGCAGCCCAACCTCCGATCGTTTTCGCTATTCCTGGATAGTAATCATAACATTCGGGTTGGAAAACGTCTTTAATACACACAGGTTGCCTTACACATCAAAACACTAAATTTTGTTATCATATTTTATCGTATGGCAAAATTAATAGGAGATATACAACAGGACCGTGTAACTGGATGGCCATCTTTCTATTTACAGTGGGAGTTGACTTCGTTGGACCATTCTATGTCCACTATCGAATACGTGGCAAACCGCCGACGCTGACCTACTTTTGTTTGTTCATCTCCTTCGTGACCAAAGTAATCCACCTGTAAGTGACCTCCAATCTGGGCTTACAATCATTATGGACTGCTTCAAACATTTCAACGTGTGAAAAAGACCAGATAGAGTAGAGATTCACGCAACAGGGTACTCCTCAGTTTGGTGGCCTACATAGGGCAGGTGTAAAACTTGCAAAATATCATCTGCGTTGTACAGTGGGTGTTGCGGTTTTAAACTCACTAACTGCCTTGACGACATCAATTCCATGAAATAGGGTCATTTAGTAGTAGTCAAAGTGACTACTCAATTCATTACCGTTGCCTCATCTAACAGATCGACCACCGTTAGATACTTGGAAGCAAATTGAGTTGTATAATAGAATATTTTGGAAATGCTAGTGAACTGAATACCTTCGATCTCTCCAACAACGAACCAAATGACCCAAAACACGAAATCTTACTATTATAGAATTAGTAGACCTGACCGATGAGTTTGAAGATCGTTTCCAACGCTTTGTGACAAGGTGTATTTTCTTAAGATGTAATTACTTTTATCAATATCATTTGTGGCCAGTATTATTTGTAGCCATATTGCGCTATGTAAAAGCTTTTTCATGGCCAAGTTTTTATGCAGAATAATAAACACAGTAACAATTTATATCATTATGAATTCAGCTATCTGATGCGCTTAAAATCACCATATGACCGACCAATTATTTTTAAAATTGCATAAGTAAACAGTGCCATCTCTGGATTACTATCGGGACTTATTAAACGATCGTCAATACTGATTAAAAGTCTTTTGTTTATAAAATTTAAATGTTTGCAATTCATTTGACAGTCAAATTAATCAAATTTCAAATCGATTTCTGTAAACGATTGAAACTAAGACATTCTGACAGAATATTATACATAATACAGTAAATCTAGAGTCTGCTACCAGTTAAAATAAATATTGAATTATTCAAATTTTAAGATATTTGTATTTTTAAGTGAAATGTGTTAATTTATCTATTAAGTTCAATTCTTATTGAAAAAAAACCAACTAAAAACGTAAAAGTGTCTCGACTCAACGACTCGACAGTATGTAAATAAAACGAAAAGCATACATTTATGTATACAATTCTTAGAAACCATTACATACATCTTTTATTTAGTTATTAGTCGTCTCGTGAATATAGATGCTCTAAGTTGATTTTACCTTTCGACCAACTTTAACTTATTTATGTAAATATTTTAAAAATTTCAACAAAAATAACAAAAGAAACTAAATTAATGATGTAATTGATCATATACTACGCATTGTTTCGTTTAACGATCATTTTCGATTCTATATTAAATTATCGTTGCCATCCCTAAATGTATACTTGAAAATGTGAACCTTACCTCTGCTATTTCATCCTAATTCAACCAATATAACAATCATAATAAAAACAGCATGATCATCATACGATTGTATCATGATGCGAATCATGAATGATCGTATATTTTTTTTTAAACACATACACTGTCGAATAAATTTAGGGATAAAAAAATGGATTGATGAGAAGGGGGAGATATAAATCGCAATAGTTCACAACAATAAAAAAAATGTAACAATTAAGATAACAAAAAAGATTTGGCAATAAAATAAGGATCTAGGATCAATTTAATAATGATATAGTCGATCATAAGGATTACCTATTCTAGATTTATATATAGACAAGAATAAAATGAAACGGACATGATAATGGTCCTTTTGTAGTTTTGCCGAATTGAAAATAAAATAAATAAAAATCTGATGATCATGGACGTTCGGTTGATTAAACATTTTGATCCGGTTTTCTTTTTTTGTAATTTATTCAAGTGGGATCGATTAAGAACATTTTGAAGTGCACCTGATGGTATATGCGCTTTGATAATTTTGTGGGTTTAATAATAAGTACTTGAAGGTAAACTTCATTTCGATAAAATCAATAAGAAAATTGGTTTCGTATTTTAATTGTGTACTTGATAGAGTCGCATCTATGTTGTAAGGTTAGGATTTAATTCGAATGAGATTTGAAATATTTTTTTTTAACCATCTGACAAACTTAGAATGGGTGCTTTTGTATATTTTTTGGTAATTTGGTGATGTTTTAAAAACAAAATTATCTTCAGCTCGAAAACATTTGTGTGTGGTTGGTGCTATGAGATGCATAATTTTTAATTTCTTCCTAGACCTCCACACTAGGCTGGACCATCGTACTCTATTCAGATCTATAGCTTTCAGTTCGTCAATATTTTACCGAGATATTTTGCTTTTGCTAGCACCGTTCCTTTCCAGGTTATTGCTAGTCTATCTACTTTCTTCTTCCCTCTCGGATTCCATTCAATTAATATTCGGGGTGCATCATCGGTACCTTTCCTTAATATGTGTTCAATCCATTTCCATTTCAGTTTCGTAATTTCACGCTCAAATTCGATCTGTATGGTTTACCGCAGAAGTGCCTCATTTGTGATTGTATTTGGCCAAAAGCATTTTATGACAAATACCGGGAGTTTACTAGTGATCTTCTGCGTGTGTTTCTACGTTTCACAGTCATACAGCAACACTGATTTCACACAGGCATTGGACATTCATATTTTTGTAGTTCGTGACAGGACGAATGCATTCCAGATCTTGGGAAGTACATTGGTTGATGTCCTCTTCAGCTCCGCCTGTTTTCGTGGATGTGTGTGTTGGTG
The DNA here is from genome assembly GCA_963556175.1 of Tipula confusa. Taxonomy (NCBI): domain Eukaryota; kingdom Metazoa; phylum Arthropoda; class Insecta; order Diptera; family Tipulidae; genus Tipula; species Tipula confusa. Next base: position 55,945,816 of record OY744476.1, on the reverse strand, counting down.
TCACAACCGCTATCTTTCTAATGTTAATTTTTAGACTGACTTCCTGTGCCAAATCAGCTAGTTTTTAAGTGTTCTGCATGTTTGCGTATTGGTTTTTGTGTATATAGTTTTTGCCAGCATAGATGCGTCGCCATTTAGTAATTATGCTAAAATATTACCCATGCCGGCTGCTTTATTGTTCCGTTGATGGATAGGCATTTATAATTTCGTTATAGTTACGATCAGAGAACTCATCATTTTGTTCACCATATGTTCCGTTGTCCCCAAAGAACTCTTTCTATCTATATAGCTTTTGATTTTCTGTTGTTAGGACTTATCCAGATAAATCGTTTATTGGTGATAAGCTTGTAAATTTCCCGGTGAACCTTCTTACATATTGATGTAGGGTTTGCATTTTTTTATTGGCTGTTGTTGCTTCTGCAGTTTCGAGAATGTCTTTGGTGTATTCATGTAATCTTTTCTTGCAATTTTCTTTATTTGTTTTGCAGTTTTTTATTTATCTTGATTTTCCACCGTATTTGCTTGACAGAGCTGTAGCTTTAGTAGGTGACTGTCCTCAATTTTCTTCCACGTATAATCTCTAATCCATGGGTTCCAGTCTTAACTTAAGCTTTTGCTATTTGTTCCTATTTCTGATCAAAGGTTTGGAGATTGCGTTGGAGCGTTTCTTTGAATGTGATTTTGGTGTCAGTATTTTTCAGTCAATGCTGAATTTCCTCCGACTGATTTTACGCATTTTACTGCTGCTTGTTTGATTTTAAATGTTGCTATTACTAGTTGGTGATCGCTGTGCTCCACTCATTGCTCTGACATCTTGTAAGAAGGATGTGCATTTATTTTTAACCAGTGATGATCTAACCACGCATGATCATTTTGATTTTTAGTTCTTCCATCTGGCGATGTCCAAGTGTATTTGTGTATATTCTTGTGTGGGAACTTGCTGCCTCGTATGAATAGTTGATTTGCTACACAGTAATCTAAGAGTCTTCTTCCCATTATTGTTTCTTGCAGAATTTAGTGCGTGTTTACCCATGATTGATGTCATACCGGTGTTATCGATTTGAATTTTTGCGTTGAAATCACCTTGAACAATGTTTATGTCATTTCTGGATGTGCTGGATATTGTAACTTGTAACTAACTGGTCGCAGAATTCGGCGTTGGTTACTTCATCTGTTCCTTCTGTAGGTGCATAGCACTGAATTATCTCCGTTAGTATTTCTTATTTTCAACTGGGCCTTGCTGTTATTTTTCTGCTACTTTTCCAATTTGTGTCTGTGTCCGATAGCCAATGGTCGATATTTGTGTTGGTGTCCTGTGTGTAGTATTTCTTCTAGTATTCGTTTCTGTAATCGGTTAGATTTCGGATTAATGAATGATTAGTTTAATGAATCCTAACCAGCTCAGAGCTGCTGAGTAGGCGATACTGACATGTCAGGAGGCGAATGGTGGGGAAGTTTTTCTTTCAATTCAATTTGTTTACTTTTTCTACTATGGTGTTCCTAAGCGGTCATCCAAATGTTTACTAATCCAAGCAATGGTTGCTTGACGTTGGTGGTGAAGTTGTTGTTATCTATCATCATTAGATTGGGTTCACCATCCTAGAACCATCTACTTCGATAGTTTTATTTAACGCACGTGAAGCTAAATATCAGAAAGCTGTAACTTTATCATTTGATGGTCAGCTAAGTAATCATTTCCCAACATAATTAAGACCCAACATAATTAAGAAAACTTATTCCAACTTAATCCAACCTTTAAGAATATAGCAAATAGAATTGTGTGTGTGGAGATTTCAGAAACTGGAATGCCTTCAGACATCTATTAAACTTTAAACCGGTCAGTGATGGTTACGCAATAACTCCGTCTACATGATATTAGGAACGGGCCTATAATATCTAGGTGGATGTCCTCACCAAGCAGACTTCACATGTCTTGACATTTTTGAACTTTGCCGTTTCAGACAATTACACGATGCATGATAATATTTTACGCGCGTAATGAAATCCGTATATTTTTAATATTTGGCCACCAAACTTTGTTCAGAACCAGTATAACCTAATTCATGAAAATTGGCAAATACAACCACAATCGAATGTTACTTGATGCTTTAAAGAATGGTTAGTCTCATTACAACCGCCATTTCAATGGTTTACCAGCAATTAATTCACTTTCGTATTGTGCCTTAGCGACTACCTCGTAATTAATCAAAGCTGCTACTGTAATTAGTTCGACACGCGGTAAGAAATCGGCTACCAGATTAGCCACTCCTGAAATATGCTGTATTTCAGTTGTGAACTGTGAAATGAAGTTCAGTTAAAAGCTCATATATATTTTTATTGGTCCATTTAATAATTTTTATTTTTATTTGGCTTTAAGAAAATGATTTAAAATTGCTTGGTCCCGGCAACCCCGGTGGTCTGCGAGCTATTATATGATGTGTTACAGCGTATTTCAAGTGGAAAACTTTTGTATTTTTCATACGTTACTACAATTAAACGATTTACCTATTCGGGAATTCGTGCGCTACGCACGATTTATCAACCACTGAAAAAGAACGTATTTCTTGGAATCAAAAGTGTTTGAATATGTTAGTAATAAGTGGATCAGTTAGTCCTTTGATCCAGGCTGTATTGCTTTAAAAATATACCTTGATGAGCATTCCATTATCAGCAAACAAATTGAACTCTGAGTTAATATTTTGCTTTTATCATCGGATGACATGGAGAAATGTCTGCCTGTTGCCGATCAACATTTTTCTATTATTGCTGACACCATAAACTGCAAAGCGACGTGAGTTTTCAGAAGCACTATCTGGGATTGCCGCTACTTCTTCAAGGACATTGATTTTTTCCAATGTTTGGCCGTCTCGCATTACGCGTGTTTAGTATCCAAAACCGCGTAACGTGAACATGCTGGCATGCAGCGGAGGTCTCTATCCCCATACCGTAAATGGTAATATCATAAATGTGGACAAGATAAAGAATTACTGTATATTCTTTATCTTCTTCTGTATCGCTGTCCATCTCTGTATTACTTGCTTGTTTGTTCTGCTTTTCATTGTACTATATAGGTTTCACCGAATCCTGAAATAACTGTACTTAATAACTAATTCAACAAATCCAACTGAATTTAAAATTAATGAAAAACTTCACGTACTTTACAAAATATTACATGTTGCTAAAAAATATTAAAACTATGACTTTGTAGGTGATTGAGGTTATGATATCTTCCACGTTGTTCGATGATCCAAAAAACGATCAGAATCTGGTAATAATCAGCCAATACTTACCGCAAACAAAAATCACATGTGTTGCAATAAATTCCGAACCATTTAATGTTATTCATTACGTTGTTCAATAATACATAGTCGCTTGTAATTTGTCAAGTGCGACTTATTATTTTTTAAACACGAGAAGAACGACTATTCTCTTCCAAAACAAAAAATCGACTCATCAAAAAACAAAAATCAAAATTGAAAAATATGACATTGCGTGAAAGAGCAGAATGGTGAGATATTTTTGTTTTTATGCCCCTTAAGCAATATTACGCTACCATAAAAAGATGTTTTACAGTCGCGAATATTAAAATTGCAACCGCTTCACGTGTTATGAAGACGTTCGAAATCAATGGTGGTAGGGAATTCATCACCAGAAATGACGTTTATGAATCCACATCTATTATTATCATAGAAACTGTCAAATTATTAATTTCTTTGGCTCACTTCTATGAGCTACCGACTTTCATTTGAGTCATTTAATATATCCCATAATATGATAACAAGTTTTTTTTTTATTGTTTGTCGTCTTTTGAACCAAAACTATATTATTATCATCATCAAATGATCAACAAACATGAACGATCAATTTAAAGTACCAAAAAAAATTTTTTTCGAATTTCATGTAACACCAAAAATCTTAATAAAATGTCTTATTTATTTAATCTGATATTATTTCTATTCTTTTGACTATAATCTAAAATGAAATAAATAAATATTAAAATAAAAAATTCTTTTGTCAAAATTGTAAATTGATCGCGATTATATTATTATAGTTCAAAGTAGTTTTCTTTTGTTTGTTATGGTAATTTTTAATTTTTATTTTACGTGGGCTTTGATCATTTAGATATAAAATTGATTATGACTATTATTGATCTTAATATAATAGAAAATTACAATATGCGCATATATTTAGACTATAATACGAGGATCGCATGATAAGTATTTTACCTAGACCCGAAAACAAATCCGAATTTTCTCGAAATATACTCTATACATTTTGCAGAGGTTTCCTCGCCTATTATATTTTATCTTTGAACGCGTTATTCGATCGCAGCAGTAGGTGATGGTCTTCTGTTGGCTGTTACAAAAAATAAACGTACTGTTGCGATTGATCTGTATAGAGTGAAGATCAGGCGATATTGGCTATTACGTTTTATTTAAGCTCTGCGCGTTCATAACATCAGATGAATATTCTAGTATTCAGATTTCAGATTTTTAAACATAAATAGCATGGATTCTATGAAATACTATTTTGGAGCAGCAGTTAAGAAGTGATTTAGATTTAGAAGTTTTAGTTCGTGTGGATCATCAGACAGTGAAGTTAAAGGTTGACTGTTCAGTATTCCCTCAATTTGAATTGTCAAGGTTTGAAGTTCATAATGTCATTAAAGCACCCTTTGATATAATGCAAAGGTTCCAAAATAAAGTTTTGCGAAGTATGTTAGACGCACCATGGCATATTATAAATATCGAACTCGAAAAGGACTTGAAGACTTAGTCAGCTGCAGAGGAAACACAAAATAGGGTAAGAAGACACCAAAAGAGACTACAAATACCTGTAAATAGAGACTATACATGTATTGAGGCATTACAGCTTCTGATAAATTCGAACATTGTTAGAAGGCTTAAACAAACTAAGCCTTTCGATTTAATTAAGTAGATCATAATATATAAGCTAAAGATACTAGATTGACTAGTGATACTAGATTGAAGTGGTAATATTGTAATAATTCTTCTAATACAAATAAAATGCCAAGAAGGAGTGACCCTTTCGTAAATATATGCCTGGGTAATCGAATGTTTGTTATGGATAAAAGATTATTTCGAAATAATAGCCGCTTTTCTTCTATTTCGGTGGGGATGAAGTCATCCTAGTCTAATTTAATTTTCCACAAAGATTGCATTAGAATTTTGGCCGTAATAATAATTGGTGCTATCAAGTCTAGCGGAACTAATAATTTTGCTATCTCCGAAAAAAATTTTCGCTGATTCAATCTGGAATTCTGAACTTTTAAATGTAAATGTATCTTTTTAGGCTTCCAAAGCAATCTGAGTGACTTAATGCACTGTCCATTATTAAATTCGTTAACTTTCATTAATTAATGATCCTCAAAGGTATCTTTTTTAAGAGGTTTTCATAAATTGTGAACCTTTCACGTAGGTGAAAGCAATGACATTCTGGTAATTTGCTTGGTTCTGATTGAAGCTGCAATGCATTTGCCAACGTATTGTTACCAATGGCAATATCGTCGACATAAGTATCGTTAAGTAATACTTTTGCAGCAAGAGGATATCGCACATTGAAGAGCTAGTTGTTATGGATTTGGTTACTAAGAAGGGAGCTGCTAAAGTCCCATAAGTAACCTTTTAATTTCAAAAGATTTTAATAGATCTTGGGGGTTTTCTCTCCATAAAATCTTTCATGGTACAATAAGTGCGTCAGTATGTCGCTTGATAATTAACCAAGGGTTATCGAATTGCTGAACTAATTCTGACCGTGCACGTTTGTACCCTGTTCAGATATTTCTATATAACCAAGTGACTGTTTGCCTGTGTACGAAACATTGACCATTTTTTTTTGTTTTTTTTCCATTGCAAAATGTATTTTTATGGTAAGGTAAACAATGTTTCACATTAGACAGGGTGAAATCGTAACACTTCCTTCCTGGACGGAAAACTATTTTGTTTAGAATTAGAATATCACAATCTTTCGAGCATTTTAAGATTTTTTGACTGAGCTAACCACAAATACTTCGTATAGGCTGCTTTAAAGCGGTCGATTGTTATGCTTCTGCCGTTGATGTTCATAACAAAAAAATTGTGCAATTTGCCGGTCACTGTGAGTTTGATCCAAAATACAGGGTCCTCAGAAAACTTCCAACTCTGTCCACAAGTAAGAATAGGAACTTTAAGACCATACCAAGCACTGCTGAAGTCCAGTTGAGGTTTTCTTATGAAACTCTAAAGTGACATATTTCAAAATGCTATTTTTGGGAATTTGAATTGTCTGTAAATACCTTCGTCGAGACCATTTGCTTTCGGATTATACACTTTTGTCCGAATGCAATATAAACCTAACTATACTATATTGGAAATATTAATAGTAATGTTGAACTCTGCATCATTTAACGGATGACCCAAAAAGGTGGAAGTAGCAATAAAATGCTTAACCTCGATTAAAGATACTTTGCGTCCCTCTTTTGTACCTAATGTAATAGTCAGCGTACTAATGATGATGAGTGAGGGGTGACAGATTCCAATATATGTTATAAACCGAAACTCGGTTCTTGTAGCTTACAGTTTAGTTACGTGCGAAACCGTTGTGTGGCGATTTTGCTTTGACTGGTTGTTGACGCATAAAAATGTAAGTGTATGCGTATTGGCTTGAGCACTGGTTGCGTTTATGGTTCGGGTTGTAAGTGGATCCAAAAGGCTTCTGTTTTAAAATCGTTCACTAGAGCGTATTTGGATAGAAAGTCAGCACCTATAAAAAGCCTGTCTACCACCGCAATTAAGAAAGAATTGTCCCATGCCAGGATTGTTTATAAATTATTTGGCAAATTTTTTATAGTTGTAGATATCCTATTTCGGAATCATGATAGCAATTCGTCGAGTCGTTGCTCCTCGCTGACTATATGTAGTGATTCAATAACGCCACTTTTGTACTTGGTGTTTGTTTCCTGATTGCGAGTTCCTGGCAATATTCATTTACTTTAAAATTGTCGTAAAAAGCTTCACAGCCTCACACTAAATAATTTTGCTTGTTCACCATATACATTCATCCAAAAATGGTTGCTAAAAGCGAAATTGGTTCATCCTCGTCTGCTACTTTAAATCGTATTTATCTGATCGTGTCCAGTAGGCAAAACTGGGGGATTTCGTTTTGAATACAAAACATAATTTAGGTTCTGGTATTCTGGTATGACCATATTACTGTTCTTATTATTTATTATTGACGTCATAAATTGTTTTCAGAATTCTCAATGTTGTCCTTATGCTGATGATTGTCATGCTGAAAATTGTCCGACCAATCTCTGGTGATCTAGCATCTATTCTTATTACAGAATATTTTGCAACTTACTATACGACTGGTGTATTGTTAATCGGTTGAAGTTAAATGTCAATAAAAATACTACGTCGATCATAAGGCTGACTACACCCAATTTATGCAAAACTATACCAAAGGCTTGAACATATCTCGCGCATTCCTGATGAAGATGTGTTTAATGAAAACAATCGGATATATTATCTTCCACATCATGCCGTGATCAAGCAAAGCTGTCTTTAAAACAGGAACCGCAATTTGAGAGGATCTTTCACCATACCTACCAAATTCCTATCCGAATTAAGCTATTCGAAACACCAAAATTTCCAGAGAATCCTATGGCGCAAAGCTCATTAAGATAAGTTGTGCCATTGCAGACTAAATACAGTGACTTATGACCTTATTTGTTCGTCATATTTGACTATCCAAGCATTACTCCGATCAGCTAAGGATTACAAGAGAATATCCATTGAGTTGTCTCATGCTGGGTTTACAACAATTTACGACAATGGAGTTCGAATAGTCTTGATGTTTTGAACAATATACCAAAAGAAAAGCAAGGTACGGATTTTATTCTGTTTACAAATCCTGAAGCATTTATAAAGACATTGGGAATTTCTTGGCTGACAAGCAAAGATGCATTCACTTTTAACATTCCAATCGACCAACAAAGCGAATCTTGTTATCAGATTGTGGCAAGATATTTGATCCAATGGCTTTTACCGGCAACCGTATCGCTCAAAATACTACTGCAGTCTCTGTGGTTAACAAAAATAGAGTGGGATGACCAACTCACAGGGGCATATTCTGTGGTGGGATATGTCAGATCCACAGACGTCAAAAGGGAATGTTTCGTATATTTAGTAACTGCTAAAACTCAGGTTACTTCTCTAAAACAACTATTTATACCGCGTATACCACTCTGTGATGCCGTACTGTTGGTTAAATTACTTCCCAAAGTAGTAGAAATATTTCAGTAGAAATAGTATCAACCTGTCATGGCTTTCAAGAGTTCCCAGAAAACGGAACAGTTTCGTAGCAAATCGCAACAGTTTCATAACCGACAAGCTACCGATAAATCACTGGTAGTATTTCTATCCGGAGGACTGTGCAAGCCGAGGAATTTCACCAACAAATCTGATTACACATTCAATTTGGTGGAATGGTCCGGATTTTCTGCGAAATGCATCTACAAAATGGCCAAAGTTCAAGGATACCAAAAGGGAACCCACCACCGTCGAGAGGATAAAAACTACTTTGCTAACCGAAATTGAGAATAATTAGCATCTCCAGTGCAATATGTGGTCGAAAAGTTTGGTTTTTACTGGCCTATTTAGAGAATTTTAGCCAACTGAATCAGATACACCGATAACACTATCATAAAAAAAATCTCGTCATGTGTGAGTATCTGAAAAATCTGAGCATATCGTCATCGAATGAGCCCAACACGGCTGCTTTAAAGACTAAATAACATAGTTCAATAAAAAAAGAGAGCAAATTGGCAGCTCTGCATCTATTTGTAGACGAAAATTCCATATTACGAGTAGGTGGGCGTTTACAAAATTCAAATATGCCAAACTCTACAAAGTATCAGGTTATTTTATTAAAGAGCCATGAATTAACCGAGAAATTCGTGAGGTATCTGCACATTAAGCATTTATATTGAAATCCATCGACGTTGCTCTTCATAATTATAGATCAAAATATTGGATTATTGGTGCCATGGATGTTATCAAACGAATCAATAGGGGAGGTTTGCATTGCGTTCGAACTCACCCAAAGCTAAAAAAACAAATTAAGGGTAACTTACCTTCTCCGAGAGTAACTTTAACGAGGACTTTTTATAATATTGGGGTAGACTATGCTAGGCCTTTAGCATTAGTTCCAAAAAAATTAGAGGATCCCAACGCCTCAAGGTATATTTATGTTTGTTTATCTCCATGGCAACCAAAGCCATTTATGTTGAAGGCGTGAGTGAGTTAACAATTGATGAATTTATACCCACACTAAGAAGGTTCCCAAGGCGGAAAAATATTTATAGTGATATTGCGAGCAGCTTCGTGGGTACTACAAAAAGTTTGATGAATTCATCAAAATGTTAGCATTCGAGAGGCACAATGATCAGGTATCATCATTTCTGGGCACACTGAAGCTCAATGTACGATGGAAGCTGGTACAAAACATGCCTAGTGGTTTCTGGAAACGATGGCATGTCGAATACCTAACAATTCTGCAAAAAAGAACCAAATGACAAAACCAAGAGTGAAATGTTACCGAAGGTGAACTCGTATTTACCTTTTCATTGGGCAAGAGGGCGAGTAATCCAAGTTCATCCAGGAAAGGACAAAAGCGTAAGGGTCGTTACTTTGAAAACAGCGCTTGGAGAATTAAAACGTCCTGTCACCATATTATTTAAACTAAATTTCAATTAGTTATAAACAACAAATCACTTAGCCGGGGGAGAATGTTGCTGTACTTCACGATTATTTCGTATTTTAATTGATTCGATTAAAAGCTGGTCACCTTTTTATAAAAAATGATGTCTAACCAAAAATCAGTATCATCATTGATCGAACGATACAGAAAACTTTCAACAGTACCTTTGAACTTTCCCATCCTTTCAAAAATGATCACAATGCCGAATGAGTCCTGTGTTACAATGGCGAATAAATTTCAAAAGACCATCAGTATTTAACATGAGGACACAGGCTTATGTCCAAAAACGTAAGCGGCTTTGAAATTTGATGTACAATTAATCGCGAGCCTTAAGAATTTTGTTGGCACGAGCTTAAAATGAATTTAAAAAAACCGATAGTTTTTTAAAAACACCGATTGTTGACGCAGCAAGAGAAAATCACGTTAACGAGCAAAGAAGATCCAAAGCTGAAATTTTTTGACAATCGAATAAGTCACTGTCTCTCCTCAAATCATTTACATACATCCTTCCTATATATGATTTATATGGTTTGTGAACACAAATTTCATTCTCATTTTACCAACAAAACAGATGCGCGGAACAATAATGAGTTTGTAGTATTGTACTATAAACACACACACACACAGAGACGCGAAAAATTAAATTAAATCGTTTTTTTATCCACAATCATCATCATTTACAAAATGTAATATTTTAATTAAACATAAAAACATTTTGGCTACCGTGAAGTACAAATTATTATATTGTTAACAACAACAACAAGAACCACAATTATACCACACATGTGTAGCAGAATGATATGCTCAATATATGTATTCTAATACGTATTTTTTAGGCATTGTTGCAACTGAATAAATGACAATTCATATGAGAATGCTATAAACAGCAATTGTTTAGCAAACAAATGGTGGCTCTCCTCACAGAGGCCGTTGGACCATCCATTTAGTATCAACACGCAAACCTTGATTGAGCCAGCGTATTCGCTACCTTTTAATTCCTAAATGACATCAAGAATTTGACTTTACAAGTGGACGTAAGGGGTACAAGCCACGTTTGCTATAGCAACAAGGCGTTTATACATCCCCTTCTACACAATTTTCTGAAGGGCTGTATTTTCTGAGGATGTAAGACCAAGCGCTTGTCAAGTGTTCCGGTTAACGCCTGTCCTATTCCCCCAGCCTTTTTACATTTAACAAACGGCATGATAGGATGGGTTTTCCTATATTTATATTCCTATTAATATATTTCTATGCATTATAGAAACGACCAGGTTTCAGACACCTCATGGTCATTACGGCACAATTCTATTCTATTTTTGTGGTGTAAAGAAAGGAAAAGTAGGTTAGTAATGACAGAATTGGTTCGATCCGAAAGCCAATATTAACTACTATTAGCATAAGACAATCACAATTTTACTGAACTGTTATCTGTATTCTGTCATCTCTTATCAGCAACTCCAGTGTGCCACCATTCAACAGTAATCTGCAAAAAAATTCCCTGAAAACAAAATCTATTAATTTCTTCAAGCCGTAGACTGTAATGAATTTGATTAGTTTTTGTCTGAAATTTACAATTAATTAATTTATTACATCATTAAAAACATAAAATTATAATATAAATTAGACTTTTAAAAAAATTTATCAAACATTACAAATCAATTGATTTAACCGTATTATAACCAATACGTGATGTAATTGCCGAAAATCTAATTTATATACACTTTATTTGACACAAAACTTTAAAATTAATACAAATTAGATTTAAAAAATTAATTAAACATAACAAATCAATTTAACTAACCGTATTATGATCAATTAAACGTATTATGATCCGACCCTCGCTTAAGTTAATGAACACGTAGTTTCCGTCACTAAAAAACAGGCGCATTTGATGGCACTATATCAGGCATGAAAGAGTACCACTTGAAACTTTGCTCTCCAAGAAACTCGATGGTCAAAAAGTGGAGATCATGTGTCCCAAGGCTACACATTGCTTTATAGTGGAGATGACCTCGGCTATCTTGGTGTTGGTTTTATTATTGGGCCCAAAGTGAAAACGACTATTTTGAATTCCAAAACAGTTGATAATCGTATGTGTAAGCTGCGTTTACACATGCGACTAGCCAACCTAACAATTATTTGTGTTAATATACGCCCACTGATGTAACCAACCCAAAGATAAAGACTCATTTCACATAGCATTTCGGATGATCTGATGGGATCTATACCACAGCACAACGTCAGAATAGTAATTATAGCTGACCAAAATCAGATTGATTTAACGGAACCTCACTGTGGCTATCACATTCTTTGCTCATAAAAATATCCATTTGGAAACATGGAGATCTTATCGGTCGACTGCCAAATTTGTAGACATTGATTAACATCAATTGGTCACTGCAAAGCTTAAATGGCAGTTTACATACTAGTCAGGGATCGCAAGAAAACATGACTTACGTTTCAACTGCGAAAGTCTAATAAACGAAGATAAGAAAACACAATACCAGAGTTTTGATAGCAGTAGCATTATGGAATCCATCCCTCGTTCCAATAATGTGAACGTTTTATTGGAGATATTGAAAATTTGGTTGTTAGCGCTGCCCAGGTGGCTAAAAATTGAAACTTTTATTTTGTAGGGACTTCAACTTGATTTCCTGTGGGGTTGTGCTTTGGAACCTGGAAAATACGTTTAATTTTAACCTTGTGAACTTTTCTTTTTTCAGTTTAACAGTTCCAATTTGATATTAATTCCATATGGCCAGAGCAGCTTTTCTGCTCTGGCCATATGGAATAAAACCCACCATTTAGTCCTGATGGGAAAAACGTTTTAGCCTCCAATGGATTTTGCACTTTGCAATTTATACGAAGACTATTGAGATTATCTCACACCATAGCCCACCATACATAAATGGTCTGAAATTGTTACCCAACCAGAACATCAAACAAAATTATACATGGTTCACACGTAGCATAGAAAACGGCAACAAACAAATTATATTACCATTCTCTTACTTATAAAATCTTATATTTTTCATCTGGAAAATGTGCTAAGTGTATATTTGTTGTGTGCTATGTGCGAAAAAAATTATTCCGCTTGGAAAACGAAATTAAAAAAAAATGCTCATATGTCGTAAACAAAAAATGATTAAATGATGGCAAAAAAAAATAAAAAATTTTGAGCAAAAGAAAATTCGCGCCTTTACTGAATACATACACACCAATTATGGCCTTTATGTGGTGCACATATACATTTCTTTGTGCATACACGTTAACTTTGAATTGGGCACTTTAACTAACAAAAAAGGCATTTCATCTGCATCCATATATACACGTATAGTGAGTGTGAATTTTTTGTTTGTCAATTATATTTTCATTTTCCAATTCAGGAAAATCTTGTTTTCAAATAAAAATTTTTGTTTTATCTCTCAATTGGCGCTCATTAATGTGACTTGATTCGATTTACTATTATGCATCAAAGTAAGGGTTATTTGGTTGAAAGCTAATCAATTCTTGGTTTGCTCTAGTGCTAGTGATACTCATGACTATTTTTGAATGATGCACAGATAACTTTTCCATACTAGTCTTTTTACTCTTCAACACTGATTGAATAGCTCCATTATGCTTCTTTAATTCCGAATTGTTGGTACCACTTTGTACCAACGTCTTTGAAATATCTGTTCTCCATATGTGCAGACGATGATCATTTTTAAAGGGCGTAAATTTTCATTTTTTAGTATAGTACCAACTGGTCTGTTGAAAGGTTTCACTTTTTAGCTGCATATTTAAGTCGTTGTAGCTTTTAAAGCTACATTCTTCCCGTTAGGCTCGATTAGATTAAGGAATTTAATGAACTACCTATTAGAAAATGACCAAAAATTAATACTTTGATCTAGAATCAAACTGGCTAAAAAAGCGTGCAGGTGAAACGTTTGATGGGCTCCTTTTTTCCGTAGTTCATATTAACGCTTAAGTGTATGGATTGAATGTTCTTTACAAGTGTCAGGAGTGCACTATCTCATGCATCTGACGACATTAGTGCCGATGTCACATTTATAAACTGTAAGACTACGAATCCAAATTGTTGCCTTGCACAGTTGATTTGGATAATACCTGCGAGATTTTTGGTTTAGTTCTCAAAGGTACTGACCAAATTCCAAACATTGAGACTGATATTCTCTCAGAAGACTTTGGTTAAAAACGACTAGCTTTTAATTTCCAATAATTGGCAACTAAAACAGATAATTAGCAATGCTTCTGCTGTGACATACTTGACTGCAGTATCATTCAATTTTACAAAAATAAACGCGACTTGGTAGGGAATAAAATATTGAAATCTCCAACAATTAAAAAAGTCAATTTGATAGGCCATATTCAGAAGATTATTCCATATCCTTAACCAGGTAAATAGAACTAACAAGTAAGTCTTAAAACATATCTGAAACCTAGGGTTTCATTGAATATCCTTAGAAAACACTTTACATCTTCCGCAAAAGTTAAATTTAAAGTTCTTAAACTAGAAACACACTGTACCAGAAGTAACCTGTTAATTCTTTAGCAAAGATCACAAATTAGTTTGAGTAATACGCATATACTGTGTATCAGTACCAAATGCAATCATATCAACTACTCAATAGAAGTCGACCGTCTTACAGGTAGACTAGCAGCGTGGTTTAGCATTGTTTAAAATTCAAATAACAAATGGTATATGTATTATAATTTCAAAGCTATGGGAGATGGCAGCGCCAATTCCAAAGTAAGGTGACAAAAGTAATACGGTTTTCGTTCATAAACATCTTCATGCAGAGATTTTGAATATCCAGAGACAGCATGCTTCTGCAGATGAACTGATACGTGATTTTTTTGTTAATGATTAAATGTTTGGAACAGACAACATAGAAGGTGTTCAACATATGGTTAGAAATTTACAAAGTTTACTGAAAAAAAATATTAAATCTTCGGACGTGGTCATTAAACAAACAAGGTGGCCGCGTTATGCCCTATCCTTAAAAAAGCAGATTGCTCAAAATACGGATACTATAGCGACATATCTCTCATTTGCACAGCATACAAATTACTGCCTAATATAAGATAGGAGACGACCACTCCCCTGGTTGAAGAAATTGGGGGTGACTACCAAGGAGTAGTTTGCCCAAAACGACCAGTTACTGCTCAAATTTTTTTGGGTTTCAGCTTAGGGTTTGTTTTGCGTGTAATCTGGTTTATGACATTCGATAGAAGAGTCATGCGCATGCTATATGCCCCTAATCCAACGAAAACGACCCTAAGAGAATAGCCGCCCATTTACTGGCGCAAAGGTTGTTGTCGGTGATGATAGCTTCTCGGGATAAGATCGGGATCCAATCCGGCGGAGCCAGTCTCTTGATTCGGTACTGACCAGTAATAGCATCGGCTACAATTTTAAATTAGAGCCAATTTGAAAGAGATGAAACCCATAAAAATCCTTTCTAATATTGGAAAACTCACATTATGATTATACTATGTGACCTCTTAATTTATCGTTGATTGACCTTTTTATTATACCAAAACTGAGTATCCCCCCTCTTCTAATTTAAATTAATTTTCATTCTAGAAATCCCTTTAAGGCATACTATCACTTAAACATGATCTACTTGCAGCATGACTACGTAAATAAAAAATTGTACATCAAAAAATGGGTGAGAACTATAACCCATCCATCATAATCAAAATATGTAACAGTCAAAAATGATCTCAAGGTATTCCTTATGTATCATTTTAATAAAATCTTAAACAATAAAAAAGGATTCATCGAAAAATCCTTATGTTCGTTGCTTGTTTTGTTTTATTGTCTCACCGATTAAATTCCCTTCGAAATAATCGGTTGACCAGTTCTCGTAAATTTGATGATGATTGAAAGGGATGATGTTCAAAATAGGGATATACGCGTACAAATTTATATCCTGATGCAAAACAAAAATGCTAAATTAAACACTGGGGACGATCGTATGAGAATATTTTTTTTACGATTTGTATCAAACCTATATATATGCATATATACGAGTATCGCTTAGGTGATATCTAATTTAGAGATGATACCAATTTTAATTTTCGAAAATCATTTACGTTAATCTTAACACACAATAGGTGGTCCAAAATTTATATGAATATGAAATGTTTTTGCTACTTTTGAATCGAAATGAATTATTAAAGATTAAATCGTATACGCTTTATCTTTGGTTCGATGATTCTTGAAATTTTATTTTTTATATTATTGTCTTCCGTCAATCAAAATCTCACTTTATTATGTGTTTGTGTGTGTGTGTATGTAAAGTGTTATACTTATACGGGAGAATTGAGAGGGGTATCAAATTAGTACACCATCATCAAACTGAATTGGGATTATATATACGAAATAAATTGGTATTTTGATTGTTATATCAGTATAATTCAATCGGATCGGAGAATAACACGGAACACAAAAAAAATTGGTTTGAATACTTTTAAAAATTCAGTTGCTATGAAGGAATGTTTTGCATTCAAATTTTATTACAAAAGATATTCGAACAATGATATAATTTTTAAGACGTTTGTGTTAGATACAAATTAGCAGATTAATTGAAAAATTAGATCGATCCACCTGGGTGTATTACAAATAAGCGAGCCGCTATCGAACAACTATTAAATCACATTTGCAATTGGAATTTATACGTTAGATCTACATACTGTGTGTAAACTCAATAAACTTAATAAATTTCTTCTGGAAGTGATATTGGAAGTTTTTGGCGTAATTTATTCAAATTTTAAGAGGTTTTGATTGACGGAATATTCATCCATCTAAATTGGAATATTCATAAAAAACTCATATTGAAAAATCATACAACTCTTGCAAATTTGTTGAACTTTTGCACGTTTTCATACTAATGATCAATCGTCAAACTAAATTTTTTAATTATTTATTTTATATATATATATTAATCGATTAGCTCCTGTGGTCAGGGGGCACCCTCACTTTTATTTACGAGCATCATAACCTGAGAATACGTACATCATCCTTGGTTGGTCAAAGGAGGCGAATAAACAAAGATTGGATGTGGATCACTGAAAAATGGATACCATTATAAATCTCTTGCTCATAAACTTTAGACTTTAGACTTTAGACTTTAGACTTTAGACTTTAGACTTTAGACTTTAGACTTTAGACTTTAGACCTCAGACTTTAGACTTTAGACTTTAGACTTTAGACTTTAGACTTTAGACTTTAGACTTTAGACTTTAGACTTTAGACCTTAGACTTTAGACTTTAGACTTTAGACTTTAGACTTTAGACTTTAGACTTTAGACTTTAGACTTTAGACTTTAGACTTTAGACTTTAGACTTTAGACTTTAGACTTTAGACTTTAGACTTTAGACTTTAGACTTTAGACTTTAGACTTTAGACTTTAGACTTTAGACTTTAGACTTTAGACTTTAGACTTTAGACTTTAGACTTTAGACTTTAGACTTTAGACTTTAGACTTTAGACTTTAGACTTTAGACTTTAGACTTTAGACTTTAGACTTTAGACTTTAGACTTTAGACTTTAGACTTTAGACTTTAGACTTTAGACTTTAGACTTTAGACTTTAGACTTTAGACTTTAGACTTTAGACTTTAGACTTTAGACTTTAGACTTTAGCCTTTAGACTTTAGACTTTAGACTTTAGACTTTAGACTTTAGACTTTAGACTTTAGACTTTAGACTTTAGACTTTAGACTTTAGACTTTAGACTTTAGACTTTAGACTTTAGACTTTAGACTTTAGACTTTAGACTTTAGACTTTAGACTTTAGACTTTAGACTTTAGACTTTAGACTTTAGACTTTAGACTTTAGACTTTAGACTTTAGACTTTAGACTTTAGACTTTAGACTTTAGACTTTAGACTTTAGACTTTAGACTTTAGACTTTAGACTTTAGACTTTAGACTTTAGACTTTAGACTTTAGACTTTAGACTTTAGACTTTAGACTTTAGACTTTAGACTTTAGACTTTAGACTTTAGACTTTAGACTTTAGACTTTAGACTTTAGACTTTAGACTTTAGACTTTAGACTTTAGACTTTAGACTTTAGACTTTAGACTTTAGACTTTAGACTTAAGACTTTAGCCTTTAGACTTTAGACTTTAGACTTTAGACTTAAGACTTTAGACTTTAGACTTTAGACTTTAGACTTTAGACTTTAGACTTTAGACTTTAGACTTTAGACTTTAGACTTTAGACTTTAGACTTTAGACTTTAGACTTTAGACTTTAGACTTTAGACTTTAGACTTTAGACTTTAGACTTTAGACTTTAGACTTTAGACTTTAGACTTTAGACTTTAGACTTTAGACTTTAGACTTTAGACTTTAGACTTTAGACTTTAGACTTTAGACTTTAGACTTTAGACTTTAGACTTTAGACTTTAGACTTTAGACTTTAGACTTTAGACTTTAGACTTTAGACTTTAGACTTTAGACTTTAGACTTTAGACTTTAGACTTTAGACTTTAGACTTTAGACTTTAGACTTTAGACTTTAGACTTTAGACTTTAGACTTTAGACTTTAGACTTTAGACTTTAGACTTTAGACTTTAGACTTTAGACTTTAGACTTTAGACTTTAGACTTTAGACTTTAGACTTTAGACTTTAGACTTTAGACTTTAGACTTTAGACTTTAGACTTTAGACTTTAGACTTTAGACTTTAGACTTTAGACTTTAGACTTTAGACTTTAGACTTTAGACTTTAGACTTTAGACTTTAGACTTTAGACTTTAGACTTTAGACTTTAGACTTTAGACTTTAGACTTTAGACTTTAGACTTTAGACTTTAGACTTTAGACTTTAGACTTTAGACTTTAGACTTTAGACTTTAGACTTTAGACTTTAGACTTTAGACTTTAGACTTTAGACTTTAGACTTTAGACTTTAGACTTTAGACTTTAGACTTTAGACTTTAGACTTTAGACTTTAGACTTTAGACTTTAGACTTTAGACTTTAGACTTTAGACTTTAGACTTTAGACTTTAGACTTTAGACTTTAGACTTTAGACTTTAGACTTTAGACTTTAGACTTTAGACTTTAGACTTTAGACTTTAGACTTTAGACTTTAGACTTTAGACTTTAGACTTTAGACTTTAGACTTTAGACTTTAGACTTTAGACTTTAGACTTTAGACTTTAGACTTTAGACTTTAGACTTTAGACTTTAGACTTTAGACTTTAGACTTTAGACTTTAGACTTTAGACTTTAGACTTTAGACTTTAGACTTTAGACTTTAGACTTTAGACTTTAGACTTTAGACTTTAGACTTTAGACTTTAGACTTTAGACTTTAGACTTTAGACTTTAGACTTTAGACTTTAGACTTTAGACTTTAGACTTTAGACTTTAGACTTTAGACTTTAGACTTTAGACTTTAGACTTTAGACTTTAGACTTTAGACTTTAGACTTTAGACTTTAGACTTTAGACTTTAGACTTTAGACTTTAGACTTTAGACTTTAGACTTTAGACTTTAGACTTTAGACTTTAGACTTTAGACTTTAGACTTTAGACTTTAGACTTTAGACTTTAGACTTTAGACTTTAGACTTTAGACTTTAGACTTTAGACTTTAGACTTTAGACTTTAGACTTTAGACTTTAGACTTTAGACTTTAGACTTTAGACTTTAGACTTTAGACTTTAGACTTTAGACTTTAGACTTTAGACTTTAGACTTTAGACTTTAGACTTTAGACTTTAGACTTTAGACTTTAGACTTTAGACTTTAGACTTTAGACTTTAGACTTTAGACTTTAGACTTTAGACTTTAGACTTTAGACTTTAGACTTTAGACTTTAGACTTTAGACTTTAGACTTTAGACTTTAGACTTTAGACTTTAGACTTTAGACTTTAGACTTTAGACTTTAGACTTTAGACTTTAGACTTTAGACTTTAGACTTTAGACTTTAGACTTTAGACTTTAGACTTTAGACTTTAGACTTTAGACTTTAGACTTTAGACTTTAGACTTTAGACTTTAGACTTTAGACTTTAGACTTTAGACTTTAGACTTTAGACTTTAGACTTTAGACTTTAGACTTTAGACTTTAGACTTTAGACTTTAGACTTTAGACTTTAGACTTTAGACTTTAGACTTTAGACTTTAGACTTTAGACTTTAGACTTTAGACTTTAGACTTTAGACTTTAGACTTTAGACTTTAGACTTTAGACTTTAGACTTTAGACTTTAGACTTTAGACTTTAGACTTTAGACTTTAGACTTTAGACTTTAGACTTTAGACTTTAGACTTTAGACTTTAGACTTTAGACTTTAGACTTTAGACTTTAGACTTTAGACTTTAGACTTTAGACTTTAGACTTTAGACTTTAGACTTTAGACTTTAGACTTTAGACTTTAGACTTTAGACTTTAGACTTTAGACTTTAGACTTTAGACTTTAGACTTTAGACTTTAGACTTTAGACTTTAGACTTTAGACTTTAGACTTTAGACTTTAGACTTTAGACTTTAGACTTTAGACTTTAGACTTTAGACTTTAGACTTTAGACTTTAGACTTTAGACTTTAGACTTTAGACTTTAGACTTTAGACTTTAGACTTTAGACTTTAGACTTTAGACTTTAGACTTTAGACTTTAGACTTTAGACTTTAGACTTTAGACTTTAGACTTTAGACTTTAGACTTTAGACTTTAGACTTTAGACTTTAGACTTTAGACTTTAGACTTTAGACTTTAGACTTTAGACTTTAGACTTTAGACTTTAGACTTTAGACTTTAGACTTTAGACTTTAGACTTTAGACTTTAGACTTTAGACTTTAGACTTTAGACTTTAGACTTTAGACTTTAGACTTTAGACTTTAGACTTTAGACTTTAGACTTTAGACTTTAGACTTTAGACTTTAGACTTTAGACTTTAGACTTTAGACTTTAGACTTTAGACTTTAGACTTTAGACTTTAGACTTTAGACTTTAGACTTTAGACTTTAGACTTTAGACTTTAGACTTTAGACTTTAGACTTTAGACTTTAGACTTTAGACTTTAGACTTTAGACTTTAGACTTTAGACTTTAGACTTTAGACTTTAGACTTTAGACTTTAGACTTTAGACTTTAGACTTTAGACTTTAGACTTTAGACTTTAGACTTTAGACTTTAGACTTTAGACTTTAGACTTTAGACTTTAGACTTTAGACTTTAGACTTTAGACTTTAGACTTTAGACTTTAGACTTTAGACTTTAGACTTTAGACTTTAGACTTTAGACTTTAGACTTTAGACTTTAGACTTTAGACATTAGACTTTAGACTTTAGACTTTAGACTTTAGACTTTAGACTTTAGACTTTAGACTTTAGACTTTAGACTTTAGACTTTAGACTTTAGACTTTAGACTTTAGACTTTAGACTTTAGACTTTAGACTTTAGACTTTAGACTTTAGGCTTTAGACTTTAGACTTTAGACTTTAGACTTTAGACTTTAGACTTTAGACTTTAGACTTTAGACTTTAGACTTTAGACTTTAGACTTTAGACTTTAGACTTTAGACTTTAGACTTTAGACTTTAGACTTTAGACTTTAGACTCATTTAGTAAGCATAGTATCCGTATTGCTATTAACTTTTTTATTTTTAATTTTTTATTTTTTAAACTTGTTTCACATCCTTTTTATAATTTTCATTTCAGATTTGGCGCAAACTCTAGAAAATTTTGGAAACCTTGTGATTCCAAAGAACCTGGCAGAAAAAAAAACTAGTTTTAACTGCTCTTTTGAAGGCAAACAGAGGTTATTTTTTATCACAGGGTTTATTCATCAGATATAAGGTATACATAAATTAATATTTTTAATCGATACAGGGGCCGATATATCGGTAGTCCCTTTTAAATATTTCTCTCAAATTATCAAAAATCCATATTCCTTTTTAGCCGCATCTAATGGTTCCAATATTTACACGTGGCGAATTCAGTTACTAATTATAAGTTTTGGTTAAGAATATTTTCGTATTGTTTCGTAATTGCATCCGTAAAACGACCTTTTATTGGAGCAGAGTCCTGGGGTTGTACAAGCATATAATATCATATACCCGCAGTTTTAGATAGCATTCATGTACCGGCCATAACTAAGCCATTTGGACTCTTCGAATTGTAAAGAATGCCGTGTAGGCTAAAAAGTGCAGAACACGTTTTTAAAAGATTTATCGATGAAATTCAACGAGACTAAGATTTTGTTACGCGCATACTGATGATATTTTGATACTCAGCCGTAACAAAGAAGAACACATAGATTATTTAAACCAAGTGTTTAAACGCTTAAGAGATTTTGATCTTAAACTGACAATTTTTATCATTTAGTGTCGATAACGCAGTAATCGAACATACTGAAACGGTTATCAAGAAAATTATTTCTGGGCAAGAACTGAAATCGATCATCCTCAATTTAGAGAAAAACGAATGAAAAATAATATCGATGATGAGAAAAACATTTTGACGATTGCACAATTTATCACACACGGCATTAGGGCCACCAGAAAGTTTATATCAGGACTACTAGGTGAATTACTGTTTAAAATGTCAAAAGTCGAAAGTGTATAGGGACTTAAAATCACTTATTACTATTGTTCCACCCGAAGATCGATCTGAACACATCCACACGGGTTTTGTTGGCATTCTTCCTCCATCAAATGGTTTCATTAATATCTTCTGTCAACTATCATAGACAGAATAAAAATATAATAATATAATAATATAATAATATAATAATATAATAATATAATAATATAATAATATAATAATATAATAATATAATAATATAATAATATAATAATATAATAATATAATAATATAATAATATAATAATATAATAATATAATAATATAATAATATAATAATATAATAATATAATAATATAATAATATAATAATATAATAATATAATAATATAATAATATAATAATATAATAATATATTAATATAATAATATAATAATATAATAATATAATAATATAATAATATAATAATATAATAATATAATAATATAATAATATAATAATATAATAATATAATAATATAATAATATAATAATATAATAATATAATAATATAATAATATAATAATATAATAATATAATAATATAATAATATAATAATATAATAATATAATAATATAATAATATAATAATATAATAATATAATAATATAATAATATAATAATATAATAATATAATAATATAATAATATAATAATATAATAATATAATAATATAATAATATAATAATATAATAATATAATAATATAATAATATAATAATATAATAATATAATAATATAATAATATAATAATATAATAATATAATAATATAATAATATAATAATATAATAATATAATAATATAATAATATAATAATATAATAATATAATAATATAATAATATAATAATATAATAATATAATAATATAATAATATAATAATATAATAATATAATAATATAATAATATAATAATATAATAATATAATAATATAATAATATAATAATATAATAATATAATAATATAATAATATAATAATATAATAATATAATAATATAATAATATAATAATATAATAATATAATAATATAATAATATAATAATATAATAATATAATAATATAATAATATAATAATATAATAATATAATAATATAATAATATAATAATATAATAATATAATAATATAATAATATAATAATATAATAATATAATAATATAATAATATAATAATATAATAATATAATAATATAATAATATAATAATATAATAATATAATAATATAATAATATAATAATATAATAATATAATAATATAATAATATAATAATATAATAATATAATAATATAATAATATAATAATATAATAATATAATAATATAATAATATAATAATATAATAATATAATAATATAATAATATAATAATATAATAATATAATAATATAATAATATAATAATATAATAATATAATAATATAATAATATAATAATATAATAATATAATAATATAATAATATAATAATATAATAATATAATAATATAATAATATAATAATATAATAATATAATAATATAATAATATAATAATATAATAATATAATAATATAATAATATAATAATATAATAATATAATAATATAATAATATAATAATATAATAATATAATAATATAATAATATAATAATATAATAATATAATAATATAATAATATAATAATATAATAATATAATAATATAATAATATAATAATATAATAATATAATAATATAATAATATAATAATATAATAATATAATAATATAATAATATAATAATATAATAATATAATAATATAATAATATAATAATATAATAATATAATAATATAATAATATAATAATATAATAATATAATAATATAATAATATAATAATATAATAATATAATAATATAATAATATAATAATATAATAATATAATAATATAATAATATAATAATATAATAATATAATAATATAATAATATAATAATATAATAATATAATAATATAATAATATAATAATATAATAATATAATAATATAATAATATAATAATATAATAATATAATAATATAATAATATAATAATATAATAATATAATAATATAATAATATAATAATATAATAATATAATAATATAATAATATAATAATATAATAATATAATAATATAATAATATAATAATATAATAATATAATAATATAATAATATAATAATATAATAATATAATAATATAATAATATAATAATATAATAATATAATAATATAATAATATAATAATATAATAATATAATAATATAATAATATAATAATATAATAATATAATAATATAATAATATAATAATATAATAATATAATAATATAATAATATAATAATATAATAATATAATAATATAATAATATAATAATATAATAATATAATAATATAATAATATAATAATATAATAATATAATAATATAATAATATAATAATATAATAATATAATAATATAATAATATAATAATATAATAATATAATAATATAATAATATAATAATATAATAATATAATAATATAATAATATAATAATATAATAATATAATAATATAATAATATAATAATATAATAATATAATAATATAATAATATAATAATATAATAATATAATAATATAATAATATAATAATATAATAATATAATAATATAATAATATAATAATATAATAATATAATAATATAATAATATAATAATATAATAATATAATAATATAATAATATAATAATATAATAATATAATAATATAATAATATAATAATATAATAATATAATAATATAATAATATAATAATATAATAATATAATAATATAATAATATAATAATATAATAATATAATAATATAATAATATAATAATATAATAATATAATAATATAATAATATAATAATATAATAATATAATAATATAATAATATAATAATATAATAATATAATAATATAATAATATAATAATATAATAATATAATAATATAATAATATAATAATATAATAATATAATAATATAATAATATAATAATATAATAATATAATAATATAATAATATAATAATATAATAATATAATAATATAATAATATAATAATATAATAATATAATAATATAATAATATAATAATATAATAATATAATAATATAATAATATAATAATATAATAATATAATAATATAATAATATAATAATATAATAATATAATAATATAATAATATAATAATATAATAATATAATAATATAATAATATAATAATATAATAATATAATAATATAATAATATAATAATATAATAATATAATAATATAATAATATAATAATATAATAATATAATAATATAATAATATAATAATATAATAATATAATAATATAATAATATAATAATATAATAATATAATAATATAATAATATAATAATATAATAATATAATAATATAATAATATAATAATATAATAATATAATAATATAATAATATAATAATATAATAATATAATAATATAATAATATAATAATATAATAATATAATAATATAATAATATAATAATATAATAATATAATAATATAATAATATAATAATATAATAATATAATAATATAATAATATAATAATATAATAATATAATAATATAATAATATAATAATATAATAATATAATAATATAATAATATAATAATATAATAATATAATAATATAATAATATAATAATATAATAATATAATAATATAATAATATAATAATATAATAATATAATAATATAATAATATAATAATATAATAATATAATAATATAATAATATAATAATATAATAATATAATAATATAATAATATAATAATATAATAATATAATAATATAATAATATAATAATATAATAATATAATAATATAATAATATAATAATATAATAATATAATAATATAATAATATAATAATATAATAATATAATAATATAATAATATAATAATATAATAATATAATAATATAATAATATAATAATATAATAATATAATAATATAATAATATAATAATATAATAATATAATAATATAATAATATAATAATATAATAATATAATAATATAATAATATAATAATATAATAATATAATAATATAATAATATAATAATATAATAATATAATAATATAATAATATAATAATATAATAATATAATAATATAATAATATAATAATATAATAATATAATAATATAATAATATAATAATATAATAATATAATAATATAATAATATAATAATATAATAATATAATAATATAATAATATAATAATATAATAATATAATAATATAATAATATAATAATATAATAATATAATAATATAATAATATAATAATATAATAATATAATAATATAATAATATAATAATATAATAATATAATAATATAATAATATAATAATATAATAATATAATAATATAATAATATAATAATATAATAATATAATAATATAATAATATAATAATATAATAATATAATAATATAATAATATAATAATATAATAATATAATAATATAATAATATAATAATATAATAATATAATAATATAATAATATAATAATATAATAATATAATAATATAATAATATAATAATATAATAATATAATAATATAATAATATAATAATATAATAATATAATAATATAATAATATAATAATATAATAATATAATAATATAATAATATAATAATATAATAATATAATAATATAATAATATAATAATATAATAATATAATAATATAATAATATAATAATATAATAATATAATAATATAATAATATAATAATATAATAATATAATAATATAATAATATAATAATATAATAATATAATAATATAATAATATAATAATATAATAATATAATAATATAATAATATAATAATATAATAATATAATAATATAATAATATAATAATATAATAATATAATAATATAATAATATAATAATATAATAATATAATAATATAATAATATAATAATATAATAATATAATAATATAATAATATAATAATATAATAATATAATAATATAATAATATAATAATATAATAATATAATAATATAATAATATAATAATATAATAATATAATAATATAATAATATAATAATATAATAATATAATAATATAATAATATAATAATATAATAATATAATAATATAATAATATAATAATATAATAATATAATAATATAATAATATAATAATATAATAATATAATAATATAATAATATAATAATATAATAATATAATAATATAATAATATAATAATATAATAATATAATAATATAATAATATAATAATATAATAATATAATAATATAATAATATAATAATATAATAATATAATAATATAATAATATAATAATATAATAATATAATAATATAATAATATAATAATATAATAATATAATAATATAATAATATAATAATATAATAATATAATAATATAATAATATAATAATATAATAATATAATAATATAATAATATAATAATATAATAATATAATAATATAATAATATAATAATATAATAATATAATAATATAATAATATAATAATATAATAATATAATAATATAATAATATAATAATATAATAATATAATAATATAATAATATAATAATATAATAATATAATAATATAATAATATAATAATATAATAATATAATAATATAATAATATAATAATATAATAATATAATAATATAATAATATAATAATATAATAATATAATAATATAATAATATAATAATATAATAATATAATAATATAATAATATAATAATATAATAATATAATAATATAATAATATAATAATATAATAATATAATAATATAATAATATAATAATATAATAATATAATAATATAATAATATAATAATATAATAATATAATAATATAATAATATAATAATATAATAATATAATAATATAATAATATAATAATATAATAATATAATAATATAATAATATAATAATATAATAATATAATAATATAATAATATAATAATATAATAATATAATAATATAATAATATAATAATATAATAATATAATAATATAATAATATAATAATATAATAATATAATAATATAATAATATAATAATATAATAATATAATAATATAATAATATAATAATATAATAATATAATAATATAATAATATAATAATATAATAATATAATAATATAATAATATAATAATATAATAATATAATAATATAATAATATAATAATATAATAATATAATAATATAATAATATAATAATATAATAATATAATAATATAATAATATAATAATATAATAATATAATAATATAATAATATAATAATATAATAATATAATAATATAATAATATAATAATATAATAATATAATAATATAATAATATAATAATATAATAATATAATAATATAATAATATAATAATATAATAATATAATAATATAATAATATAATAATATAATAATATAATAATATAATAATATAATAATATAATAATATAATAATATAATAATATAATAATATAATAATATAATAATATAATAATATAATAATATAATAATATAATAATATAATAATATAATAATATAATAATATAATAATATAATAATATAATAATATAATAATATAATAATATAATAATATAATAATATAATAATATAATAATATAATAATATAATAATATAATAATATAATAATATAATAATATAATAATATAATAATATAATAATATAATAATATAATAATATAATAATATAATAATATAATAATATAATAATATAATAATATAATAATATAATAATATAATAATATAATAATATAATAATATAATAATATAATAATATAATAATATAATAATATAATAATATAATAATATAATAATATAATAATATAATAATATAATAATATAATAATATAATAATATAATAATATAATAATATAATAATATAATAATATAATAATATAATAATATAATAATATAATAATATAATAATATAATAATATAATAATATAATAATATAATAATATAATAATATAATAATATAATAATATAATAATATAATAATATAATAATATAATAATATAATAATATAATAATATAATAATATAATAATATAATAATATAATAATATAATAATATAATAATATAATAATATAATAATATAATAATATAATAATATAATAATATAATAATATAATAATATAATAATATAATAATATAATAATATAATAATATAATAATATAATAATATAATAATATAATAATATAATAATATAATAATATAATAATATAATAATATAATAATATAATAATATAATAATATAATAATATAATAATATAATAATATAATAATATAATAATATAATAATATAATAATAATAATAATATAATAATATAATAATATAATAATATAATAATATAATAATATAATAATATAATAATATAATAATATAATAATATAATAATATAATAATATAATAATATAATAATATAATAATATAATAATATAATAATATAATAATATAATAATATAATAATATAATAATATAATAATATAATAATATAATAATATAATAATATAATAATATAATAATATAATAATATAATAATATAATAATATAATAATATAATAATATAATAATATAATAATATAATAATATAATAATATAATAATATAATAATATAATAATATAATAATATAATAATATAATAATATAATAATATAATAATATAATAATATAATAATATAATAATATAATAATATAATAATATAATAATATAATAATATAATAATATAATAATATAATAATATAATAATATAATAATATAATAATATAATAATATAATAATATAATAATATAATAATATAATAATATAATAATATAATAATATAATAATATAATAATATAATAATATAATAATATAATAATATAATAATATAATAATATAATAATATAATAATATAATAATATAATAATATAATAATATAATAATATAATAATATAATAATATAATAATATAATAATATAATAATATAATAATATAATAATATAATAATATAATAATATAATAATATAATAATATAATAATATAATAATATAATAATATAATAATATAATAATATAATAATATAATAATATAATAATATAATAATATAATAATATAATAATATAATAATATAATAATATAATAATATAATAATATAATAATATAATAATATAATAATATAATAATATAATAATATAATAATATAATAATATAATAATATAATAATATAATAATATAATAATATAATAATATAATAATATAATAATATAATAATATAATAATATAATAATATAATAATATAATAATATAATAATATAATAATATAATAATATAATAATATAATAATATAATAATATAATAATATAATAATATAATAATATAATAATATAATAATATAATAATATAATAATATAATAATATAATAATATAATAATATAATAATATAATAATATAATAATATAATAATATAATAATATAATAATATAATAATATAATAATATAATAATATAATAATATAATAATATAATAATATAATAATATAATAATATAATAATATAATAATATAATAATATAATAATATAATAATATAATAATATAATAATATAATAATATAATAATATAATAATATAATAATATAATAATATAATAATATAATAATATAATAATATAATAATATAATAATATAATAATATAATAATATAATAATATAATATAATAATATAATAATATAATAATATAATAATATAATAATATAATAATATAATAATATAATAATATAATAATATAATAATATAATAATATAATAATATAATAATATAATAATATAATAATATAATAATATAATAATATAATAATATAATAATATAATAATATAATAATATAAAATAATATAATAATATAATAATATAATAATATAATAATATAATAATATAATAATATAATAATATAATAATATAATAATATAATAATATAATAATATAATAATATAATAATATAATAATATAATAATATAATAATATAATAATATAATAATATAATAATATAATAATATAATAATATAATAATATAATAATATAATAATATAATAATATAATAATATAATAATATAATAATATAATAATATAATAATATAATAATATAATAATATAATAATATAATAATATAATAATATAATAATATAATAATATAATAATATAATAATATAATAATATAATAATATAATAATATAATAATATAATAATATAATAATATAATAATATAATAATATAATAATATAATAATATAATAATATAATAATATAATAATATAATAATATAATAATATAATAATATAATAATATAATAATATAATAATATAATAATATAATAATATAATAATATAATAATATAATAATATAATAATATAATAATATAATAATATAATAATATAATAATATAATAATATAATAATATAATAATATAATAATATAATAATATAATAATATAATAATATAATAATATAATAATATAATAATATAATAATATAATAATATAATAATATAATAATATAATAATATAATAATATAATAATATAATAATATAATAATATAATAATATAATAATATAATAATATAATAATATAATAATATAATAATATAATAATATAATAATATAATAATATAATAATATAATAATATAATAATATAATAATAATCTTTGATCGTGGCGCCTGTTTCGGAAAACATGATATATTTATTTAACAACAATGTCGAGTTCTTTTGGTTTTCGAAAAAAAAAATTAAATTCTGATCGCAAGTGTGAATCATTTTTGCACGAATATTAATAAACTTAAGTCGGTCAAAATATGGTTGGAAATTTTTAAAAACAATGTTGGCTTGATTTTCAATGGTTGGACAATCGAATCACTTAACTTCCATTTGTGGGGTATTTAAATGGGCAAATGGTATAAAATTTAAGTTTTTGAACCCGTCAAAGATTCATTTAAAATTTATTAACGAATTTATCTAATGTTTTTCATCTCGTACTATAACTGTACAACAGAACTAAAATCATTGAACCTATAAAACTAATACGTTGAACTTGCTAATTGACAGTAGTTTTTTTTTCTATTTTTATTGTTGACATTAAAATACAGTAATTTCAATTACACAAAAAGTTCAATGAATTCGAGCAGCGTTTGTAATTAAAATCCAATTAATTTATGTAACAGTTAACTGTATACAGATAATACTCGTATAATAATAGACAGTCTCGTGTCAATCATTTTTTTAATAATCATAACTATGGTATGGAACAAACTATTATATTGGCAACGCGATAGATATATGCATTGATATGTGTATTTAGTTAGCAGAGTAATAAAAAAAAACTACCGGATAGTTTTTATTTCCACTAATCTAGATTTGGATCTCAAAATTTTATTTCCCGTTCCGTATATCCATATGCCTATATACACAGTATGTAGTTATGTTATAAATGCGTTCATTGTTTAATCCTAATGCTAAGACATTTTTGTTGTTCATGTCAACATTTAAGATAAGCAACGTTTATTGGTATATAGATCGCCTTGACTACCCTTTTCTGGCGTCAAGGTAGGCTAACTAACGAATTATAAATTCATTGTCAATCAAAAATTGAAAAAAAAAATTTACTAAATAAATAAAAATCCCATCATAATATTAAATTATCCCTCGACTATCTATATCTCACCGAACATTGTACGCATATACTCGTCGTATACTATAAGCTATAAGCACACACTTGATGAGAACAATGAGCCAAAATTTATTTATTACATTTTGATAATTCCAACTACAACAACAATAAAATTAAATCTCAAATTCTTGCCATTGTTATGTTAATTTATAAGAAGATGCGGATAATATTATAGATACGTACTGTATATGATATTTGTGTAGAATGTAAGGTAAAGTACGCAAAGACCATATAAAGGAGGTTTTCGGACCCCTTTTAATTTTACTGTATAGAATTGGATGAAACTGAACATTTTTTTTTTTAATTCATTATCAATCATCATCAACATCACCACTGATGTTGCCGTGAACAATTTTTTTTTTTGGAAATAATTCAAGGGATCATCATTGTAAGTATAGTCAGATGTGTTTAAATGTTCAGTTTATTGTGGTATTCAATGTAAATATATATATATATATATATATATATATATATATATATATATATATATATATATACTTTTTCACATTGCCGCAGAAGATATACGATGCGGCAAAACTGCGGAAGCGGAGAGAATGGAGCACTGTCACGAAGATTTTCGTGAAAATGCAACCAAGCAGTGTTGCACTATTTGATTTCACATCGAGGGGTGATGATCTCCACTTTAATGTACCCAAATTTATTTTATCTAGTTCCAATCCTGGGTTTAATACTTTGTGGATTGAAATTAAATTCCAATCTCGATCTATTTTTATTTGTTCTCTGTACCGTAGTCCAAATCTACCACATGCAGAGACATGTCACGATTTTGATATAATTTCTAGTTCAATTGATATGATTTACCAGATCTCTCCAATGTCTGAAGTGGTTGTCTTGGGAGATTTTAATATTCATAATGACACTTGGTTAGGATTTTCTCAACCAAGAGATCAAACAGGTGAATATGTTGAATTGTTTGCGGGGCTGAATAGTCTTGTCCAACTTGTAGACAAACCAACTCAGTATCCTGACGTATTAGTATTCTGACATATTCTATTGATGTTAATGCTCCTTTAGGTCTTTCTGATCATGCATTGGTCTAAGCGAAATTTCCGATTGTCCCACCTTCTTCGAAGTTCATTACATGTACACCTAGACTAATCTGGATTTCAATGATGCTGATTGGCAAAGTCTCAATCTATTTTTCTCTTCTCTGTGTGATTTAAAAGTAATAATGCTGATTTATAAAAGGAATCGGCCCCACAAAACTCAATGGTTTAATGGAAATTGTAGGTCTACTATCTCCGAGAAAAAATGTGCTCATTTAAATTATCTCAGTAATCTTTCTAATGAAAATATCATTAAATTTAAAAT
The DNA here is from genome assembly GCA_963556175.1 of Tipula confusa. Lineage (NCBI taxonomy): Eukaryota > Metazoa > Arthropoda > Insecta > Diptera > Tipulidae > Tipula > Tipula confusa. The sequence continues at coordinate 55,911,428 of OY744476.1, read as the reverse complement.
AGCCCGTAATAAATCGAATGCTATCATAATCAGATCTAAATTAAACCATGACCTCAAAATTCGTAATTAAATACGAAATGTATTAGATTCTAAAGCAAACAACCGAACTTTTTGGTCGTTTGCTAGCTTGGTAAAAAGGAATTTTAGCGGTAAGACATCTTCCACCCCCTTATTGTTTTATAATAATAACTATTAGAAAACCATCATTTATTAGTGCCTCACTTTGCTTCCGCATCTACTCTCCCTTTTCTCCCTAACCAATACCCACTAGCATGCACTACTGTTTCTTCATCTATGCCCAAAATTTATTTTCGTTCTCGAGTTGTTTCTAAATTTCTTAGAAATCTGAGTCCATACAAAGCAACTGGGCCTGATGGATTACCATCAATTGTCCTATAATACTGTCATTTTTCCCTAGCTAAACCTCTAGCCAAAATGTTTAAATTATCAGTAAACTCTGGCATTTCTCCCTCTATTTGGAAAACAGCAAATATTCAACCGGTTCCTAAGAAAGGTGACAAATCTTCACCTTCCAATTCCCGCCCAATTGCTTTGTTGTCGACTTTATCTAAAGTAATGGGATCTATTGTGAATTTTCACATAATGAACTATCTCGAAAGGCATGCGCTTTTGTCATATTTAACTCATTTGTGGGGAAAAAGTATTGAAAAATATGGTGAGTCAAGTGTCGTATCTCTAGATATTTCAAAAGCATTTGATAGAGTATGGCATCAATGTCTGATCATTAAATTTCGGTCACTGAATCTTGATAGTTCTCTAATTAAATGGATAGCCAAAAGGACTGTAATTCTCATTTAAATTGCTCTCGTCAAATTATGAATAGTTTATTTCTTACTTGAATTGACAAGGTCATTGAATGGGGCAAATCTAATAGGGTTGAATTTAATCCACAGAAATTCCAAGCGTGACTTTTTTCACAAAAAAAAATTCAAAATTATGTTCCACCCATAATAAACGGCATTCAAATTAATAGGTCCTCCTCTCTTAGAATGTTCGGCTTAGACATTTCGAGAGATCTTTCTTGGAAAGAACAAATATATTCTATTAAAAAAAAGCTAGTCAGTATCTGGGTTTCATTAGACGATGTATCTTTTATTTTACCCCTATAGAAGTTCTTAAATTATACAAGGTTTATGTTAGGCCCATTATGTTTATTGTAAATTACATTCATTCGGTCTTTAAATTAATTTTAATAAACGGTTTTAACCCACCATGTTGCCGTGGCGTAAGCCGTTAATGGAACTATCCCTAGGCAAAAAAAAAAGAGATCACTAAAACCGAAGACGTTTAGCTCAGAAAAGTTAGAGGGCATCAAGAGAAGAATAATTACCCAAAATAACGAAATTAAAGAAAAGGACCTTAAGCTTGCTTTCAAATCCAGGTCGTAAAGGTATTGCCAAAACCACAGACTACCTCAATGCTAAAACGAGTTACCAACTTTGTAAGAGTTCCAAAGTGCCTCAAATCTAATGCATTTTGGCACATTGCCATGTCCTGCAATGTTAAAGAACAAATTTGCTAACTGTGCTCTGAAAACTTTATGATACTAATCATTATTATTGTTGAACATGAAGTTAGATAAAATTCTCAAGAAACTGCATGTGGGAACGATACATGGTTAAATATAAAGTTAGCAAAATAGCAACATCAACAAAAGTGTCGGTGATAACGAAAAGCCTGCCATATATGTGTTTTTACCAGAATCTATTGAGGTAATTAACATCACACAGCTCTGCGACTCACATTGTGTTAGTATTGACGTAAGGTCTGCTATAAGTTATTTTTATCTAATCAGTTTCTATTTCTAATTCTCGGATAAATCAGTTAACTACATCAATAGGCTATATAAAATGTTAGAGGGCTTCCAGAATCTTCAAATTATCATAATTGGTGACTTTAATGCCTAGTCTTTACCAATTTCTACAATGATGAATCGAATATGATGTAAAACTTGTGAGTGATGTGTTGTTGAGAAAAGTAATATACTGAGCAGTAAAAAAAGTGCTAACATTTAAATCTGCACACAATAGCCATGAACCTCAAGGCAATATTTCCCAATATGCACGGGAACTTGCAAATAATCGTGCTATAATATACTTCAGTAAAGTGAACAGAACTATGAGAAATGCAGTAAGATGGGACTTCATATATAAATTCAGCTCAAGAAGATTTAAAACTACTTAAATACTAAGCATTTTGAGAGGGATGTCTCGAGGCTTCCTTCATTTTCTCAAAGAAGAGTCTCCAAGTTTTTTTTGCGCATTGCTCCATTCCATTTGCACAGTCTCAAATCCACCTTATACGAATCCTAACCTTGGAACTCAATAATTATTTATGCTTTATTAAAGGATGTGCTACAGACTTGTTCTGGCATAGGAATTGGAATTGTAGTATATATGTTTTAGCACTGTATAAAAATTGTAATAGTTTGCCTGTTCAGAAATTGATGATGGCTTGTAATATAGGAGTTTTTGTGATAAATCTATTAACACTTAAACAGCCGTTTCTGATCAATCAACGTGTATATTGATGGACAATTCAATAACTGAAGTAGGAAATCTAAATCAAAGAAAATGCCAACCCTGTGTTGAACATCAGATATTGCGGCTTAGTTAATATTTAGAAGTCATACGTTGAGGAAACATAGGTAAGTCTGCCTCCATGGAACTCCACATATTTTGCAATTGATCACAGAAGGCTTATAGAGGAGCTGCGATTAAAAGTTGCTCAAAAATAATTTAAGCAAAACAATTATAGATCATGAAGGGTTTGCTCAATTTTCTGGTTGAATTTTTCAGTCATGAATAATAACCAATTTAAATTAAAGTTTTGTTAGAAAAAATTAGTTTCCAAGCTTCCTTCACACTTTTTGGTTGTTAATCTAGTTTCAAACTTTATATTAATTTTATGTTATCAAAAATGTTGATCTTATTTTGATATTGAGCAAAACATCTAAAAATCTATACTATTTAAATCTTACGCATTTCTGTTAAAATATAAAATTATAATTTAGTAGCTCAATTTATATTATACTAATCGTAAGCCTTTAATAGCATGATTTTTACTAATTAAATGTTGAACTATGATCACTACTTATAAATTAACAGCAAGTACCCAAAAATGTTCTTTTAACTCTCTGATCCTTTGATAAAATCAAAATGAAATAGAAAGCTCGATTATAGTAAACTAATTCTAACAAGATCGTAAGAAGGTCACATTTTGCGTTTGATTACATTTAATTTAAGCAAACGGGAAATGGGAAGCACGATCTGAGACAGAAGTATTGTTTGGAAGGTAAATATTAAGCATTCAAGTTTCTCTGACAAATAATGGAAGATGAATTTGAAATCAAGATTATGTGGGAAACACCTCCTCAGATTAGGCATCTTCCCAATATTTTTAGAGCTTAACTCTTTATTTTACCAAATATTTGGAAACCATCCATGAGCTTCTATCTTGTTACTACATATTTGAACCAAAATGAAAATGTGTTATAAAAATTTAAAACTTTTGCTTCATCAGTAAAACTTATATATAAAGTAGCTCAATTTAGTTAATTAGTAAAATGGAACTTAAATAATTCCCTTTAAAATCTATGTAGATCAGTGTACTTAGTAATCATTGGATGGTTTTAATTTTAAATACCATCAAGATAATTGAGCCACAACTTTCTATGTGCTAATTAAAATTGGCTCGATTACAGAAAAACAATTAAACCAAACAACTTTAGATCGTAAAGTGTTTGCTCTATTTCTTGTTTGAGTTTTTTAGTCATTAATAATATCCAATTTAATTTTAAGTTTGGTTTTAACTTTAACAATTTAACTTAATGTCTGAAAATGCAGCTGATGATGTATTCGTGCGATTAATATATGCAAAAAGCAGATCTGGAAACGGTCAAATCACCTTGACTGGAATTATGTGCTATAATTTTGAGAACCAAACTGTTCAATTACCACAAGCGCTTTATTTATCATTCAGTAACATCCACGCCTAGCTAGATTCTCAAATTGTGCTTGCTTGGTTAGGTGATCATCCAAGTCAGTGGAAGTGGTCAAGATAGAGTTCGACGAATTGTATGAATTGTATTAGTTATAAAACATTTTTGTGAGGGCCTCAACTGGAAGATGTCCCAGTTATTCGTTTATCAAAATACCAACATATACAATTACGAGTCGAAATGCTTTAGAAGAGGTGATCCAAGAATTATCTCACAATAGCCAACAAAAGAAAAAATGGCAAGTCACCGATCACCCAGGGCGTATTATATTGGGTCAAGGGATAACAGAAAAATGTAAAGATTATTGTAAACGAGGGGATATCGACCATTAGATATTAATATAACAGGGCTGTCAACTGGAAACGGCGAAATTGACAAATATATCCATACTTTATAGAAAATTTAACTCTTTGGTACAAATATGTCACAAAGGTACACCGTAACAGTTCATTACAAGCAGGAATAGAAATGTCGCTACTCCAATTGTTAATGAATGTTAAAAAAATTAAATCGCCAAAAAATCGACCATTAGCAAAAATAATTGAGCAAAAAGTATCTGAAATATTTTATTTAATTTTATTGCAAACATTTAGGAGGAACCCCGGAAAACCTGAAATTTGAGAAAACAAAGAGCGCGGAAATACAAAGTATAGGCGGGATGATTCCCCTAACTTTGAGTAAAGTGCAGGTAGTGAGGAATTAATCGGAAACACAAATGACCCATCCGGCACGAATTGAAATTCAGGGCGGCCGTATATTATATATATATATATATATATATATATATATATATATATATATATATATATATATATATATATATAATATGTAATATGTATATATGTATGTATATACAAACTAGGCTATACAATAATATATCGAGACCATGTCATCGAACTCATACATGATGATCATATGGTCGTCATCTAATGTGATTTAAGTTTTGTATACAGCTTGTAACTTACCAATTATAAAAAAAAATTCCTATTATTATTTATAGTTTATTTAGAAAACATAACAAAACACATTTTTATGTACAACAATAGTGTTCAATTATAATAAAAAATAATAATAAAAGGTAATTGTGATTGTAGAAATATAAAAAAAAAAAAAAAATTCAAAAAAAAAACTCAAACGAAATTGTCATGTAACGAATTGATTGAATCACACAATATATAAGCGAAACGCGATATTGAAGCGACAAAAAATTTTCATGGTGAAGTATTTCGTTGATTGGTGTTGCAATCGTTGCGTATTAGTACACACATATACAGTGGTCATTTACTGTAATATTCAATAATGTTATGACAGAGTCTTCATTTCACTCGATCTAATTACGAAACTGCTACGGAAAACAGCTGTTGGTTGAAGTCCTAAGAGTACATTATCTTGACAGTAAAACAAAAATTAGTAGCTTAAATTTAACCTCAATTAATTTTCAATTTAGTTTTCAACATTTTTAAGGTTAATGAAAATGTGTAACTTCATTTAATTTAATGTTCAGAATGGTGTAGAATTACTAACTGATAAATCCAATTGGGATAACAGTTAGGTTGCTCAGTAGCTTAAAATTCAAATTCATTATTCTAGATACCTTATTTCGTAAATTGTATTCTGCAGATTGGAACTAAGTTAATTTTAAGTAAAAGTGAGATTTGTTCAGTGAACTGTTTGGTTTCTTGTTTTATTATTTTCAAAATTATGAGCTTATTTCTGAAACTTAAAAAGTATATTGGACCAAAAGTGATTTGTAATAAATGGTGATTACTTTCAAAATTAGTATCAGTTTTTATTTGTTTATAGTCCAAATAATCACAAATGAGTGAGAGTAGCTCAAAATATTAAGTAACTATTAAAATGATTTTATTAACTAATTTTGAAGTTCGTTTTAACGTTTAATGAATTTAATGTTCAGAAATGTGTAGCTCAAATATTAAAACCTTATTATTTTGATGTCAATTAATATTGGATATACATTGTGAAACGTTACGTCGAGCAAAATTTTTGTTTTGCTTACCGTTTGATTAAATGATAACTCAAATTTTGGAGAATGAGTTGCCCAATACTTTAAAGAGTGTATAAACATATTATTTAGCTTTTCAAAATGTAAACTGATGAAAATTTGAGGGACTATTAGGGACTATATATGAGGGACTATTAGGGACTATATCTCGTTTCTAGATTTTTAATTGGTCAGAACTCGTAGCTCATAATTTTAGAATCTAATGAAAAGTAATTAAAGGAAATACTAATTAACATAATAGTTTACAATTTTATTCATTTTTTGAATCAACCTGTTATTGTTAGCTCAAAATTTGTTCAGAGCACATATCAAATATATCCAAATACTTTTTTCAAGTGACTTTTTTCAAGTGAAATAAGTTGCCATAATTTTTTAATTGTATCTTGCTATCTTCATAATCTATCCATTTACTTATTTAAATTACGTTACTCATATTTTAATTTTAGACTAAATCAATTTGTGTTAGCGTTTCAAGCTAGGCCAATCAGAGACGAATATTATATCGAGCCGCCGATTTCCGGTTTATCTAAATTAGATGACATCATAAATGCGCTGTTTTTTGAGTAGCTCAATCTGAGAACTAGTTACTTGTACGTCCTACTTTACACCGTCACCAGCCAAATCGAGGACGCACAAATACAGGTTCGCTATGACTATCCATCTGCACATTGTATTGCTCCAGCTTGCCTGTACGGGCATAGAGGATGCTTCGGCCCATGGATTCTGTACTCCAACAGGGAGTCATAGTTGTGTTCATTTTTTAGTTTTTGTTTTCATAAAAGCCTAAATTACCAAAAACAAGGAGCCATCGAAATATTTGAATATTTGAATATATTGAATATTTTATTATATTGATTTAAATGTTCAAAAATTATTAGTAGCTCATATTTTGAGAGTTGCATGGTATCCATTTTAAACAGTTTTTTTAAAGTTTAGTTTAGCAAAAACTTATGTTTGCTAACCGTTTGATTTTATAATAATCTAAATTTTAAGAAATAAGTTGCTCAATATGTTAATTAGTGTATGAACATATTATTCAGCATTCGAATTACAAATTGATCGAAATATGAGGTATATTTTGCTTAATCTTAATCAATTTTAAAATGTAACACAACTTGATTTCTAGTTATAAAATTATTTGGATCATGTAGCTCATAATTTCATATTCCAATGTTTATGGAAAATAAGGGCAAAACCAATTCTGGTAAAAGTTATTTTGCTTAGTTTAGGATTATTCAAAGTAAATGTGTGTAAGATTACAAAACATTGTCAGAAACTCATATTAGGTAAAGGCCCATTTTCCAAAATTTTAAAAAATGTGTAGCTCATAATTTATAAACGGTACAATGAGTAAATAGTGTATTGAAATAGATTACGAAATATTTCAAAATTAATTTGTTCAGCTCGATTGGCTTGCCTAAATTCAAAAACGTGTTGCTCAAAATAATTTTGAGCTAATAATAAAATATACTTCCTATTCCTATTTCCTAGTATTCCTTTATACTAAATTTGAATTTAATTTGCCAAATTGTTTTTGTGCTCAACAGCATATTAATCGAAATTGATTAATTTATTGAATTTAATTCTAAAAATTATGTTGCTAATTTAAAAATTATTTTAATCTTATTATTATCATTAAATGTCCAAAATAATGTAGCTTATATTTTAAGAACCGATAATGCATAGATGTTATTGAAAATTAGGTCAAAGTCCAATAGACTTTAAATTATATTGCCAAAAATCAAAATTGTAGTCGAATGTTCAACACTTAGTTGCTCATATTTTAATTGTAGGTGAAATCAAATTTTGATAGATTTTGAAATGTAGTTCATCATAGACGAACAAAATTTTAACTTCAAATTTATCAAAATATTAACAATAGTAGAAATGTTTTGCTTTTCTGAGTAGCTCAATTTGACAGCTCAAAATTGAGGTTGCCAATATGTGTTAAATGTATTATTTTATATTTTGTTTCCATTGTATAAAAATGCGCACAGCAATGAGGCTCAAGTTGAGAACCGGATAAAAAGTATTTATTGAAATTTTGGGTACGAATTATATCTGATGCAGATAAGAAATTAGTAGCTCAAAATTAAATCATAGTTCCATAGCATCATATTGCATAGAAATCAAAATATGATAAAGAAAGTTTGTAATTATTATTATTAAACCAATTCAGAATTATGTTTCATATTTGATTTTTTATTTCTTGGTAGTCTAAATTTTCAAACACGAAAAATTTAAAATTTTGTGCTAATGCTAAAGTATTATCGTTTACTAATTTTAAAATAAGTTTGCAAAATTGTTTCTGTCTGGCATCATACTTTATTTAAATTTGAAACTTAGTTAAATTTGATATTCGAAATTGTGTAGCTCAAATATTAAAATTCTGAAAATATTATTATGGTGATTTAAATGCTAAAAACCATGAAGCTCATTTTTTAAGAAATGCGTGATATGTTAATATATATATATATATATATATATATATATATATATATATATATATATATATATATATATATATATATATATATATAACGGCAATTTTTGTAGTTTGACAAATTTATGAAACTTATGTTTTGCCAACCGTTTGATTTCATGATTATCCAAATATTAAGAAATAAGTTGCTCAAAATTTCAATGAGTGTATGATCATATTTGTTATTTATGAGTTGCAAGTTGATATAAATACGAGATAATTGCAAAACATCACCATCTTTAGATGCACACCATATGACACATAGCTAAATTATTTAAAATTTAAGCAAACCTCGTTAAAAATGAATCAACGTTAAATCGAGAGGGAAAAACATTTTTTGATTGCAATGAATGCAAGGCTTATTAGCGCCAGAGTACAAAAAATATTGATATTTATGTTTTAACAACAATCACTTATACAAAAAACAAATTTAAAACAACATTTTTCGAACAAATACCACAAATTAACACTTTGAGCTCCTCATTTGTAACAAAGAAACCATGAACAAAAATCTTATTGAAATTTTGTGTATTTCGAGAAAAGTAAATACAATTTTTTTTTGTTAATATTTAGAGAAATAATTAACAATAATATCATGCATGGTTTATCATTTAGAAAATTGACTCTTAATACGTAAACCAAATAGTATCACATCGCAAACACTATCAATACAGAAGCCAGTCATACTTTTAAAAACATGCCTGTGTGTGTGTGTGTGTTTATTCATATTTTAAGCGACGACTTAATGATACTTCTAAGAGGCAATATCAGTTTTATAAATCATTATATACTTACGTGTTTTAGGTTATGGTTAGTTTAACACGGCGGCTTATTAGGTAAGATATTAAAGTAAGCGATTCGCGATGGCACATTACATTAATGGATATTAATGTTTTAGCTAATGCTAATTTAACTGCACCTTTACAAACTAAGGTTTAAATTAACATGACCTTGAGTTGAAACTTACCGTTTGATTTAAATAATTTGAACTATGCTATCAATCTATAAACATATTACAACAAAATCAAATGTTGGGCAATCATAAGTTGATGATTTAGTCAAATATCAAGCTAGATACCTCTAAGAATTGTGGAGGTGTTGCTAATATTCAGCATCAGAACTGGAAGTAACAAAAATACATCCAGTAGAGTTTAATGCAACTTGATGGAACAGAAATCCACCTTGACCCAGTGACAACTTAAATTAAACAGTTATTTACAAACTCGAAAAATACTTTGTGGATTATGGTTAAATTGAAGAAAAATACAAAAAATTGCCGTAGCTTTTAATAGCTTAAAATTGGCTCAGCCACATTGGCTTAACATTGACGACTTAATATTTTTAAAGTTATAAACGGTAATGATAGCAATTCACGGCTTTATTGGGTTTAAAAAATTTGCGGTGACGCATTTTATTTTTGTTGCATTCTTTTAAATCCGCAGTGTTAAAATCGCATAAATTACCATTATCGCCTCTAAACAATATTTTAATCGCCCATTTAATTTGTACGCACAACATAAAAATTAATCCTAATTTGTAACCCAAAATTTTAATCCAATTTAACCCTTCCGCAATTTTTATTTTATATATATAAAACGAAAATTGGTCGACCTGAAGTAAAAACATTTCCCCTCTTATTGAAAATGTCAAAATTAATTTTTAAAAAAAAAAATCAAAAAACAAAAACAGGATTAATCAAAAGGATAACACAAAAAATGTGATACGAGAGTTTGCCTGTATCTTATACCTAAATTGAAAAATAAATTAGAGAAATAATTTTAGGGGAGTGTATGCCGTAAATTATGTAACCGAGAAAATTATTCATTTGGTCATTGGGAAATTGACAAAAATTGTCCTTGAATTAGTATACATTTTCTAGAACATCCTTTTGTTGTATTTTGATCCTATATATTTAAAATGAAAAGGTCAGTATTGTTGGAGTGAAAATTTGTTAAAAGGAAGCTAATTTTTTTTAATGTGGGGAGGGATGTAAAATATTATCTTAAATCATTTTATCAACTGATGTCTTATAAAGTTTTCATAAATATATGGATGTCTATCATCATACATAATCGAACTTTTTGCACGTCGATAATATGATAATAACAGAATCGTTTCAAGGGACGATTTCGTCTTGAGCAGATGACATTAAGATCGTTCACACTATATTTTACATAGAAGATGCAAAATTATAACACACATCTTCCATGATATAAACTTCTAATCAAATCGATCAGTTAAAAACGGTAAAATATTCAAAAAGGAGAGTGGCCTTTCTACCGGCCATTTAGAGGACTTTTTACTGTATGTAATACAAATTTCACCAAAAAAATAAAATAATTTTGCCATCAACCACATTTGATGCGACAAATAACATTTAACAAAAATATTTACATCTAAAAAGGTTTATACTCCAGATTTGCCTTATACGGGAACCACTCAGAACTGGACATTTTAAAACTGGATTTTTCAAAATAGGATTTGACAAAACGAGATAAGGTACAAAACTGGATATTTCAAAATTGGATATTTCAATACGAAATAAGGTACAAAACGAGATATGATACAAAACTGGATATTTCAAAACAGGATATTTCGACATGTGTTTAAACTTAAAATGATTTTTTAGGAAAGTTCTAGAACATGGCCAATTAGGGAGGAACTCGGCGAGTTCTTAACCGATTATGATGAAATTCGATATCTAGGAAGAAACTGGGATTAAAAAATGATTTTTTGGGAAAGTTCTGGAATATAGCCAATAAGGGAGGAACTCGGCGAGTTCTTAACCTTTAAACCTTAATTTTAGTACCTGCAGAATGAAAAGAATTCCAAATTTTTGAAAGATCACGAAAAGGGTAAATTGGCGCAAATTTAGAATCGGTACAGAAAATTGAAGATATCCATTTTGATCATAATCAAAAATTGGTAAAATTGGATAAATTGCATGATGACAACCGTACTATTTACAGCAAGTTTCTCCGGTTAGCATTCCTGAATCCAGTAGCAAATATTCAGAGTTCTCGTAATTTCGAGATCTATTTGGAGCATCGGTTCACAATAAAAGTAATATATCGAGAGTGATCAAGCTGCAATATTTAAAAGGTATTCTTAAGCGGGAAGTTTTTGCCCTAATTAATCATTTAACAGTCCCGGAAGCAAATTACGATGAATAGTGGATAAAATAAAAACTAGATACGATAAGCGGCAACGCGTGTTCCATGATCTGTTAAGACTGTTTTTAATCAACCAAGCCTACATCAAAGTTATGCCAAGTCACTCTACATTAAATCAGTTTTTAAGGTTCTTGAACAAAAGAAGAGTGACACTAGGAACAATGCGAAAACTCAAAACACAAGAGGTTAAAGCTGATTTAGTGGTTAAAGCTGCGTTTGGGACGAAAGGTACCGGGTTCGAACCCCAACGGGGAAGGGTTACAAAAGGGATTTTTCATCATCTGATTACGATCGGTGATGACAAAGAACACAACTATGACCCCCTGTTGGAGTGCAGAATCCATGGGCAGAACCATCGTTCATGTCAGTACAGGCTGACTGGAGCAATGCAATGTGAAGATGGATTTAAAATTCGAACCTGTATTCATGCGTCCTCGCTGGAAACAGCGTAAGGTAGGACGTTAAAAATTAACCGCGAAAGAGTTGGGAGAGCTTCGGCCCCAGAAAAGATTGCAGGGTTCAAAAACAAACAAACAAACAAAACCAAATTGACGTTCTTGTACTCAGTAAATTTCAAACAAGTTTTCCGATTTTGGATTTAAATTACTAGATAAAAGTTTTTTAAAGGACTAGCTGATCCTCAATACGACAAAGTTGGGTCTATTGACATTTTGATTGGTGCTAATCGTTTTTTCCATATACTGCGAGGTGGACGACTTACTAATTCTGACAGTTCTATAATTGTTTAGCGTATAATTTTTGGTTGGCTTGCATCTGAGGTTGGATCGAAATTGGATCGAATATTACAAGTTGAATACAGTTACTTTCAGGATGACCAGTTCGTCATTTTTAACCGAACATAGTTCCATATTTCTTCAAGGATTTCTATACGTTGATGACTGTAGCTCAGAAGCAGATACAATCGTACTGAGAAGTCTAATGTACCTAATGTCACTGTGAAAATAGACACAGAACCAACCTCAATATTTCACAATTCCCTAACCAAAGCAAACATATTGTCTCTTTAGTATAATGCTGTAAAAGATGTATTTTGTTTCATGTTAGCTCTAGAGAGAAGCACAATACCAACAAAGCAGCAAGTCATCTCAGAATGTTCAAGGGTTTTTGATCCGCTTGGATTTTTATCTCCTTCGATTTAGTACAGCAGTATATTGCATAGAAATATATTGTGAATTTAATGACATCCAATAGAATGTCATTACAGTAGGTCCGATATTTTAGAGAGAGTAAAGAAGTATACCATGGCTCTTTACTCATGTAGGAACGCCATCGGTAGGATATGGGTTCTAAAACCAAAGCTGCTACACTGGCTCTTCACCGCTGTAGTCAGACCGATTCTGATGTATGAGGTGAGTTGTGTGGTGGCCAGCACTAGACAAGAACTTATAAAAATATGATAGAGAAGGTACAAAGAACGGCCTGCTTGCTTATAAGCGGGGCACTGATGACATTTTTGGTAAGCAGAGAACGGTAACTATGGGTGCACGACCCTCTGCCGACGATTGGCAGTTCGCTTAAGGAAGACTTGGCGAATAGTGACTACACAATACCGCTTATATACTTTGAAAAAGGCTTCTGGACCCTTATCCGCTCTAGGGAATCCTGGGGAAATAGGTCAACAACAGAAACTGGAAGTATACAATTCTATACTGACGGCTCCAAGCTAAAAGGCAAAGTCGAAGCTGGCGTGTATTGTGACAAATTAAATGTGCATATATCCGTTCGTCTTCCTGATCACTGCAGTGTGTGTACCAAGCAGAGGTGGTAGCGATTGAGGAAGCGCTGACTTGGTTGATGCGTAATGTCATATCCATAAGGGATATAACAATATATGTGGACAGTCAGGCAGCAATCAAGTCATTGGAATCAGTTTCTCTGACGTCCGTTGTGGCATTGAAATGCCGCTTATCTCTTAACGAGATACTCAGATAGTCTTGATCCCCGGTCAGTCGGACGTTCTGGAAAACTGAGGGCTGACGAACTGGCAAGAAAAGGTACAACTCTCCAATTGAAACCGGAAAGGGCAAATCTGAAGAGGCCTATAGCAGCGTATTTTATGGCGCTTGAAAATGAGGCGATAGCCTTGGCACAGAAAATGTGGAATAACACCATAACATGCAATGTAGCGCGGCAAGTCTGGCCAAAACTGGACTTGAAGCGCTCCAAAACACTTCTATTCCTACGTAGACCTGAGTTAAGTATAGTCGTGGAGGTGCTCACTGGCAAATGGCAAATGACTTCTGTAGAAGCTGTATAGATTAGGAGGAGGAAGAGACTGTTAGCCACTTCCTCTGCTCATCCCCGGCGCTAGCTTACAAGAGGTACAAACATCTGGCCAAATATTGTTCCGATACCCTTATGAATCTCGAGAACTGCAAAGTGCGAGATATCTTACGCTACATAAGTAGATCTGAATGGTTTCAAGGAAGGTAAAAGGGAAGTAGGATCCTTTGATATCACAATGGACCGTCACCGGTCCAAGTGTGAATTAGCAGCCACTCTAACCTAACCTAAGCTAATGACATCCAAAACCAAGGTTGCGCCAATTGAGCAAGTGTCACTTTCAAAACTCGGTTTGTGTCTTGATAACCGAGCTACTAATATTGGTGAAGCAAACAATAAAGCCTCCAGTTATAAATGTTATGCCTCGACCGACTCTACAGCTTACGTTCTAAGATGTACTTATGGGATCGACACTATCCATGTGATTTAATATATTATAAACTTTTCAATGAACTGTGAATAACTGGCGAATAGTGCAGGCGACTTATATGTAGATATCCCTCCAACTGATGGAACATTTTAGAACGGAAGTTTTACTATTAATCAATCCTATCTGAATACTTAGAGTATTCGGTAGACAACGGCTTGTAAATTTTGTCAATTACGAACTTCTTCCAGAAATAATCCTGCCTAGTACGCTAACTTACCAGTCAGTGCCAACCCTAAATCAGAGTAAAATGTTATTAATGAACGATGTTCATTCAAGATAGTCACCACTAAATACTGGAAGTTCAAGAGGAGGAAGTTTGACGCTAATGGAAGGTGGAATGGTTTCTAACTGCAATGCTTTTAACGAAATTTCCAAGATCCAGAAAAAACACGATGGTTAGCTCATTAAAACCATCGAATTTGAGCCACAAATCAAAATTTCCAAAATCCAGAAAAAGCACAATGGTTAGCCCATTAAAACCATGCAATTTGAGCCACAAATCGAAATTTTCAAAATCCAGAAAAAACACGATGGTTAGCCCATTAAAACCATGCAATTTGAGCCACAAATCGAAATTTCCAAAATCCAGAAAAAACATGATGGTTAGCCCATTAAAACCATCAAATTTATGCCACAAATCGAAATTTCTAAAATCCAGAAAAAACACGATGATTAGCCCATTAAATACCATCGAATTTGAGCCACAAATCGAAATTTCCAAAAATCCAGAAAAAACATGATGGTTAGCCCATTAAAACCATCGAATTTATGCCACAAATCGAAATTTCTAAAATCCAGAAAAAACACGATGATTAGCCCATTAAATACCATCGAATTTGAGCCACAAATCGAAATTTCCAAAAATCCAGAAAAAACATGATGGTTAGCCCATTAAAACCATCGAATTTATGCCACAAATCGAAATTTCCAAAATCCAGAAAAACGTGATGGTTAGCCCATTAAAACCATCGAATTTGAACCACAAATCGAAATTTCTAAAATCCAGAAAAAACACCTTACGTCGCGCATCAAGAGTTCCTCTAGTTTATCTTTACGTTCTGAAACGATGGTATTTTATAAGAATCTTCGATGGTACGAATCTTCGCCGGCAAAAGTTCCGAATCTCGCAGGTGCAAGATGGAATTATTTAATTTATATTCATTTATTTTTTGGTCAATGGCTAGAATCGAAATCGACCCCATGGCGAAGTATGCAAGTATGTTATCCATCGCTATACGACAGGTTACCGGTTGTTACATCAATTAGTGGCTGATTCGGAACAAATTAGTAGTATTCTCTCTTTTGTCTTTTTTCAATTATGACTACCATGTGTCATAAATTTATGTATTATTGCATCTTTTGTAACTTTCCAGATCATTCTGAAAATGTACCTATCCTTTATTTTCTCCATTCTACTGAGTCATTTGTAATTATTAAGAAAAAAATTTGCGTGTAGTGCAGTCCAATCTGCTATACACTTTTCCGTTTTTCAGTATCGGCAAATGATTTTTAGTTCGAAACTCACCTCTATTTTAGGACTCTTACCAATTTTGCACCTAACAATTCAATACCAATATAATATAATCTGTATAGGTTTCACCTTTCATTCAATTCGTTCAAATCGAGATTAGAATATGATCCGAATGTTACTAAATCGTCTAAATGAAACAATCGAAAAGTTTTAGTTTGTTCCAAAAACATTTTATTGTCTAATTGTGTGTTTGTTTGTATCATCCATCCATACAACTTTTTTTGTGTATTATGTTCTGCCATTGTATTGTGCCTAAAAGATTAAAGGTCCTATTGTCCTGCGTTTTTCATTACGAAATTTTTTTTTATTTGTTACAAATAACACACAGATTTTGATGCATCTGCCTATTATAGAAAATAATTTTTGAAGTTGTTGCTGTACATAGGTTCCTCTTCTGTCTATTGTGTTACAGTTTCTGAATTATAAAATTTGATCTCCTTTTTTTTCGGTATTATTACGATAATGATTTTTGATGATGGTTTTGTTTGATGATCATCGAAAAACTACAAAAAAAAAAATTCAGGATTTTGAATTTTTTTTTTGTTGTTTGATGATTTTTCACGCTAAATCTACCTTGAATATTATATTCATATGGGTTTTTTGTATGTAAGTTCCCTAGCAAAATAAAGGATGTGATTTTGCACAATTCCCTGTTATTGTTTGCTTCTATTGTTACGTTTTTGTTTTTTAATTTATTTTATTCTTTAATTTGCCCCATTTCTATTGTACATGCGTGTGTGTATGTGTGTTTTACGAGAGCCTGGATAAAATCAGGAAATATTTATAATTCCTTATTTTTTGGAAATATCATTGCCATTTGTATAAATTTCTTATCATTTAGTTGATACGTAGATATGATACAAGGTAATGTTTTCGGTATAGTTGCGTCACGCAAAATTTTAACGGATATACTAGAATTTTGGTTGAAGATTTTCAGGGTCTGACATCTCAGATGCAACTACCAACAACTATAACATATAACGTCGTCCTTGAAATAATCGATATAGTTAGGAAAAAGATTAATATGATACCGTTGAGACGGGCATCTTTCAAATGTTGTAACAGGCCAGTTGCTGTAAAAAATCGAGAAAAAAAATTAAACAAGACTATAAAATAGGAGCAGTAACGATTCCATGTACCAGCCACTTGGGCAGTTGCCCGAGACGCAATATTGTTAGATGCCATAAAAATTCTTAGAATATAATCAAATTGAAGAATATATCTCCACTTTTGTTTAGTGTTGAAAAATGTTGCGACTAGAGTATTAGCGTCAAAAGTAATTGTCAATGGCATAGAGTTAATCCAAATCAAACCCGATTTTCTTACTGAATTCAATTTAAATTTGGATAATTCTAGAGGTCAGGATTATGACAATAGGACAAACATGAAAGGGAAAATAAAGGTATTCAGTAATGTAGCATGAAACAAAATCGAAGAACTATATTGCTGAAAAGTTTAAATCTATATATTATCCACCATTAGTCTCAATTATACATTTTAGCTAAAACTTTAACCACCGAATTGAACAACCTTTTCTAAGTTATTATGCAATGTTACGAATATTCAATGAAATCTATGTTTAAAATGTTTAAAATGTTTAAAATGTTTAAAATGTTTAAAATGTTTAAAATGTTTAAAATGTTTAAAATGTTTAAAATGTTTAAAATGTTTAAAATGTTTAAAATGTTTAAAATGTTTAAAATGTTTAAAATGTTTAAAATGTTTAAAATGTTTAAAATGTTTAAAATGTTTAAAATGTTTAAAATGTTTAAAATGTTTAAAATGTTTAAAATGTTTAAAATGTTTAAAATGTTTAAAATGTTTAAAATGTTTAAAATGTTTAAAATGTTTAAAATGTTTAAAATGTTTAAAATGTTTAAAATGTTTAAAAGGTTTAAAATGTTTAAAATGTTTAAAAGGTTTAAAATGTTTAAAATGTTTAAAATGTTTAAAATGTTTAAAATGTTTAAAATGTTTAAAATGTTTAAAATGTTTAAAATGTGATAAAATGTTTAAAATGTTTAAAATGTTTAAAATGTTTAAAAATTTGTAAAAATTTGAAAATGTGTAAAATGTGTAAAGTATTTAAAATGAGTAAAATGTGTAAAATGTGTAAAATGTGTAAAATGTGTAAAATGTGTAAAATGTGTAAAATGTGTAAAATGTGTAAAATGTGTAAAATGTGTAAAATGTATAAATGTGTGAAATGTGTAAAATTTGTAAAATGTGTAAAATGTGTAAAATGTGTAAAAGGTGTAAAATGTGTAAAATGTGTAAAATATGTAAAATGTGTAAAATGTGTAAAATGTGTAAAATGTGTAAAATGTGTAAAATGTGTAAAATGTGTAAAATGTGTAAAATGTGTAAAATGTGTAAAATGTGTAAAATGTGTAAATTGTGTAAAATGTGTAAAATGTGTAAAATGTGTAAAATGTGTAAAATGTGTAAAATGTGTAAAATGTGTAAAATGTGTAAAATGTGTAAAATGTGTAAAATGTGTAAAATGTGTAAAATGTGTAAAATGTGTAAAATGTGTAAAATGTGTAAAATGCGTAAAATGTGTAAAATGTGTAAAATGTATAAAATGTGTAAAATGTGTAAAATGTGTAAAATTTGTAAAATTTGTAAAATTTGTAAAATTTGTAAAATTTGTAAAATTTGTAAAATTTGTAAAATTTGTAAAATTTGTAAAATTTGTAAAATATGTTAAATGTGTAAAATGTTTAAAATTTGTAAAATGTGTAGAATGTGTAAATTGTGTAAAATGTGTAAAATGTGTAAAATGTGTAAAATGTGTAAAATGTGTAAAATGTGTAGATTGTGTAAAATGTGTAAAATGTGTAAAATGTGTAAAATGTATATAATGTATAAAATGTGTAAACTGTGTAAAATGTTTTAAATGTGTAAAATACAAAAAACTTCAGTTTTAAATAAAAAGTGATAGGTATTATTTTAAAAATCGAAATGACCTTCAAATTACCTTGAAAGCGTACTTAAGAAGATAAACCAATTACTCCTATATTTTCACCCTACAAAATTGCATGTTAATTGAAAAGTGTTAGTTTTTGTAATACGAATATTAATCTCTGAGCGACATACACGTTTGAGTATATGTACGTAATCTTTAAGTAAAATTACTTTACTTCAATTAAATTTATTTACTAAGCATTATTATTTTTTGTATGTTAAATGTGGACATACACAGTCGTGTATACTAAAATTAAATTATTTGAATTGTAAAAGATTAAAAATCCCGTCCCATAATGGGTATGTGTAAAATATATCGTTATATTTTGATGTTATTTCAGTATACACAAATGTGTAAGTAGATAACCCTAGTTCAGAAAAACGATTTTAAATAAAATTTCATTTGATTTTAACTTCTCTACGCAATTCTATTTTGTGATACGAATATTAACCACTGATCAGCATAAACGTTTGTTTATATACAGAACTATTTTACCTTTGATCAAATCATCTGAAAATCAAACAAAATTAAAGAGGTTAAAAGGATGGATGGAAATGCTAGGACAAATATAGGCAGACACAATTGTGTATGTTAAATCTAAATTAATTACATTTTAAAAAATTTATAATTTTTTTACAAATTCGGCCAATGGAAAATTGACGATGCCGAATTACTACGAATTTTAGAAAAGCTTCCTGAATCAGAAAATGATGTACCAAATTATTGTGTAGTAAAAGAACATCAGGAAAACAGATAAAATAGATAAAATAGTATATTGGAATATTCCAGGAATAAATAATATCCGTTGAAATCAAAAATGTCTGCTCGAGGTTTTTAATGACATGACAGTGATGGCACTCGTCAATGCGTGGATAGAAGCCACTAAAATTGTATTCAATTCATTACGTAAAACGAAATATTGCAGGTTGGATATATATAAAATTAGAACACGTTGCCATGACGATAAAAGTAATATTTATTTATGCCTTATGACATCACAAAATAACGGTTGATCAGTGAGCCGTTTTATATGTTTTAGAATAAAAAGTAAAAATTGAGTTCTTTTTACATAAAAACGCTTTCTTTTTTATTTATACTTTTATAAGTTGACCAAATTTAAGTTCAAGGTACACAAATGTGTAGGTCACAAAACTTAGGTAAATAAGAGTCATTTTGGAAATAGTTATTTATAATAATTTGTAAAATTTGAATAAGCTAAATATTACACAATCTAAAAATTAACCTACACAATTGTGTCGCTTAAGCTATATTTATATTGACTTTCCGGATATATATATATATATATATATATATATATATATATATATATATATATATATTGAAGTTTCTACCTCTTGTTAAGTAAAATAAATGGTAACACAAGAGCAGGAGCTGCAGCAGCAGCACACAAAACTAGTACTGGAGTTAACAAAAAAAATACTGAAGTGGTAATTCAAAAGATTTCTTTTCACGACTTTTGTAATAACTGTATTATGATATTACTATATTTATATATATATATATATATATATATATATATATATATATATATATATATATATATATATATATATATCAGCATAATCTCACATTTGATATACATGAATACACCGTACACGCATACACAAACAAATATTGTGGTTATATTATTTCGATTGCGGATTTAACGAAATGAATAGGTATACGAGTAATTCATATTTTGTACGAGTTTTTTATTATTGGTAAATAGCATAACAGCATCAAGTTAAGGTAATATGTTTATATATGTATACAATAGTACAACAAAAATAAATTATGTTTCACTTAAAAGTTGAACAAGGTGAAGTTATGGAGAAAAATAAAGCTTCGACTATATCAATTTAGTTAGGTTTGAAAAGAATCGTGTTTTGCGTGTACTTATACAAGTTTAATGTTGTCTAATGCGGAAAGTACATTTTTGTTTTATTTCGTATCAAACAAATTTTAGCCATCTAATGATTTGATTTATCACACATACGTAAACTGGCAATTCTTATATACAAATCTACCTATAAGGGATGCTGCAATTATTTTAATTAATTTTCTGAAATTCTTAAAAGACAGCCATTTATGTGAAGTGCCTTGTTATAAAGCGTTACAATATACATAATTAAATAAATGTTATAATCATTTACCACAAATTTAAGTATCTTTTATCTAATTTTATATAATTAAAATTTTACATCTTCTTATCATTTATACATAAATTTACATATTATATGAGTACCATGTTATAAAGAATACACTCCATCCCATGATCCAATTAAACATTTTAATATTTGAAATGGTATATACTCGTTACGAGATAATTGACGTTACGATGTCGAGTGGTTAAATCAAAATTATTATATTGTCCATATATATATATATATATATATATATATATATATATATATATATATATATATATATATATATATATATATATATATATAATATCATAAGGTGCTGAACATACATCTTTACCGGATGAAGAAGACACGTTCGTCCCAAATTACATATGTAGAATTCTGCCGAAGATTAATATCTATCTGACGTTATAGGCCACGCGTATTGGTTGCGTGATCGCAGTTACACGTGTGTTCTTTTTTCGGTTTAAACTTTTTTCTAAATTCTGTTACTATACTGAGCGTAAATACCTACATTAATTACATCTTATCTGAATCTATTTGTCATAATTTCACAGTTAAAGTTAAGAAAATTCAGCTTTTTGTAAATAATCATACCACCACCCAATTAATTTTGAAATTTTCTAACAAGCGTAAAAAAACGTGTAAATATTAATCAATATTTCAAATTAAAATAAATTTGTCAGATCTATCTGAGACACTGAAAAGTTCATACAAATAACTCCAATAACGCATATACCAATTTTATTGACTATATTAATGAATTTAAAACTAGGATTAAAGTAAAACGCCGCAATTTTATACTCAAGCCACAGATAATTATACCAGATGGATATCTTGTATGACTCAAATTTACACAAGTAAATTCATACTACATAAATTAATTCAACCAAAATCTAACTAAACGAAAAATTTTATTTTTTTTTTGCGCACGACTACTTTGATTGTAAAAAAAGAAGAAAACAAAAAACCGAACTAAAATATAGTACATACGAAAATTTTTTTTTTTTTTTATAAAATAAAAGAGTCGTGTACAAAAAAAAAGAAAAGTACGGAAATATTCGTTTTTATATGTACATCTATTTGTGTAAATTTAAGCCATATAAGATGTTCATCTGTTATAATTATCTATGGTAAAGCCATGGATGTTAGACCCCCTTTTAAATTTAATTAATTTGTGAAACAGGTACTCAAAAAAACTATAAAATAACAATTATAATTAGGTTGGAATAAATAAAAAAATGGATGACCTTGATTATATAATTAAGATTTTTGTACTGATAACCAACGAACCATAATTTAAGGGAAAATTTAGTGAAGTTACTAGTTTAAAGTCTAGGTGGAAAATCGTTAGTAATATTCAATCATTTTTGGCGACAATATAAATAAGAGTGTTCCATGTGCAATTACCAATGCTTTCAATGATCACTTTACTCAAATACCATATGTAACTTATAGTGAAAAGAAAAGTGAAAATATTGGAGTACCTCAAGGTTCTGTCTTGAAGCTGTTACTTTTTTGATTTACTGTAATTCAATTTTTGGTGTGAAATAATATAATATCATATAATATCATGCGTTTGCAATTTACATAGCATTTTTATATACGAATGGTGACATAATTTCAAGGAACATTAAAAATTACATGAATTTATAAAAAAAGAAGAATTTTGTCAAAGTTCCTAATCCATTTATTTAAAAGATAAGATCTTTATACTATCTTCGTAATATACGCAGCTATAATATTATGCATTTTTTGATTCACATATTTAATATGGTTTAATATGTTGGGGTGGGATCTACTTGGCTAACATTAAACCTTTACTCGTAATCCAGAAATGTGGAGTTTTAAATTTTTTACCAAGGACCATGTCATCGTTTCCTTTATTTGTTGATAGTAATATATATTGCTTCTGCGGTATTTTTACTTGTCTGAGGTCGAAAACAATACATGTTCCGTAAAAGAAACAGCATTCAATTTCCGCTACCCAATAAACCCAATAAGCTTAGTAGCCGGTTACCTTCTTGCATTTCAGCAGACGAATTGAGTTTTGGAAGAGTCCTTAATAAATGGAGAGAGTATCTTTAGTGAGGTCGTTTACTCGAAGTGGAGTAGACTATACGCTGGTCGTTTTCAAAAAAGGTAAATCAGCAAATGAATTCAAAAATAATTAAGTGATACTTGTGCATTTTCGTTTTCATGACCACAAAGGCTATTCATATTTAATTGGCTCAACATTTTTAATTGCCAACGTCACCAATTTTGTCGGAGCAAGAAATCAATTGACTTTACTTTGTGAACTAATAAGCTTCGACGGACCCGCGAGCTAAATTCAAAATGAGTCGAATCAATAAGGCAAATTCCATCTTCGACGAATTATTAAAGAGACTGCACTTCAGTTACAAACAATAACCTAAATTCAAATAATCTAAACTCCTTCATGTCTGATATAGCACCTTTAAAAGCGTCTACGTCTTATACGACAAGCTTATAACACTGTGGTGATTATATTATTTACAAGATAGGCGAGTGCCCGCCAACTCAGCGACTAAGCTTTGTACACCAATGTACAATAAACCAATATACAAAAGCCGATAGCCTTTGACCTTTTGGCTGCAAACCATGGGTTTTCTTTGTTTTCATCATTGTCAATTCGGTCTAGGTGACTCTAGGTATAAGGTAAAATTTAAACCTAAAAATGATTCGTTTGATGAGAAGTGTCTTGCTGTCGAGCAACAGAATATACCTATAAAGAAGCGAGAATGCGTTTACAATAACTCGGAAGAACAAAGCGGTTTTTGCTAGGAGAACCGCAAAGCGATTTTGTAGACGGACAAATCGTGAATGGTGGAAGGCTGAAATTTTAATAGTGCCACAACTTAGCAATGATCACAGTTCTCGTGGTTTCTTCAAAAGTCACCGGGCTGCGCCTTTAGACCTAGTACTATCACCATTTGGGACCAGGATGGAAACCTCTGTGTTAACATCGATGCAGTGCTCCACACTTGAAAGGAGCATTTCTCTGATTTACTCAATGTTCAACAAAGTGTCAAATACTGTTTGATACGGAGATGTACATAGAGGATCTATTCTTCGAGAATTTCACACTGGCCATGAAGAGACTAAAAAGAAACCATTCCTTTGGGATTGATTGCATTAATTCCTTTTCATCTCTGACTTACATAGTATTAAGGAGAATCACTCACCTCATGCAGGAGTAAATTGTAGGTGACTACCAAGGAGGATTTCGTCCAAATATTCTTTCTAATTATTGAGAAACATCTCGTTTCTTATACCAGGTGTTATTGGATTTCCAACAAGGCTGTCACTAAATTCATCGAGATATCTTATGGTTTGCTTTGCTATGTCTAGGAATACCTGACAAATATGCGAGCTTATGTAAAATGACAGTAATGCAGTCACAATGTTAAGTCAAAGTTGAGAATAAGGTATCAGGAATTTTTACAATTAACTCTGGTGTACGGCGTAAGAGGATGCTCTGTCCCCAATACTCTTTAATCTCATGTAAAAATTCATCTGTCACAAAAGCGATACACCTTAGGACAATATCTTGTACTGTCAATCCAACCAGGTTCTGTCGTAAGCAGATCATATCTGTGTAATTGGACTGAATGGTATAATGGCTTTAAAGAACTACTGGATTTACTTGTACGATTCTTAGCTTGCATTGGCCTCAAAATCAATGAGTATATTTGAGGCAAAATCAAATATATGATAACTGGTATTAGAGACCAAGACGCAATGAACGATAGTATAGTGATGACATATTTGAAACAATGACAAATTTCGGGTCCCTTGTCATTTATAAAAAAATTCTATAAACATCATATTTTGTGCCCCAACCACCAGTGACCGACATTGTTTTCGAATTACGTGCCAGTTTGTTCAATTCCAATCTTATGCATGACTGTTGAACTGTAATTTGGTATAATTATAAACAAAAGACAAAAATTGCAAACAAGAGAGTTTAAGCATTTTTGGAAAGTCGCATAAATCACAGATGAATTAGAAGCTTGAAATACACGAGAAAGATAATTATTTAAGTTCCATTTAGAAATTCTTAGATATTTGTTGATATGTACGCAGAATAGTTAATCTCTCAAAAAACCAATAAATTATCGATTTCATTTTGATAGGCTGAACATTTTGTTAGTGTAGTTTTACAAGACAAACACTCATCTTAACAAATTATAAAATTTTAACATTAATATTATTCGGCACCCACATCGATACTCACCAACTAATTAACATAAAGTAAATGAATAAATTTATCCGATAAACCAAAATTACCGATTCGAATCAACAACAATCTTAATAATTAATGAGAATTTGATTTAGAATTTGTCATAGCTATAAACCTCGAAGTAGGAGCGTTATACCACCATTTAATTAATTTAATTAATTATTTCTAATAAAAAAATATAGATTTCTATTTTTTATGTAACTGTTTACTGATTAGTTAGTATGCCGCACGACCAAAAAAAACAGTAGGAACACACCTAATAGACAGATGATTAATTTTATCGTTTCCAATTATAACGATATTTAATCAAGATTTATCCAGGTAATATTTTAGAGTGGTAAATGCCACTCAATTTTTTTTTTAATATTTACATAAAATTTGGCTTCTATAAATTATGTGTGGCATTGCAGTGATCAATTGATGATCACTGCCTATAAATATGACATAATTATAATTGTAGAAAGTTAGTGAGGTAAATCAAAGAAAGCTACAGACCATCCATCAATAAAATTACGTCATCATAATTTGAGTTGATTGATTGGTTTATTAAAGTGGCCAACGATTAACCAGAAACTCCCGAAATGCCGGGCACCACCGTACACCCGTTTTACATTTAAAAAAACCGAACGGTTGGATAGGTTAGAAATTAGTAACTGTTAAGTTGTTGATTCGAATATAATAATGCAATAATATAATAATATAATAATATAATAATATAATAATATAATAATATAATAATATAATAATATAATAATATAATAATATAATAATATAATAATATAATAATATAATAATATAATAATATAATAATATAATAATATAATAATATAATAATATAATAATATAATAATATAATAATATAATAATATAATAATATAATAATATAATAATATAATAATATAATAATATAATAATATAATAATATAATAATATAATAATATAATAATATAATAATATAATAATATAATAATATAATAATATAATAATATAATAATATAATAATATAATAATATAATAATATAATAATATAATAATATAATAATATAATAATATAATAATATAATAATATAATAATATAATAATATAATAATATAATAATATAATAATATAATAATATAATAATATAATAATATAATAATATAATAATATAATAATATAATAATATAATAATATAATAATATAATAATATAATAATATAATAATATAATAATATAATAATATAATAATATAATAATATAATAATATAATAATATAATAATATAATAATATAATAATATAATAATATAATAATATAATAATATAATAATATAATAATATAATAATATAATAATATAATAATATAATAATATAATAATATAATAATATAATAATATAATAATATAATAATATAATAATATAATAATATAATAATATAATAATATAATAATATAATAATATAATAATATAATAATATAATAATATAATAATATAATAATATAATAATATAATAATATAATAATATAATAATATAATAATATAATAATATAATAATATAATAATATAATAATATAATAATATAATAATATAATAATATAATAATATAATAATATAATAATATAATAATATAATAATATAATAATATAATAATATAATAATATAATAATATAATAATATAATAATATAATAATATAATAATATAATAATATAATAATATAATAATATAATAATATAATAATATAATAATATAATAATATAATAATATAATAATATAATAATATAATAATATAATAATATAATAATATAATAATATAATAATATAATAATATAATAATATAATAATATAATAATATAATAATATAATAATATAATAATATAATAATATAATAATATAATAATATAATAATATAATAATATAATAATATAATAATATAATAATATAATAATATAATAATATAATAATATAATAATATAATAATATAATAATATAATAATATAATAATATAATAATATAATAATATAATAATATAATAATATAATAATATAATAATATAATAATATAATAATATAATAATATAATAATATAATAATATAATAATATAATAATATAATAATATAATAATATAATAATATAATAATATAATAATATAATAATATAATAATATAATAATATAATAATATAATAATATAATAATATAATAATATAATAATATAATAATATAATAATATAATAATATAATAATATAATAATATAATAATATAATAATATAATAATATAATAATATAATAATATAATAATATAATAATATAATAATATAATAATATAATAATATAATAATATAATAATATAATAATATAATAATATAATAATATAATAATATAATAATATAATAATATAATAATATAATAATATAATAATATAATAATATAATAATATAATAATATAATAATATAATAATATAATAATATAATAATATAATAATATAATAATATAATAATATAATAATATAATAATATAATAATATAATAATATAATAATATAATAATATAATAATATAATAATATAATAATATAATAATATAATAATATAATAATATAATAATATAATAATATAATAATATAATAATATAATAATATAATAATATAATAATATAATAATATAATAATATAATAATATAATAATATAATAATATAATAATATAATAATATAATAATATAATAATATAATAATATAATAATATAATAATATAATAATATAATAATATAATAATATAATAATATAATAATATAATAATATAATAATATAATAATATAATAATATAATAATATAATAATATAATAATATAATAATATAATAATATAATAATATAATAATATAATAATATAATAATATAATAATATAATAATATAATAATATAATAATATAATAATATAATAATATAATAATATAATAATATAATAATATAATAATATAATAATATAATAATATAATAATATAATAATATAATAATATAATAATATAATAATATAATAATATAATAATATAATAATATAATAATATAATAATATAATAATATAATAATATAATAATATAATAATATAATAATATAATAATATAATAATATAATAATATAATAATATAATAATATAATAATATAATAATATAATAATATAATAATATAATAATATAATAATATAATAATATAATAATATAATAATATAATAATATAATAATATAATAATATAATAATATAATAATATAATAATATAATAATATAATAATATAATAATATAATAATATAATAATATAATAATATAATAATATAATAATATAATAATATAATAATATAATAATATAATAATATAATAATATAATAATATAATAATATAATAATATAATAATATAATAATATAATAATATAATAATATAATAATATAATAATATAATAATATAATAATATAATAATATAATAATATAATAATATAATAATATAATAATATAATAATATAATAATATAATAATATAATAATATAATAATATAATAATATAATAATATAATAATATAATAATATAATAATATAATAATATAATAATATAATAATATAATAATATAATAATATAATAATATAATAATATAATAATATAATAATATAATAATATAATAATATATAAATATAATAATATAATAATATAATAATATAATAATATATAAATATAATAATATAATAATATAATAATATAATAATATAATAATATAATAATATAATAATATAATAATATATAAATATAATAATATAATAATATAATAATATAATAATATAATAATATAATAATATAATAATATAATAATATAATAATATAATAATATAATAATATAATAATATAATAATATAATAATATAATAATATAATAATATAATAATATAATAATATAATAATATAATAATATAATAATATAATAATATAATAATATAATAATATAATAATATAATAATATAATAATATAATAATATAATAATATAATAATATAATAATATAATAATATAATAATATAATAATATAATAATATAATAATATAATAATATAATAATATAATAATATAATAATATAATAATATAATAATATAATAATATAATAATATAATAATATAATAATATCAAATCGCGTCATTGAATTCCTTAAAAACATCAGCATTGCATGGGACTAACGTTTAAAAATACAAAACCTAATCGTACCTTGGTTAAAAAGTTAGTCAAAAACCCAAAAACCAGTGCCATAAAATGCTACCACCCAAACCTAAAGATATCATTCAAATTCTGATAAAACTAACTTTCACCCGAAACATCCTTTTCACGTCAACGAAACCTCCCCTTATTTGACAAATCCAAGCGAATCATAAGCCCAAAATGCAGTCAAAGAAATTGAATCCTCTTCAAACCAAAACCATTGGCGATGACATTTATCCACCAGAACTAAAACAAATTCTGCAAAACCTCGTCAATAAAACGTAAACAATAAATGCCAAGAGCGTAAGTTTGCCAAACTATACATGAATGCATGTACCATAGTAAAGAAAATGGCATCACACGAGCTAATGAATATGTCACCAAAAGAACGAGTAATACTAGCATCACCGTTACGAATAGCTGAATATATTATGCAGGGCCAATTAGCAAGAAATTACGAAAAGACACTGTAATAAAACGACTAAAGGCTTTATGCCCATATTTATTTAAATATAGCCAAGAGCGCAATCCACCTCCAATTTGTAAGTGGGCAGTCAACAGATGTTTCCTTAGCCACATATTGACGGTTTATATCAAGAAAAAAAAGCTGTCTGAAAATATTCAGAGGCGGCACAAATTTCATTGGAGCAGACGAACATCTTCAAAGGTAGGCAAAGCAACAAGAGGCGATAATTAAGGGTAAAATAGCCCAGTTGGCAACTAAATAGCATTTTAGACCTCACAAAAATTCTCACTCTGAAAGAGTATGGAAAGCTGGAGTCAAGCCCAGATTATAAACAGATTATAACGTCCAGCCCAATTCCTGATGGGAAGGGCTATCATATCAACACCTCAACCTGATATTGAGGGTATATATACACTGATACAAGATGCAACTTATTCACCAAACTCTGTCAAAGATTTTGGAAAACATGGCATATGGATTACCTTCCACAGCTACAACGCAGGCTAAAATATTTGCAAGAACAACCGAACCTCTAATTGGAAGATCTAGTATATAATCCTCAAAGATTAACAGGTATCTCCCACGCACTGGCCACTAGCAAAAGTCATTAAACTACATCAAGGACAGGTTGGCTTTATTAGGGTAATCACCATAACTAATGAGCCAAAGGATTATATTTGCAATAAGGGAGATCCTGTTCCAACAGTAGTTAAAGATACAAACATAACTCAATATATACCAACCCTACAAAATCTAGACGAAACTGTACCAGAAAGAGAACCACGCAGAGAGACAAAATTCCGCATTCTATAAAAAAAAAATTTTAATACCCATAAAGAACAACAAAAACCCCAAAAAGCATCATCACAGGCAAGCGAAAAATTGATCTAAGGTAAATCATCTTGCATTAGTAGTACTCTCAATTCGCTGCATACTGGGACCTGCCCAAGATCAAGTTCAGACTAAAGAAGGAATCAGTAGAAGCTCTAACTCAAGGAGCTGATCAAAGGTATGCATTATATTTTCTTCCGCATCATTTTGTAACAATCTACCGATAATACAACAAAGTTGAGAGTGGTGTCTGATGAGTCATGCAGAACAAGTTCAAGTAAGTCTCTGAATGATGTTTTACTGCAAATAACCAAACGTTGTGGGAATTACTATTGAGATTGACAAATTGAAATGGATCTAGATGTGACGAAGTATCAGAGAATCATTTGGCATTGTACCTAAATATAAATGAAGGGCAATATTTTTAACGAGGGTAACGAATCAAGTTACACGATTGAAGAAACTGCGGTGCTGAGGAAACTAAGTGCGAAAACGACCTAGAAATCCTGTTAAAATATAAGTCATCAATTTCACGAATTATTAGGATTTTGGCCTACGCAAAGCGAATTATTGAGAGATGTGTGGCTCAACGCTAAGCAGATTATAATAACATTTGCCGAACGAAAACAGGCAAGGAATGAGCAAATCAACAAATTTCGTTACTTGCAAAATTATTAGTATCTCCTGGTACAACAATGACGTTCGCTTTGTCAATGCAATCGGGTGAAGTAAAGCGAATTTTGTATACCGAACTTGTGTATGCATAAAATATAAGGCTGTTTTTGGGTTTCGACAAATTGGTCAACTATGCCGAACAAAAAATTGTCAAGTTTCAGTTGAACATTTCTGAACACAGAAGCTGATACTGCGAAAGCGTTACTTTGTCACACTGACTGCACTGGCCTTGTCAAAAAATATAAAAAAATATAATCAATGAGTCCAAAACAAAATATATTATCACGGATTTGATGGACCAACACGCAATGGACTTAAGTGGTTGTGACAATGCATTTAAAGTAGTGACGAGTTTCCGACACCTCGGGTCCTGTCTCACTCATGATAATTGTATAAAAGGGGATATTAAAGCGCGTATTGTCGCTGGTAACCGTGCTGTGTATGTCTTACGTCCACTGCTAAAATCGACATACTTTGTAAATGCCGACAAGTTGATGGATGAGTATGCGAGATTTTAAACGACATTCAAGAAAAGAATCATGAGTATGATATATGGCTCCAAGCGCGTCGATGATCAGGAATTTACCGCTAGATCAGGAATTTAATAAACATTCATGACCCCGTTCATGAAGTAAAAAGTCTTGTTAGGGTTATTTAAAACAATCTGAAAAAAACTCGGGATTGAATCCGATGGAGCCAGAATGTTCATTCGGTCCGGGCTGTCAATAGCTTTAAGCAAAAAACCTTTAAGTTCTTTAGTTTGATGAAAGCTAAAGCGGTATTACAGAATTCAGCATGCAATTGACAATTCGTTTCCTCGCCTAAATTTTGGTTGGAAATTCTACGCAATATGGAAAAAGTAAAAATTTCCAACTTCTGATATGCAAATTTTATTAATATAATTTTTTTATTGTAACAAAAAAACATACACAAAAATTTGTCGTGCAAAGAGGGTGAACAATTTTTACCATCATAAATTAGAAAATTAATGATGATTTTTCCAAACAACAACAACAACTGTAATAAAAATAGAAGAATGGCATTATGCCTTGCATTCCTTCAATTTTTGATTATATGACAACAAATAAAAAATTAAAAAAAACATAAAATACAAAATAGGATACATTGACGTCATTAATCTTATAAAATATTAAATAATTTAATTATGAATTAAGTCGAATGGAAGAAATTAATGGATGTTTACATTTCTGTGTGTGTGTGTGTGCGTTGTTTGATCTGAGATTTCATTCAATTTTCCACTTTGCAATTGATTTCTGAAAAAAATCGTATATAGGGAATTTTTTTTAAAAATTTTATTTCTGTTGATTCCGAATCGATCGATGCTTCAACAATTTTTCGAGCATGTCAAGTCCATTATATTCTAATTAGTTTGAAGTGCATATTATGTACCCGTACCATAATACATAGAGTTGACAAATGTGTGTGTGTGCTACATATAAGGGGGTTGGCTATAGTAAATATACAAATTTAAAAAAAAAAACCATCCCATTACCTGTGGTGCTTCATTTTAACCCCGCACATCTGATCGTATTTGCATCTTTTAATACACATTATGCTCAGTATAATGGGTTACATGTCACGTGCGAGCTATTGTTAACTGAAAAACCAAATTATTTGAAACCTAATTAAAGAAAATTTAACAAAATGAAAAAAAAGGTGATGAAGTTGTTGATTTACTTTTCATTTTCCATTTTCCATTTTCCATTTTTTTTTTTATTATTATAATTGTTATAGTTTAAATTGTTGACAAACGAATTTCTATGATTTCGTATTTACTGCATTTTAATCATTTTGTGATGTTGTTGTGCCGCTACTATATAACTCGTAGATCTTGTAATTAAAATTTTGTTCGTATTTCATACACTAAATGGCTTCATAGCAAAATAGTTTAGTTAACATTGTGTCGCACAAAGTTTACCAATTATGATCGTATATATAAAACTATTTGTGTTCCTTGTTAACAACAACAAACCATTATACTGTACAATTTTGGGGAATAAACGAAATCCGACATTTTTATGGGTTCGCATAGTATAAACCATATTAGAACTAGGTAATATATAAATTAACTCCTGTGCTGGGTAGTGACAGTTCCTCCATTATATGCCCCTTAGAGAGCATGTTAGAAAAAGCCCTCAAGATAGGCGGATACCGATTTGTGTAAATTCAAATAGTCCGCTAAAGAATGAAGTGAGAAAATAGGCTGCAGTTTCAAAACAATAGAAACAAGACTTGAGGATATGATCTAACGGTAAAACCAAACGGTTCACAATTGATAAAAGTTGCTGAACTTCAACAACAAAACCTACTTAATAAAGCTGTCACCCCGGAAACATTGGAAAGAAAATAAAAAGGGTTTGCCTCAAGTCCAAACAAACCAAAAATAATAAAAAACAATCAAGGAGGACACACCTACAGAGAAATGACTAAAAACCGTAATACCGAGTTTACTTTCGGAATCGAAAAATCAGGCCAGAAGGATTGTTAATTACACTAGTCGAAAGGCAAACGTTAGCAATGTAAATCTATCACAGTCGGAAACAGAAATGAAAGCAACCCGCCACACGAAAGCAGTATGGACACGTGAGAGGTCCAATAGAAGCAAAGTTTGATATAAATGACTGAATGAAGACCACAAAGAAAAGTTGTGGTCTGGCTAGAAATAGTGCATTTAGAAAAGGATATCGTTATGATCAATTTAGACTAAATTGCGAGACCAGTAAAGTGCGAGGTCGAACAAAAACAGTTAAAGTGCCAAGAAGCTCTTATGATATGATATAACTTCACTGGAAAAATTCGGTCTCTCTGAATTTTGATTTGTTCTAAAATTTCATCAGTTCTAAAATTTTGGGAATCTGCAAAATCCAAAATTTCACGATAGTTAGCCAATGAAAACTGAAAAATGTATGCCACAAATCGAAAATATTCAAAATCTAAAATTTCATGATGGTGTAGCCCATGAAAATTAGGAATTTTATACCACAAATCGAAAATCTCCAAAATTTTATGGAAAAAATTTTATGAAGGTAGCCCATGAAACCTGAAAACATTATGCCACAAATCGAAAATTTCAAAAATTCAAAATTGAATGATGGTTAGCCCATTCAATTTAGAATTTCATGCCATAAACTGAAAATCTTCAAAATTCAAAGTTTTATGATGTTACCCCACGAAAACTGAAAAATGTAGGCCACAAATCGAAAACTTCAAAGTCCAAAATTTTATGATGGTTAGCCCAAGAAATTTGGGGAATTTATACCACAAACTGAAAATCTCCAAGATTCATAATTTCGTTAGGCCATAAAAACTGAGAAATTGTGCCAAAAATCGAAAATCTCCAAAATCCTAAAATTTATGGCGGCCAGCTCATGAAAACTGAGAACATTGTGTCACAAATTGAAAATCTGCAAAATCAATAATTTCATGATGGTGTTAGCTCATGAAAACAGCGAAATTTATGCCACAAATTGAAAATCTCCAAATTATCATGATGGTAAGCCCATGAAAATTGAAAAATTATGCCAGAAATCGAAAATCTATAAAATCCAAAATTGAATGATGGCCCATGAAAACTGAGAAATTTATGCCGAAGTTAATTTCCTTACGCTGGGCTCAATACTAAACGGGTTTTGTATCGATGTATCTCTCCTTTCCTGTTGCACTCGTTCTTAAAAACCGAAAAATTTCAGAGAAATTTGTGAAACCTCTGATGCAAGCACTAAATCTAGATTTTTCTTAAATTTCAACTTCTCTGCTTGTAGCAATTTTATTCGAATTAAATTCTCACTAAACCCTTTTCTGTTCTTAAAGTTGTAGTCACTAATATTGTAGCACGCACTGTTAAAGTGTGTGACCGAATGATTTTCGCCAACGGTCCATCAAAGGCAAATCTGAAATATCGTCTTAAATAGTAGCATGGATGGCAAGGTCATAACCCCAAGTCAGGTTAATTTTGATGAAAAACTAGGTGTCGCATCTTATGTCAAACAGATTTCAGCAAGTACCCCTACATAATTGACAGTAAAGATGAGAAAGTACCACCTAGAATACCTAAAGTGGGAGGGCTAAAAATTGTCCCAATAAACATTAGTAGAAGTTGAAAGTAAATTTGATTAAATGCAGTTGGAGTACAAAGCCGACTTTATCTACTTGCAGGAAAAGCTGGGAAAACGAGCTTCGATGGAAAGGCAATGTAAGATAATTCTCTCGAACGCATGTATATACTCAATAACTTAGGTGTTCAAACAGAGCATTGTGGTGCATTGGTAACTGGCATTCTGACTACAAGACTATATACTCAATTGCATGATAGAAACCTCAATATAAATCCGAAAACAATTCAAACGATGGACAGTTTATTATAAATTTTTGAAAACAAAATTCTAATCCCTTGCCTCACTCTCAAGAGAAAGTCATAAAAAAGAGAACCATTACAACAACAAAACTTTCAAAAGAGTCCGCAAGCCACCGAAAAATAGAAAAACAGAGGCGGGAAAAACGCACTCAACAGTAGATTTCGCCATTATTAGTCCAAGGTTTTCATCAAATTTCAAATTAAAGATTAAACCTTTAGTCTTTAACAATATAACCAGGAACCTGCCAAAAATTATTAAACGGACGGATTTTTTTTTTTGATTGATTTAGAATGTACGACCAAGGACTAACCAGGATCTCCCGGATATTTGGCCGGGCTCACCGTACACCCGTTTTACATTAACTTGGAACGATGAGGATGGATATTAGTTAAATTATTGAGATCGACCCGGTTACAGACACCATGGCGGCCAATAATTAGTAATTTTTTGTTGGGGTAGGGAAAGGAAAGGGATGTCAGTAATGAAAGAATTGGTCCGGTTTTCCTGTAGCCAATATTCGAACTACTGTTAGCAAAAGACAATCACAATTTTACTGAACTGCTCTGCATTCAGGCATCTTTTGTCAAAAACTCTAGTGTGTCACCATTCATCTGTTATCTGCAACTGTTCCCTGAAAGCAAAATCTATTAATTAACTAATTGCTCTTAGCCGTAGACTGTAATAAATTGAATTAATTTTTAATCTGAAATTACAAATTAATTAATTGATAATATAATAATATAATTTCCGCAACTGTAATAAATGGTTTTAGTTTTTGCCTGAAATTTACAATTAATTAATTAATTTATTTATTTTTATATACAACTACAGATGACGATCACTCACAGACAAAAAAACTCAACTCCCATAAAAAACTAAAACACTCTATGAAAACTACCGATGCAATCCCCAACAACAAGTCACACAGTACCCTGCCATCACCTCCTCGCCCCCTTCCAACCTACATAAACCGCTCAAAAAGAAATCTATTTGTAGGAAAAACGCAAAAAAGAAAACAAATCAAATCGACGGTAGCAAGGCGGTGCCAAACTTACAAAAAATCAAAACATTTCCCCCTCCATACCTCATTTGACAAACAACACATCCCTTACGCTGAACATTCGTATACAATCCTATATCAAAATACAGAAGTTCCCTCCTTCACCGATCGACGCTCTTAAATACCCCTCCAGAAAGAACATCGTAAAAACCAAACAGCACACATTGTCGGCGAAAAGAATAGTGTGCAAATGTAACCGAAATGCACCCTGGGAAGCAGAAAAAAAGTAACCAGGCGACACTATCCCTACAACTACCAGCAACAAATATTTTACGATCCCAGACAAGTAGGTACACAGTCCTTTACTGTATATGCATGTAAGCACATATGTACCATGACCATGTTGTGAGCATTCTAGCATTGACTGCAGAAAACAACCCTTCCCCGATCAAAAAAATGCACAAACACTCGTCCAACATACACCAAAAATTAAATTTACAAAAATCATTCACACTCAAACAATCGACGTTCTCAATTCTCTCTAGTGAACCTCGTTAAGACAAAACATCAAACATCGTCGGTAGATAGAACAGTGTGCAAAAACAATCAAAACGCACTTTCATGACGTTGAAAACCACAACCCCACGATACAGACCACTTTTTAAAATTTTTTGTACATAAAGAGGTAAAAACGATGAGGAAACAATGCGAAAAGAGAGGAACGATGATTTGTCATGAAAACAAATCGCTGCCAAAATAGAAATTTGTAGAAACAACATTACTTATATTGTATACTTGAATTCCCATATTCAACCGGTACAACCAATAGGCATTCAAAATGAATCCAATTCTAAAGGAGGAGATCAAACAGCTGGAAGTCAAAGAACTTAATTTTAAAACCAAATTATATGTAATATTTTCCTGATCAGGGCTTTATGTAGCCTTCCCCGATCGTAATGCATTGCTCAAATGATTTTTAATCGTGTCGATCCAATCTCGTGTACGTTCGTCTCCCTAAAATCAAAATCAATGCATTACAGAAATCTATGAAAACAAACTAAACCTGGCTACATACGTGATGAATGTACCAATTATTGTAAGTTACACTCATTCATATTCAACATTACTATTTAATAAAAAGCTTTGCCTACAAAAAATGGGATATAAAAGTACATCAAAACTACATTATTTACCAGCTCACTTTTAAAACTCTTTCAAAATGTTTCTCAATCTCATCTTTGGAACTACCCTCCCATCGCCCACACCAGTTCATCTAAAGCAATCTATATCGTAGGGTTATGGCTTTCAACACCATTTAAATTCAATCCGACCACTCCCGCACACTACCCCATCCCCCGCCGATATGTGACATTTTGTTAAAAAAAAAAAAAAAAAAACATCGATCTATTTTCATCGATCGAATTTAACAACTGGAACTCATTAAACGAGCGCGTATGCAACTCTTCAAACAAAACAAAAAAATTACCCTCCACAATCAATACCAGAACACCAACACCATCATAGCACACATATACCCACTCGCATATGCAATAAACACCATGCACCTATCCAAGATCGCAAAACACTTGCTACCAAAAATTATGAAAATCGTACATCGTCCGGCTACTCCTCTCCGCCTTCCCGAATGCATCCCGATCACACCTACTCCCCTCACCGAGAGTACTTGCCGTCCGTTCCCCACGATACTCTTTCAAAAAAAACACCTGAAAACGTCGATCGGTAAAGACAAAACCCCGTACATTCCAATACAGAACCATACACAGGCGTTCGGAAGGAGGACAACATAAAAAACATGTTACCGTTTGACAAATGAAACATGGAAAAAAAATACCCAGATTCCTCACGAGTCCGGCACCGCCCTACCACCGCCGATCCATTCCATCTTCCACGCCCTTCCCATAAACAAAAATTTCCCTCTACTCAATTCATGCAAGTTAGAAAGAAGCAAAGAGACAATGGCAAAACACCGTGCACCCCGCTGCTAAAAATTACACCAATAACCCCCACAAAACACTTGACCCCTCCCATAGGAATCCCTTGCCCACACAAAATCGTCATTTATAGCTGTCTAAAACTTCAACTCATACAAGCAGACATTAGAAAAAATTGACCCAACATTATAAATCAATTGAACATTAAACGGACGGATAATAATGACAAATCTATTGAAAAGTCCACCAAAAGAACCAATTGCCCAACAATCAAAGTTAGAACGGCTCATCACCGGCATTATGAACGGAAATGGGGTCATCTTTCAGAGCTTGGTATCAACCACAAAAAAATCGATAACAATTAAAGAAATTTTTGGAGCTAAAAAGAGTAGACAATAAATTGCAATTGACCAAATAAAAAATCGAATTCGAAGACTTTTACAACAAAAGTTTTACGTGCCAAGCCAATGGAAGGTATAAAGTAAGAATTCCTTATGACATCGAGCAATATTGTCATCTACATCAATTAAGGTTTAGCATACTAAGAACAGTGACTTGATTGCAAAACCCTATCCATCCGCAGAATTATTGTTCACGTAGGAAAAAAAAGCCAGGCCCCAAAAATAGATGCATTGCAAAAAAAAAACAGTCATATTTTTGCAAACAGTTCGATTGTTTTTTTTTTTAATTTAAAAATCGTTCAATACACTACAAATTTCGATCTTCAAGCGCAATTATTTTCACATGCGCTAATTACTTAAAAAACAACGCAAACACTATAATATTATGTATGTACTCTAAAATCACAATCAACAACAAAGACTAATAATGACGATCGAGTAAAAAATCTTGCTACGATAATTTCTTACACAAATACACCAAACAAAATATCATGAGTAAGAAAATTGGTAAGATCGCATTAACAAATATTAAGACAAGCAGTTCGTATTTATTTGTATGATTATTATTGTGTGCGATCGCGGGACAATATGGTGCCAACTTCTACATATAATGAGAAGAATTAATTATATTTGTTCAGGTTCGTTTTTTTTTTTTTTTTTTGATCTTGCTTACACGATCAAGTATATGTACTCGTACATTATATCGACTCTATTTGATTGACTAATTATTGTCGTCGTCTTCGTCTTTTATCATCTATATAGTGTATATGCATTTATAAGATGAATCGATTTGAACGAAGATTTGTAATTATATGTCAATATAAGACAAACATTTGAGTAATCTTAATAATTATATTATTGTTAAAAAAAACGAAAAAAAAAAATTTGTATAGAGTACTCAAGACATAATCATATGTAAATAATATTACAAACCAATTGAAGGTGTGAAATGATCAGCATCTTAACGTCCAGATCGTATTTTTTATTTTATTTTGTCTCGTATAATGTTAAAATAATAAGATGATAATAAATTGTTTAGCACGAAGAATATACACAAACACACATACACACACACAAACACAAAATAACATCTTTTAGCCCCCTAATAATTTTATTTATGTTTTGTGCCGAGAAGAATTGTGTTTTGTATTCAGTTGAATGGAGAACTATAACTTATTGTCGGCTCGATAATTCATAATTTTTTCGATCGGTCGTAATATATATATATAGTACAGTGCGAAAGTAAACAATAACGATCGAAATTATGAATTATTGATCGTAAAGTTTACGTTTTGGGATATACTTTGACATTTTTATGTGTGCGATTTTACTGAACATACTGAGTATTTTTTTGCCACATGATCGGATACTAAAGTGGATAATTATCTATTTGTATACAATTTTTATGAATTATGGAATCATAATTTACAATTTTTTTTTTTTTTTTTTTTTAGGTCAATTATAAATTTAAGAAACCCTTTGAAATAATTTAAAAACCCTTTCGATACTGAAACTTTTGTTAAAATATAGAAAAAAAAAAGTTTAGAGTGGATAAATTATTTAATTATTTGGAGAGTACTTGTAAACGTTTATATAGGTTTTAAAAATTATACCCTAAATTTCACATCTAAAATTTAACGGTTTGGTTAACTTACGTGGCAAAGATACGAAATCTATAAAAACGGAAATTTAAAAAATAAAAATAAAAATAAAAAATTTTATGGAGTAATTAGTCTAATATACGAAATGTAGAAATATTTCTGTGATTGAAATTCGCAATCAAATCTTTATAAATAAAAATAATTTTAAAATCTTTTCAATTTCATGTATACATAAATATATATATACAAAAAAGGAAATTAATTTCCCTATTTTCTTTCTTCTCGCACATACATAAACGAGTCTAAAATTTATGATTAAAATCTTACGTAACAATGTAACGACATAAAGGGAATTTTCGTTATGATTTTTCCGTAAATTATCTGATTACAAAATAAATGTTATGATTTCCTATTTTTGTTTAAAAAAATGGAAAATGTAACCAAAATATACTTTTCCGATTGTCGAGTAAGAATGTGTAAGTTCATCACTTCGTCTATACTTCAATTGAGTTTTAGCTCATTTCAGAATTAACGCAATTTCCATGTAAGCCGCCATAACATCAAACACTTTGATGGACATTTCTTTAATTCGAGCTATAAAATTCGTATAGTGGGAATTTTATTAAACGGGAGTTATTACAACACTCGTCATACTGCTCTTCACGTTTGTCTCAGACAATCGCTTTAGTTGTAAAATTTTCTTGTCAAATTTTTAACAGTTTTACATTTTTTGCAGTGAGATTTTTTTTTTCAAAGATTACCATAAAGTTACCATACCACATTACGAGAACCTCTATATTGAAAATATCAACGGAAGCTTGCTGCACCCCATAATTTTTACCGTTTCAACAACATTGATATATTAATCGGACCTGACAAAATTTTTTAAATTCCTGGAAGCTTAACAAATTAAATTGTGTGACACTAGATTACGACTGGAAGTATCACTGAAGAAGATGCCATTTCATTGATGGTGTCCGGTTATAATTATTCATCCGTCGATATTGATCAGACAAGGTTTTGGAAGGTAGAGCCTGTATCATCCAACATCAACTTGCTATCACCAAAAGAGGAACTGTGTAAACGGAAATTTATAGAAACAATGCAACAAACAAAAGACGGCCGGTTTATAGAAAGTTTAAGGTTTAAAAGATCACAAGTTTGTCTAAAAGACTCAATGATCAACGCTATTTAAAGGCTCCGCAGCATAGAACGTCGATTCACCCGCAAACCCGAATTTATGAAACTCAATCACTGAATATATCATATCTGGAACTCAACCACATTCAGGAGATCCCATCGAAATAAATAAATGAACCAGTATTTACTATATTACCACAAAAATAGGATCTTCGATGGCAGTTGGTATCAAATATCAACCAAATCTTTACTGGGTACCGGTCGAAACTGGATATTTTACAACTGGATTTGACGAAACAGCATAATTCAAAACTGGATATTTTAAAACGAGATAAGGTACAAAACGAGATATGGTACAACACTGGATATTTCAAAACCGGATATTTTAACATGTGATTTAAACTTAAAATGATTTTTTGGAAAAATTCTGGAATATGGCCAGTTAGGGAGGAACTCGGTGAGTTCTTAACCGATTATGATGAAATTCGATATGTAGGATGGGAATGGGATTTTAAAATGATTTTTTAGAAAAATTCTGGAATATGGCCAATTAAGGAGGAACTTGGTGAGATCTTAGCCGACTATAATGAAATTCTATATGTAGGATGGGAATTTTACTAACAGTAAACTCGATCAAGTCAATGATTATTTCAATAAGATGAGAAAAGCAGAAATTAAAAAAAACCATTAGGTGAAGGAAAATTCTATCTCTCTGCTTAAAGTTTTTCAAGTATGAAACCTTATTGGCCATATTCCAGAGGTTTTTTCCAAAAAAGATTTTAAAATCAAATTAAGTTGCACAATTTAAG
The DNA here is from genome assembly GCA_963556175.1 of Tipula confusa. Classification (NCBI taxonomy): domain Eukaryota; kingdom Metazoa; phylum Arthropoda; class Insecta; order Diptera; family Tipulidae; genus Tipula; species Tipula confusa. The sequence continues at coordinate 55,868,632 of OY744476.1, read as the reverse complement.
AAAAAAAAATTAAGTGAAGGAAAATTCTATTTCTCTCCTTAAAAATATTCAAGTATGGAATCTTACTGGCCTTATTCCAGAACTTTCCCAAAAAATCATTTTAAAATCTTATTTTCATCCTACATATCGAATTTCATCAACATCGGTTGAGAAATCACCGAGTTCCTTCCTAACTGGCCATATTCCCGAACTTTCCTAAAAAATCATTTTAAGTTTAAATCACATGTCGAAATATCCTGTTTTGAAATATCCAGTGTTGTACCATATCTCGTTTTGTCAAATCCTATTTTGAAATATCCAGTTTTAAAATGTCCAGTTCTGAGCGGTTCCCATCTTTACTATATACTACAGAGGTTTAAAGAGGATGCCATCGTTTTCTCATCTGATGTTGAGAAAATGTATCGCCAAGTGCAAATAACAGATGCAATGTATCAAAAATATGGCGTACAAAGGCGTCTGAACCAATTCTGATGACAAGGGCATGAAGTTTACAGGGAGCAATGCAACTCAAGGACAATATCGTTTGTTTACTAAATAATCACGACTTTATCCTTTAAAATGGGCATCGAATGAAACAACACTATACTGAAAACATTGCCCTTAGTGATGACAAATCAGACAATCTCGAGCACATTGTAGGAAATATCGAAGAGTCAAGTCAATCAGTAAAATTACTAGGTATCTTGAGGAATCTGAATTGATTGTCACAAGCCAATCAATCCACTTGCTTGATTAGTTTCCACCGTCGTCTAACAAAATCAGCATTCAACAACTGTGAACAGCTAACATAGAATGGGATGTTCCAATACCTGAACTTCGAACCAAGGAATGGCAAAGGAATTATGAAGAATTGAAAAATTTCAACCAAATTTGTAGTTCACGATTCACAGTTTCCACTTCCAATACATCCAACATCCAAACTTACGGCTTCTATGATGCCAGTCAAAAGGCCAACACACCTGTAGTCTTTTTTCGTATTAAGTCAATATTCGGTGAAGTGAATTGTATAGATTAATCACATCAAAAACTAAGGTTGCTCCACTCAATCAAGCAAACCTACCATGACTGGAGCTATTTGCAGCTTTTCCATTATCCAAGCTTCCAAAAACAAGTACATCAGGAAATACAAATGCAAATTGATCAAGTGTACTGTTGGATAGACTCCAAAATCGTTTTAGATTAGCTTGAAAGTCCTTTTAGATTACCTGTACATGTAGATGACGTTGATGCACTAACTCCATCCCAATCGCTTACTGGCGCAATTTGTAATTATTATTTTGTATGGCGTGTTTTTTTTGCAGTTTGGCAATCAATTCCATTTTTAATCCATTCGTTAATGTTACTTGCCATTCGAGGCCAGAAATACATATTTTGATCCACTATCGGGCAATTATATGAAAGTCGTTAGAAATTTGTTTTCTAAATTCTAACGTGATGTGCGGGAAGGTGTTAATTTATGATACTTCACTCCAGTCATTTTGGCGAGTTTGTGCAAATTTTACTTATGAAGAGTGCTTTTTGTTTAGTTCACTTAATATAATTTATATCTTTTGATATCTTGATATTTCGACAGGATTTTTATAAGAGTTTAAGAATTTTTTTTAACAAGTATGAGAGTGGTTGTCGTCCGTTCACCTTACATTAATTGTTCAAGAACACCACCAATCGCCATACAGCTTTGCTACAGCTTTGATATTAATATCGTAACTCAAAACTTTCCCGTAACTAATCAAACGGTCGAATAATGTTCGAAGATGCGTTAAATGCTAACCCTCGAGTAACATTGTCTATAAATCTTTGAAAAGATTGAGCCGCATAATCGCGGTTTTAAAAAAGTCTTCTTCCGCTTACGGAATGTGATAAAAATTTCTGACTATATCTTATATGCTAAAATTTGTAGATCCATGCAATATATTAATGAAATATAGAGGTGTAATAAAGAATATGTAGATGATTTTGAAAGTCCTTGTTGAATCATTTACTGGGATTTGTCTTTAGCAATCTAGGGAAGTGTACCACTTTTATGTTAAGTGTTGAATTTATGTTACTCGCATTAGCGGCGGTTAAGAGATCTGAAGGGGTTTTTGCAAATGCGCAAAAGATAAAAACTATACCTCTGACACATCAGCGCCAGTGTCGATTAAAAATGTTAAGTTGTTTTTTCTACACTTAATAATATCCGTCGTTAAAATATCGGCGATTTTAAGTTTTCCTAATCGGTATTATTGCGACACAATCGATTTGTTTTTGGTTAAGAATAATAAAAATAACGACACACACCATCGTCGTTATTATAACCTCTACCGTAGATAACCCGGCTCTGAAGCAGTCATGTTTGTCTATAAGAGGTAACAAGCAGGTTAAATCACGTGACTAATCCTAGTACTAACAAGCTTTCCACCATGTTTCTACTTTCGTGGCTGTTGTATGCATGCAACGTTAGAATCTCTTTGACTTGCTTAAAAAGGGATTCGGCTCTGTGTATTTACCACAGGTTTTTCCAGCAACGTAATTTGCTCAGATTGAGTGACCGACGCAGCCACCTTCTTGCCTTTCATTCTTAGCCAACATTCTGCAAGTTTCGGCTTGATATGTGGTACATTGTGCCTTTCGCCGAAGTAAAAGGCACCTTCTAAATCTGCAGTACTTGGACTATCAATAAAAAAGTGACATCGCTAAAATGATTATGGAATGTTTTCATTTACCTCTACTGTAAGTTGCCATCACCATGATATATTTCCTCTCCAATTGTAACGGGTTTTTTTAATTTGAATAATTTTAAATTTGATTTTGTACTCTCTCTCCATTTTCAGATAAAAACAATCAGCTGAGCAATGGGAAATTGTATACATAAAATATTTTGTGCAGTGCAAGAGAGCAGTAATTCTTTGGCGTTTTTCGCTCTTGTGTTAACTTTAAAAAATATGCAAATAATAGTGCCAAAAATATAGTGAATTAAATATTAGTTTTTATTTAGTGTTAGAAGTTCAAAAAAAAGTGCAAAATAGTGTTATGAGCTACAGTGATATGTTTCGTGTTTATTGCCAATTTTGCCAAGCGAAATTTATTTATTAAATTTTGCCATTTGTCATTTGTAAAATAATTGTGTGGTTGTTGATTTTGTAATTTTTGGTAATAGATTTGTATTGTTAAGTTATTAAACAATTGACTTTATTAAATGACTTTATTGGCAGCAACATATTTAATTTTCGGTAAGTTTGTATATTTGTGATTTATTTTTTTATAAATATGTTAGAGTTCAGTGGTGAAAACTAGTACTTAGTGTATGTTCGAATATTGGTACGGATCGTCAATGTAACGCATTTTATTGTAATCAGGGTAAACACACCATATGGACAGGTTTAAAATGCGATACATTCATACAAAGTACATAGTGCGTGCACTCAGGGCATTTTTTTTTCAAGGCGTTATTTTTTTTTTTGACCATCGAAACGAAGCTTATCACAAGCTTATGTCTTAACTAAATTTTACACCATTGTTTGCAATTATTTTATATTTAAAAGTGTTCAATAAATTATGTATTGTATCACCGAACAATTGGCACTGTGGTTAAAGCTGCGGTGTTTGAGTCGTAAGGTACCGCGTTCGAATCCCAATGATTCACTTTTGGAGTGCAGAATCTATGCGTGTCCAATCATCGTCCATGTCAGTACAGGATAGTAAAAGCAATGCAATGTGTAGATGGATATTTAAATCGTAATAATACGTCCTGGATTTGATTAGGCATTTTAGGGAGTTCTTAATTTACATAAATATTTTGATAGGCATCATTCGTTTTAGAGAATTTTCCTAAATATTAACCAATTTTGATAGGCTAACCGTCATTCGTTAAAGAGAATTTTGGGGACTTTGAAATTTTCCGAAGTATTTTCGAATTTTGAGAATTTTGGGAACTTTTAAATCTTCCTAAATGTTGCCCAACTTTGATTGGGTAACCATCGTTCATTTTAGAGAATTTTGGGAACTTTAAACCTTTTCTAAATGTTTCATAATTTTGACCGGAATTTAAGAACTTTTAAATTTTCCTAAATATTGACCAATTATGTTAGGCTAACCAAAGGCTTTTGGTGACCTAAAAATTTTCCTAAATTTTTCCAAATTTTGGTTGGCTACCCATCATTTATTTTTACAAATTTTGAGATATTTTGAATTTACCTAAATATATCCAATTTTTGGTTCGTTTTTGAGAGTAATGGAAATTTTTAATTTTCCTAAATATTGCATAATTTTAATAGGCTAACCTTCGTTCGTTTAAGAGAAATTTGAGAACTTTAGTATTTTTCTAAATATTTCCTAATATTGATAGACTAACCATACTTCGTTTTTGAGAATTTTGGGAACTTTTAAGTTTTCCTAAACAAAATTTTATTTTTAAACAAAATTTTATTTTATCATCATTTGTTTTGAAAAATTTGGACCACTTTTAAATTATCCTGAATATTTCCTTGGTAGACTCATTCGTTTCAGCGAATTTTGGGAACTTTGAAATGTTCCTAAATATTTCCTAATTTTGATAGGCATACCATCGTTTATTTTAAAAAATTCTAGGAATTTTGAAATTTTTGTAGATATTGCCCAATTTCGATTGGCTAATCGTTTGTTTGTTTGTTTGTTTCTGAACTCAGAAAAGAGTTCAGAAACAAACTGAGTTTGTTTCTGAACTCTTTCTGAGTTTGTTTCTGAGTTCTGGGGCCGAAGCTCTCCTAACTCTTTTGCGGTTAATTTTTAACGTCCTACCTTACGCCGTCACCAGCCAAATCGAGGACGCACGAATACAGGTTCGATTTTAAATCCATCTGCACTTTGCATTGCTCCAGCCAGCCTGCACTGACATGGACGATGGTTCGGCCCATGGATTCTGCACTCCAACAGGGGGTCATAGTTGTGTTCATCGTCATCACCGATCGTAATCAGATGATGAAAAATCCGTTTTGCAACCCTCCCCCGTTGGGATTCGAACCCGGTACCTCCCGTCCCAAACACCGCAGCTTTAACCATTGCGACAGTTGCTCGGTAGGCTAATCGTTATTTGTTTTAAAGTATTTTGGAAATTTTGAAATTTTGTTAAAGATTTCCTAATTTTGAAAGGCCAATTTTGAAATAACCATCATTCGTTTTAGAAAATTTTGGGAAATTTTAAATTTTCTTTATTTATTTCCAAGTTTGATAGGCTAACAACCATCATTCGTTTTAGAGATTTTTAGGAACTTTGAAAATTTTCTAAATTTTTCTAAATTTTGATAAGCTAACCAACGTTTTTTTTTTTTTTTTTTTTTTTTTTTGAAAATTTTGGGAGATTCGAATTTTGGCTTATTATTTCCTAATTTTGACAGGCCGTCTTAATTGTTAGGCCATTAACCATGGTTTGTTTTTGAGAATTTTCAGAACTTTTAAACTTTCCTAAATATTGCCCAATTTTGATTGGCCAACTATGATTTGTTTTTTTTAGAGTTTTGGGAGGTTTTGCTATTATTTTTAACCATTCCAAAAATGTTTGATATAATTAATTTATAACTAAAAAGTAGTGGTGTGCCTTATTTTAATCTAATTAATTAGTTTATGCTCATACTTAACACTAATAAATAGGAATTGTACATAATGAATCCATTAAACCAAACACATTTTGTATCAGTAGCATATCATATTATGTACATTAAACAAAACTATAAAATGTCCTCCTACTTTACAAAAAAAATAAAAATAAAAAAAATGATATACAAAACATATTCACTCATTAGACTATTTTTATAACAATCACTCACCCTCGATCTTGATCCCGTATATATTATAGGAGTACTAAAAAAATCCTTTAAATAATTATATTCAACATTTTATTTATTTTTATTACAACATAATTGCAACCACGAACTGGGTTTCAAAATAGAAACACTTTAAATTTTTTTTATATTATATATAGTTATGCAACCCCTCAAACTTATGTCACTCCAATACACTCTCTTTATATCACTATATATACAAACTAATAATTATTATTATAACATATACAGACACACATATATACAAAATAGTAAATAAATTGTAAAATCGTATTGCTAGTTCTGGAATAAAATAAAATAATCAAAATAGGAACCCCTCTTGTCACAAATGATTTTCGGGATATCAAAATTTCCATTCATTTTTTGAGGGTTGAAAACAAATAAAAAAAAATTTTATGAAACGTATGTTTTGATAATGATTATGATTATATGGTGATTTTGTTGCTAATGGTGGTTTTTATTATAAATAGTTTTTGGGTGAAAATAAATTTAAATTGAAGATGATATCATCTAGTGGACCGCGATAAAAGAAATTTAGATTTGAGATGATAGTACATTTCTTGTAACCTTCAAAATTGTGAAAATTCTAGATAACTTAGTTAATCGAATTTTAAACCAACAAGTAGCTCAAAATATATAATAAAGTAGCTCAAAATATATTGCTCAATTTTATCGATCAAATCAGCTTTTTTTTCAATTTTATTGATCAACTCAGAGTTCCAATGGAAAATCCAACAACAATCTAAGATTTGGTCAAGTTTAAATTTTAGTTGTTCAGGACTTATGTTTTTTTCTTGGTTTTTCTCCTTAATCTTGGCAGCTAGAATTTTTTTCTTCTGCTAGTATTAATATTTTCCAGGTCATTGCCGACCTTCCAACTTTCATTTTCTCAGATTGACTCGAAAAGTTCAGTGCAACCGTTCTCGGTTCTAAAAAAAGCTTTTTCGTTTCTAAATTTTGCATTGATTGTAGGTGAAATTCGGTCAAGAATGATAAATTCGAATATTTTTATTTTTATGATACTAGATAAATCTCCGTTTCTGTGCTTTTCTGCAGAATTCATTACATTTTGCATCAAGCCTACAGTGTGCGATTTGTTCAGCAGACGGTTCTATGTACCATTCGAATTAGCTGATGATTGGCAGTTCCAGCATTGCTAATGATGCACATTTTCTAGGGCTTAAATGATCTAGCCAACTGCTTCTAGACGTTTTGCATGATTTGCTTTATCCTTGTGGTATGTCATCGCCGATAGAGGATCGGTTAGCTTGATGAAAATGTTGGCCTGATTTATCACATTTTGTTTACAGCGTGAAGCTTTGAGCTGATATTTTCGCATCAATAAGGCTTCCATAAGTATACCTATAACTTTTTTTAGTCTACCAAAAGTTAATTTTTTATTGTAGAATTATAAATAATGGGCAAGGAGCCTAAAAAATTTATTCTTGTCGGCTACTCTAAAGAAAAGCACTCGAACGATGTATGTCCTAGTTTCTAGGTTTATTTTTAGTGATATCTAACCGAGTCAGCAGAAAGCAGCGAATTTTGTAGTACTGTCCAATTTATGCATCAATGATGACATATCGACGAGAAGAATGCTTCAGAGAGAGATGGATGAAAAAATGGTTGCTCTCATTTAGCATTTTCCATTCAGAAGACATATTTGTCAAATTATCTTTGTTGATTAAATTTTCCTCGGGCTAGCGTTCTCAAAATGCACGTTTGACCTCCATTTTTGATGAGCTCGGCTATTAAGTGTTGGCGGCAATGTATATGTCCGTTTGCAGGTAACACGTAATGATGTTGTTGAATACATTGCAAAATAAGTTGAGTTATCGGTTATCGGATCGGACAACTTGCATGTAACGACTCCGCCCATTCCGGTAATTTTCTCCAATAAATCAAAATGTTTCACCCAAACCAGCATATGAGGATTAGGCGACCATTAGTTCTGAAATTCATCACGCCACCAATGATCTCCCAACGTTCCCCTAGAATTGAATCGTCCGATTTTATCTAAACCATCATTGCGTTGATTTAAATTATGAGATGACTGCTCACGAGGACTGGATACTTTTCAACGAGTTGCTGCACATTGTATGTTCGCATTATTTTCATTTCTTTGTTAGCATCTTCGTCTGCGGCTAACATTATGCGAATAAGGTCTTCCTATATTGAAGATCATTAGAGTAGATTGCAATGAGGTCTTGGTGCTTTCACCAATCTTTCATAATATTGTCGGTCGTCTTTCTCATGATTTAAAGCAACTCGCTTTATTCGTCATAGATTGAAAGTTTAGTTTATACCGATTCTACCGGAGACTGACGCGTATCTATCGAAACCATAACCGAAGTTTGTACTGGAAGTGAGTTGATTGGAAGTTGAGCCATAAAATAGAGAAAGTGACGAAATGTCCACAAAAGCAACATTGCAGTCGATTTATGGCTATGAAAAAACTTTTTGTAAGAAGATGACCTTGACAGTGATCGACAATAAATGCTTTATTAATTACACGTGTTTGTCTCAAAGATAATCGCTTGACCGTTTATTGTGACTGCATGTAGTGTTTTTGATCTACATGAGTGAGAATCGGCAAAATAAAAGAGGTGGGAAATCTTTATGAAGTCGTTTCTTTCTGTTTGCAAACAAAAATACCACTGAAGGGCTGATTTTGGGAGTGTTGGAGGGTCATTTTACAGTGGTTTGGAAAATCAAAACAGAGTTTTGGGTGATTATTTGAAGGATGGACTCTACTATAAAAATTTGTAGGATATAGACTTAACTACAAGCTTTATTGAATTGAAATTAACTTAAAAAAGTTCCTCAAACGGCCAGTTATTGGGTCAACGTTTTTTTTTCTCCAGTCTTTGGGCTAAACCAGGCTGTATCGTGAAGTAACCACAGAAACTTCCACTATTGGAACTGAATATAGTATAAAAGCAGATAAGGGGATTGAAGAATCACACAGTAAAAAAAAATTACGAAAATACAATACTACTTCTATTGTATATAAGTCCAACGCAATTTTCTATTACATTTTAATAGAAGAAAATCATTACATTTTTTTAATGCAATTTGTATTAAAAAATATCAATTTTGAATTATTAGATTTTAATACAAACACCATTAGTTTTTTTTAAAACAAGATCTATTAAAATGTGTGTTTTTGTTTCTATTAACTTTCAATGGTGCCACCATTGTATTAGTATAATGGATGGAACCATTATATTCAAATGCAGCCTCTATTTAAAAGAAATAATGCAATATTGTATTGTATTTTTATAAAACTGGTTTTTATTTTTTAATAGATATCATTGTTTTTAATACATTTTTATTGTTTTATTTGATTAAAAATTAAAACTAATCAAATTATTATTATAAGTTGGCAACTTGTTTCTATTAATATAATCAATAACATCTTACGATGTAGGTTCTTATTGTTTTATTATTCCTATAAACATATCGGCTGGAACAAGCGTTTCTTCGCAATCCACAAAATGAGATATGTCATCTAAAATATTGAAGTTTGAAAAAAACTTAAGTTAGTATATTTAGTAAGAACTATAATATCAAAATTTTGTACAATTATTATATAATAAATTATTTTTTTATTAAATATTTAGTAAATAAGCCAATAAAATCACTAGAAACTGTCATGTGACCTTAGTATTAGTTTTTAATATGTAATACTGGAAGTATTAGTTTGTACTAAACTAATACTTCCAGTATTACATATTAAAAACTAATACTTCTAATATTACATATTAAAAACTATATAATCAACAAATTAAACGTGCGACTTACCTGAAATTACGAAATCTTTATATTTGAACTCGCTATCACTATGTTTAATAATTTTTATTAACCACATATTAACCACATGTTGACCACATATTATATTTTATTTTTTATCACAAACCTAAATATCTCTACTTTTCTCTTTATTAAAATAAAAAAAAAAAACAAAAAATATCATTTTAAAATAAATCTGCACTAAACGCTACACAAATATAAATAAAATATTCAGGATAAGTCGAGAATATAAAAATTTACCGATCGAGAAACGAAACAAAAAATATATAGCTATCCTATACATATTATATAAAAAGTACATATTATAATTTTTTTTGCTTATGAACTGTCGATGAGAGTAAAATTGAGTAAAAATAAGAGTAAAATAATGGATTTACCGCTGCAGTCATTTTTAACTCAAATATTTAATGCAATATCATTATTTTTTAATAGTATTGTATTACACAATTGTTTATCGGTGGTTTGCATTAAATTATAATAGAATATTGTATTGTATAAAATTTAATACAAGGCTTCTATTCCATTTAAACAGAAGATTTTTAACTGTGAGTTAGTAGGATCTTTGCATTAGGTTATGTTCTGCCCAAAAAAAAGCAATGGCCACAAAACCTATGCGTATGGACTATCATAAGTTGAATAAAATGTTGACAAAAAATAGAACCCGGTTTCAAATATTTCTCAACCCTCGATGACACGGATGAAGATTCTATTAAATATATTGCATTTATCACACCATTCGGGCAAACTCGTCTTGTAAACTTGTTAACAGAACGACCTAAACTTCTTCTTTTCTTGAAAAAATAGGTGCAGTTATAGGAGTGGCAAGTACTTTAGTTGTGGTGGCAATTTGTGGGAAAACTTTCGATTGACGCAACAATGACACAAAAGTTCAATGGAAATGAAATATAATTTGTGTTGATATCAATTGGTACGGTTCCTTTACCAATGTCCAGAAGCTGGTTCAAAATATTGTTGATGCATTACGCTTCAGATTTACTCACGCGTACTGATCTTTAATGTGAGTTTCTGCCCATGTGGACAAACATGCGAAACATTGTAGCCAGCATTAAATTCATTAGCTGCGGTGTTGATTTTGATATGACTGTAGAGTGAGTCGAAAGTCACCGTCTAATAAAATGATAATTTCACCAAAAAGGTTTTCATTTGCTCGTTAATCTTTAAAATTCTAATCAAGCACTTCAAGCGATTTCTTACGTGACATCAATCACCTTTATTGGAAATATTACATATTCGAGCTTCAAAAAATGTATTATTTAATGGCAATTAAAGCCACAATTCGTGAAGCGGCCGAAACAATTTGAGAGCGAATTTGAGCTATTAGCAAACTGATGATGAATCCTGTTTCATTAGACAATTTTTACTGAAGAGGAAATTCACGACTTGTCTGATCGCGATTAGTGTCTAGGATTATAATGAATAAAATTCTGATTGGGAAAGTATTACAAGTAAAAAGAACCAACAAATTTTGTCAAGGGGTGCTTCTTTCTTCAAGATGGTATTCTTCTTAACCACCTGAGTAAATTTAATATTGTGGGAAAGATCGATTTCAAAAAAAATTTGAAATGGTTATATGGGATTAAATAAGATTCCATGTTGCTTCCAACCCTACCCAAAGGGAAAACTCACTTTAGATTCTTTAACTTTAGATAAGGTCAACAACGAAATAATTTTGTAGTAATGAGACCGATAAATGTAATCACATATTTTAAGAACCGTTTGAATACTACTTGATTTCCAAAAGGAGGGAATACTTCCAGATTTCATTAGTAAAAGTATAATTCTTTTATTTTTCTATAAAGATAAAAATTGTTAAAAAAGAAAATTCAGTAGAAAGGAACGAAACCTGTTTAAACCAAAGGCATAAAAAAAACAAAAGACGATTAATTTAAAAAGAAAAATAGACAAAAGGCTTAAATCACAGTTTGCCAGTAAGATTCCAGTTTTGTTTATTCGAAATATGAATGAGGAAAAGAGATACCCATATTTCATAGTATTCTATCTCTAAAAATATTACTCTCGTATATATTAAAAATTCTACTAGGAAGAAGTTTGATGAAAACGATTTAGCAGTACAAACAAACATTTTGATTTGAAAGAAGGGTTCCTTAAGTTTAAAGACGATTTAGTGATTAATAATTACTAGCTAATTCTGGTAACTGCAAATTTATGAAGACAACCGTAGAATACCTTGGATAAATAGTTTCTAATGGTACGATCAAACCGACAGAGACACCAGAATTCGAGCATATACATTTCATATTTGGATTATGTTGTAATTTGGACCGATTGCCTTAGCTTTATTTTGGCCTACTCTATATTTGATAAGATTTACATTGGAAGGGTTATTGACATAATTTAAATAGGTACATTTTTCTCATTCTTTTAATTTGATTAATTTTTAAGCGGAAGCTTAAAATGTACTTGGCGGTCACCTGAAGTGGACCAGAAGTGGCATTTAAGATCATTGTAAATTAAGGACTGCAACTATTTGCGGATTAACGAAATCTTCATCAAAATTGTGAGCATCATTTCGAATTGCCTGAATGACTTTTTCTTATGCTTTTTGTCAATGAGTGTTAAGCTGAACCAATTGTGCTTGCACAAAATTTAAGAAATGTTCTCATCACAATTTTCATCTAATTTTAAAGCATCACCGCCATTAATTAACTTAAATCAATCCTCTAAATTTATTCCTCTAATATTCCTAAAATCTTAAAATGCGTGGTTCGTCAAATCATGTTAATTTAATTTAACGCGGACAATCTTTGAAGATTGGCGGTTGCTATTCAATTTGTGGGAAGTAATATCCGGGGTTCTTCAGGACAGATTCTTCCAGTGGTGTCACAACAAAACATCAAGTGATTTCTTTTATTTAAAGGAAATAGCCCGTGTGCTACAACTATAAATTCAGAAATGTTGAAATCATCCACGCATGGAAGAAGGATTTGACCTTGGCATGGTTCTTGATGAAAACCGAAATTTTGCATTCTGAAAAAATATGCATAGCTAATGCTATTATCAGATTTTTGTTTCGTAAATTGTAAAGATTTGGATACCTTCAAAACTAAGTAGTTCATCACATATAGAATAGCCCTCTATCGTATGAAATCCTCAGTATGAGATTTGTACTAAATTGAAAAAAATTCCTAAAAGATTAAGTTAATGCTTTAAATCTATAATTAGTAATCTAAATGTGCTAAGTAAACGATTTAATAAATGATTTCAGATTAGATGAGAATTTTAACAATTTTCAGAATATTATATCACCCTGCGCAGTTAGAATAAGAATTTATTCATATTAGCGTGCTTCTAAATAAATGAACGTTAACCATAAATGACCTTTTGTATATTATAACATGTACATGATAAACTGGAATCACCCACAAAAGAAAGGTTTGGTCCTATAGTCTTGAAATATAAGAATTATTTTAAAATACGAAAGTTTATCAATAAAACCTTTCTTAAAATAAAAGAAACTTGATTACGGAATTATTACGGTTCACATCCGAAAATCCGTAGGGCAAAATTTTTCAATTCTGTTCCGGTATCCTCTATACTAAAATGAAAGTTATACTATATAATTTGCACTCTCAATTTACATAATTAAGAAAATTCCAACCATTTCATAAAACAAAATTAAAACCTTCACGTTTAGTTCCGTCGGTTGAAAATTTTAAACAACATAAAAAATTGTTAATCCAACTTACCAACAATACATAAAAAATCTTCCAAATTTTTTAAATTTCACACAAATGTCACAAATAATTTTCATATACTTTTCTTTTTAATTTAATATTTTCATTTATTATTCACAATTATCGTAAAATTAATTTATCATTTTATAATTTACAATTTTTTATTTTTAGTTTTATCTGCGTTAAAATTACTTAAATATTAGAATCTTATATACAATTTAGGTAAAATTTTTTAATTAATTTTTTTTTTTTTTTTTTTTTGTAATTTTTAAAATTTTTTTCATTTTTGTATTTCTTAAAAATTAATTTTTGTGTTTAATTTTTTTTTTTTGTTTTATGAATTTAAATTATACGAGTATATTATGAAGCAACATAAACAAAAATTATATTTCTCTCAGTCTCTGAATAAAATAAAATTAAATTAAAATTAATTAAAAAAAAAAAAAAAATTTAAATTAATTGAAAAAATTAATTTTTTTTTTAAATAGCAATTACGATAACAACTTAATATAATTTTAATTATAGTGTTTTTAAATTATTTTAATTAATTATATATTTATATTTATTTAGTAGATTACAGTCACCGGCCTTCTAATCGAATTTTCCAAACTGTCTATTGTGGTCGACGATGCACTAGGACTAGAACCGGGTGACGTTGATGACACCGACGATGGTGTATAAAATCCGGAAGAATGAGCGGCATATAATGGTGCCGCCGTCATACCCGAATAAATTCCCGAATAGAATGAGCTTAACGTATTGGCCGCCGAATGTGGTTGAAGCTGGGCCGACATTAGTGATGATGTATTTGTGGATGATGTTTTTGAACCGCTATGATGTAGTATATTCATGTCGAGCGGTGAATTTGATGCCGATATCGATGATGATGTTGATGTGGCCGACGATGGTGTACTCGTTTGATGTTGTTGACTCGATTGATGAAGTTTTGATAAGGCGATTGGATCGAAACCACCAAAATATGGCATTGGATAAGGTTGGTCTAATGGATGGTGGTGGGATGTTGCAAAATATGGTGGTAGCTGATGGAATGGATTGTACGCATGGGAACCTAGAGCTGCGGCTGCGGCAGCTGCTGCTGCCTTACCATTCGCCTGTTGCATCGCCGACTGCATATTCATCGATAATCCATTTTGTGCGTTATTATTTTGTAGTGGATTTTTTGGTTTGCGACGTGGACGATACTTATAATCGGGATGTTCTTTCATGTGTAACGCCCGTAAACGTTTTGCCTCGTCGATGAACGGACATTTTTGCGTTTCGGTCAATAATTTCCATTCCGAGCCCAAACGTTTCGATATTTCAGAATTATGCATTTTTGGATTATCTTTGGCAATTTGTCGCCGCTGTAAACGTGACCACACCATAAACGCGTTCATCGGTCGTTTTATATGACCTTCGACGGGTGACCCGCCCATTTGGGATCCAGGCGAGTTATGACCGTGCGATCCCATCGATGATTGAGATAGTGGTGAACCCAGTTGGGAAAATTGAAGAGCACGTTTTAAACTGTTGTCAACAAGTGAATTTTGTTGTGACAAAAAATCACCTGGTGGTGGTATATCCAAACCGGCGGGTAACGTAAATCCATAGTGTGGATGAGTTAAACTTGTCATGTTGGTGCGCACTTAATTGATTTAACACAAACACAAAAACAGTTTATTTCACACAAATGTTTTTTTTTTTCAATGTTTTTATAATTCACTAGAGTTAATATAACGAAAATGTTTTTTAGCAAATTTTTTTTTTTCACCAAATTATGTCAAACAGCAACAAATTTTTTTTTTTTTAATTTTAATTTTATGTTGTTAACAGAACCAGAACTTCTCACTGACTGAAAAAATTTTAGTTTTTTTTTTTTACTTCTCTTTTAACAATTACCTGTATGTACTTCCAAACACTGATACAATAATATACTGTGCATACATATACAAGAAACACACACACACACGCACATAATCAGCTAATAATAGAAAGTATACAAAAGCCCAAAGTAAGTTTCTTTGTATTCTCATTCGTTGTACAGAATGAGATTTTTATTTTTATAAAAAGGGTGGAGCCTAGTTCAAATCATTATACATGACTGGATAACTGTAAATGAAACGCCTCACAAAATAAAAGCTTTATACATTATAATGAATATTATAATCGATATGTTCATGTATGCGTAAAAGTTATTATACATTTTATATTTTGTGTTGTTCGGGTTGGTTTCATATTGTTTCGTCGTTTGTTCTCGTTCTATTATTCGTTGATGAATAGATTTCTTTGTCGATTTCAGGGTGTATTATATAAATGGGATATATATATGTGGTGTGTGTAGTGGGGATGAATTTCAGTTTCGTCGGGCGAAACAACGACAAACGAACACAATGAAATTAAATAACAGGATAACATAATAGTTCTATTTTTCACCACTAATAACGCTTTTTATATACATTGTATTTCATTTGACTTATTTTCTTGGAAATTGGGTAGATTGTATTACTGTATGTTTGTTGTTTATTTAAATTATTTAATAAATAAAAATAATTCAAACAATTCAATTAATATAATGATTGTAATTTTGATTGGTTTATAAACATTTTGGTAGTATATATATACACGTACCTTAGAAAATGTAGTTCATTTTCAATTTATATAGAGTTTTTCTCTTTCTCGCCGTGTCTCCCTTTTGATTTCCAATACAATATATTCATTCTTTAAGCTATTCTTGAAATATTATGTTCCGAGTCTCTATGAACCATTCTTTCCATTGACTCTATTGTATATGCATACACACTATACATAGTTTGTGTTGTACGAATACGATAGTGATCGGGTTTATTGTTCACGAGCATTAACTAAAAATCACATGTTTTTATGACTTTTTGTTATATGCTCCTTATAATAATATGTTTTTTGACTTCGACTGTGTGACCCTATGTGTGTGTGTGTGTAAAGGAATTTAGAAATATAAAGAATTGGTTTTGTTCGATGATTCTATGAAAAGAATTTGTTATGACCACGAAAAATCTTAAGACATTAATCGACTTATTCATTAGATCTAATTTATGTTTTGATTGATGCTTTTATTACAATACAAAAAAAGTGTTGTTTGGTGAACTTGGAATTTAATGAAGATATTTTTGAGATTAATGTGCGTATAACGTCTTTGTATTTGAACCAAAAATAATATTAGTGGTATCATTTTTTGAATGTCGATTTGTTTGGAATTCACTATTAATTTTATAATTATAAGATTCCCTTGAACGTACTTCTGCCAGAAGTGGCAGAAGTACGTTCAAGGGATACTCCTTCCACAGTGATACTCCTTTGAATAAAAAATATTAATATAATACTACTCATTGTAAATGCACCGTGGTACATTAAAAACGACTACCTTCATAGAGACTTGAAAATGGAGTTTGTCGCGGACGAAATCAATTATCAAACAATAAAACACTTTCAACGCCGCCTACAAGGATATACGTTGTATGATGACCAATATCACTATAGCAAGAAGTTTACAAAGAACCAAGCCATTGGACCTTACGTGACCAGATGACGTTGAGATGACAGAAATACAGCAACACAAGAAACCTACTGAGGAATCATTGCTAATTGGGATTATCCTAAACTAATTTTTTAAAAATCCTTTGAAATATACTTGCACTATCCATTTAGGATTGGTGCGTAAACAAAATTTATGTGACTGATTTCGCCATACGCTTCAATCTTCTAAAAGGCTTTAAAAAATATATATATTTTTTTGTTTAGAGCTCTTGAATAAGATTATATTCATCACAATTGGACCACTATACTACATAATTGTATTATACTGCTATAGCTGCTCAATAACTAGCTGTTCTATTAACCTCATAACTCCTGTGGCTGGGAGGCATCCGAAAGTCTTTTAAACGATTGTTGAACGATCATGATATCTTTGGTATCGCTGGGTTGACAACTCATATCCTTAAAAAAGCTCTTTGATACAAAAATCAATAAAACTGTAAATGGATATATTGTCAAAATTTGAACAAACTCTCACTCACATTAACAGACACGTGGCAAAATGTTGATACACATGGAACGTGTAGTCACTAAGAAAACTAGGCGTATTTGATGGTAATATATCAGCCAAGAAAGATTATCATTCGGAACTCGTTACTCTCTAACTGGTTTATCATTTTGTCTAGTGATTAATATTTCGATGGAGAAGACTCTCAGTGGCAATCATTTAAAGATTTATATTCCGCGATCCCTTGTTCATATTATTATATATAATGGCGAATAAAATTTAGTGAAAAGTCAAAAACATTTACAGGTCGAAACTTTGACAATTCTTGAGAACCTTAACTGTTCCATCTTCTTAAATTTCCTCGCCCGCGTCACATCAATACTCTTGAATTATTTCAGCTATATCCTTTAAGCAGACAAGTTCTTAATTTGAAATTAAAAGCCACATTGTCATAATTGAGCGTACTTCACCAGAGTGACACATCTCTATCCAGAAATATCAATTTTAATGAGCCGAAAATAAGAACAAAAATCCGTCCAACGTAATTTCCGTACCGTAGATGCCAGTGCACGTATAAAGAGTTTGCGAAACGTATAGTAATCGCCTTAGAATTTGTGGAACCATTCTGTAAATGTGGAACCATCCAGAATGCAGCATAGTATACTTGAATTGTTTAAGACTCTTCACAGAAATGATAAACGTAGGGAATCATTCCGGAAAACTTACATCATCTTCAGCCCTGTTTAACTGTTACTCATAAACAAACATTATTTGTGAAAACTGCAAGTAACAATTACGCATATAAAAAGCTGAAATGCTGGCTAGTCAAAGAACTGTCTAGTTCTCTAATATCTTAGAAGTATAGAAATAATTACGATAAAACCTGAACATATGGCCGAATCGAAAGAATACTCGTAATGCTAAAAATTGCTAGCAGAGTATCCCAGTAGAACCTAGATATAAAGAATGTAAATTCTTAGCCAGCCCGTTGTTTTAAAAAGAAGGTCACATTGATAGCCTCATTGGAGCAGATCACTTTCTAAACATTATTCAAGTAGATCAAACAAAAGCGAACCCAAAAGAGAAGTAAGTATGAAATCAATGTTGCACAACACTATTTTTGCTAAGATAGTTTCACGTAGATCAAATGACTTTAATTCGGCAAAAGCTTAAGAAAATTCTGGGAACTTTCAGCTTAGAAAATGGAAGTTTAATTGCAAGTGGATCAGAAGTAATGCTTGAATCCGGCTTCCATTTTCTGGAGCTCCTTGACGATGTAGCCACTTGCGAATTTTAATAAATTATTTAGCACGAAAATTAAATGAAATAACTGTCAAACGGAAAAAAACACTGCACAGCACTCTCCTTGTTTTCCCAACAGCCAATAATGTCATTTAATTCTGTTAACATCATTTATTAGGTCGCTGTTTGGCCGATTAAAAGGTAACCTTTGAAAAATTCATGAACAGAATCGAAGCAAATTTGGATATAACAAGTCTTCTGATCAGATTACAATAAATTAATACGAATGGGCAACACTAAGTAAAAAGATTAAAAATTCAGATCATAAACTCGCTTTTTAATAGCTTTTCTGAGATGCAAATATTCTTGACTGGATCACCGGGTTCCGGGAAAAAGTTTGTAATCAAATAATACTTTATTTTCTCTTGCCTTCGCACTAAAGGATGCCGGTAGATGGCCGTTTTTTCTTGCATGTGTGAGCTTTCACACATGCAAGAAAAAACGTAATGGTGAACAAAAAATGCCTCACATCATTACAAGAATGCAGAATTATGAGTAAAGCCGAAAACTACAGCAATCAGATGGTAATAGCACATTTCAAATCACGTCAGCTATAGTAAAACACACTAAGCCAAACAGGAGGATTGAAAAATATACTGAAACAAGAAACGCTAGAAAATAGTTTGGATCCAAAACTGAAAAAGCTGAAATTTCCTCAGACGAACTCGGCTATCAGAAATACAATAGGAAACCTTGGATGGGAATGATGAATGATTGAATAATGATACATGGAAGAAAATTGAGGAACTCTGTTAATTTAAACTTCAAATGTACCAACAAAATGTGGCAGAGGTAAAACGCAAGGACGAAATACAGCGTGTCAAGAAAAAAGGTGTCAATGAATGATCTAAGAAAATGTGAAAAGGACATCCTCTTCATATCCAAGTTGTTGAAGAGGTAGCAGCAAATCAACATTTTCGAACACTAGACCAGTATGCAACAAAAATCACTGGCAAAATTACCAATACACCACGTAAAATATTTTTTATGGTCCTGTTCATCACAACTAAGATGAACGAGATGCAAATAATATTTCAGACCACGTCGTCAACAGCAGCTGATCAAATAAATAACTGATATTAATTGACACCAATAGCTAAACTAGGTAAGCCTAGCAAGAACAAGACTACTAGCCATCTACCAACGAAACGGAAAGGTAAAGCTGTCAGTGATAGCCGAAAATAAACCTGCTTGGACAGACAACATAACCACCGAAACATTTAAAGCAATACATTTCCAACTGCAAACGATTGGTTGTACACTAGGGAAACCACCTAGTGACAACAAGAATATCATTGGACTGAAACACGTAGGGAAAAACGGAAGTTGGGAGACTAGCAGTGACTTGGAAATGAACTGTGTAATTGGATACAAACAGCGTAGTAAACGCCCTAGGCTCCTAAAATTGGAGATAAAGGCAACAAAATGCACTGTACATTTTAAACGAAAAATTCTGTATTATAGGCACATTGCGTTTATGTTCACCAACCTATATTAAATATGTGGTTAACAAGCCTATACAAAACCATTCTTGTACTATTTGTCTAATGTACAGCTTCTATATCTTAATCAAATCGCTTATTTAAACAAGGATGTCGTAAAACGTCATTACATCGTCCTTTATATGTGTTGCCATGAGTCCACCCTCAATTATTATATACATTTTCAATAATGACTCATTTTGTGAAAACTTCCAAAAAATATAAATTAAAAGACGAAAGATTAATCAAAAAGTTTTACAATTTTTTTTTTCGTTCGTTTCTAAGACAAAAGGACATAAAATTTAAGTAAAAATATCATTCCGCCCAAAAAACAACATAAACTCATTTATATTCAAAATCCTATAAATATACGTATATAGTGTAATATAAAGAAATTTGTTATACCCCCCGTTGCGGTAGCGACAATTAAAAGACAACGGAATAATGGATTTTTGTCGTGCCATATACACGACGACTATACACCATAAAACTATAAAAATCAAAGTTAAAGAACCTCTAACAAAAAAAAAATAAAAAATCCTCGTCATTCGGTTTGTCGTGTTTGCGAAGGTAAGTTTTTTTACAACACGATGAGGTGATAAAATTTGATAGTGCCTTCTAATGATATGTCACCACAATGCTAGGGCACCTACTTCTATTTATATATATATAACAAAAAAAAACTTGGTATCTATATAAAATCACGACTCTGATCAATGTACTATTTTTTAAACGTTTTTTTTCCTTTCCTTTTATCCTTTTGTTCAAAATTATACTTTTATTACACGAAGCAGTAAAACAAACCTAAGCAACTAAAAATCCCTTTTCTACGTTTTTCTTTTTTTGTTCTGAATACAGTATTTGCATTTATTACATTTTATCCTCCCCCCAAGATAAAAAAGAAAAACGGATTTTTTTTTCCTTTCTATATATTTTGATTTTATACTCTCCTTTTGTTGTTTTTGTTTTAGCATTTTCGACTTTATGTCAAATCGTAAAAGGAATACCATAAAAAAAAGGACTCGAAACAAAAAGGAAAAAATTGACTTTTTAATTTTCAACGAACGCCTCTTAAAATTTTTAAATATTTTTGTATTTTATTTTTAAAACAAAAAAAAGTTAATTTGTGTCCTATTATGATGAACAAAAAAAAAAAAAAAAGGAAAATTTTTATGTTCGAGAAAATCATATTTTATGGAAAAAAGGATACCGATCGAATTAAGGATTAGTATTATGATCAACCATAAAAATGTAATTAGAATTTGGTGATGGTCAATTTTGATGTTTTTGTGCTTCTTTTGATTTGGACAGTTTGCGAATAATGAAAAAGGACATTTTATGATCAAGATCTACAATCATTAAATGCCATTTAAATTAAGTTGTTTTGTTACTGTTCATTTTGTACATGGTGTGTCTCTGGAGAAAAAATAATAATTCTAATAGTTGTGACGAGTATCGAAACCTCAAACGTATATAGTTAAATATTTTTTAACATTGGGCCAGATGTCCATGAAATAAGTTCCAGTTCAATTTAAGAAGACCTAATACGATGGACACCACATCGGTTTTTAGATATACGCATTGATAGACGATATGGAATCATAAAACCATTTTTATTGGTTAAAATCTGAGTTATTTCTTCTTATGTAGTTCGGTAATCAAAAAAGCACAGCACTCCTTTAAGCTGTAAAGTCTTTTAAATAAAGCAATTAAATTAAATTATAATTTCCAATGTCAAATTAATTGAAACTTAAACTTTGATCCTCAAAAGTCTTTCAAGGTCAATCTAAAGCTATAACAAAAATAAAACTAAAGTTTTCTAAAATTTTGATGGTAAGGTACATTGTCAACATATTTCCATCTGCCTTTCTTATGACCGTCAGCATATAAATATTTATATATATATATATATATATATATATATATATATATATATATATATATATATATATATATAATATATAAATCTAGATGTTCTAATGCTGTATACGCTTTATGTTTTTCCGTTTAATGGTGTAAGGAACAACTATCCCGGCGAAACATATTATAGAAACTGCTCATGCTCATATTTTTTATTTTGTTTGGAGAGTCACTTTTACTATTCGACAAATTTATTATTACGGCCAATAACCAATACAAAATAATATGTATAAAGGCAATAACTAATTAAAAAAAGCCCAAAAAAATTAATTTGGTTTGTTATCCTCGATTGGTAGCACTGCGACTCTACAAATAACTCGATCATATTACCCGCGATATGTCCACACTCTGACAGCCCCATAACGTTCCCTTGATCATCGGCATTTGTTTACACAATGCGTTCGACCGACTAGCACAAAGGTAGTGACAAGTCGTGTCGATAAAGCACCATCCTCTACGCAGATTCTTCTGGTGCTTGTTCCAGTGTAATCGAAATTGTAGCGTGGTCAAAAACTCCTTTTGGAAAGCGTAGTCAGAATTGTTGTACAGGCCTAGTGACATGTTCAAGCAATTTGATGTGATTAGCCAGTATATCCAGTGGTGATTCCGGGAGTGCAGTTGGCGGTCTGCCATAAATAAAATGACCAGTCAACGGGTGAAATCGTTCAACGGGTGAAATCGTTCGAGTCTGCAGAAACAGGTGTTATTGGACGCATATTTATTACAGCTGCCACCTGTTAAACAATTGTGTGCTAATCATCGACTGTATAGTCTCTACTTCACCAATGACATTAGACCTCCCAAAACCCGTCAATGTTAGGAGTTTGAGGGGGTATAAAGATCCACTTCACACGCAAGCACTGGTGCAAGCATGTTGTATGATATTTGTGCCGTTTTCTATATAGCATATTAAATACTTAGTTTAAATAATTATCGTTACCCGAATAAACCTTAGTTACGATATGCCTCGATTGGCGATGAAAGGTTTAAGTGCGCATACAAATGCCTCCGTTGACAAATCGACTACGAATTCCAAACAAACCGCTTTGATAATCATGAACACGAATAGAGCCACGTGTATTTTTTTTACCACTTTACAACGTGTAAAGTGCCGAATGCTTAATGAGCCTGCAAAGCCCACTTCCGGTGTAGCAAATGGATTGACTTTTTTTTTTAATCAAGGCTATCATTTGGTAAATTACCCATAAATCGTGTCGGTATTTTGGGTCGAGTTCAAAAATACCAAACATACTTTCGAGTAAAACTGCGATACGCAACAAGTCTATTTAGAATCCAATATCGTGACCGGATAGTCGTTTGTGAACAGTTTGCGTACCCGAATATATAATCCTGATATATGATGAAAATATTAAATTAATGAATTGGAAAAACGATGGTAAAGAAGATAAAGAAGATAAAGAAGACTGCGCGTTGGATGTTGCGCAGAAATCAATACTCGGCCTCGGTTTCTTCCATATAAGTTTGCAAAGGTATAAAAATGTGCAAAAATGAGCTAATTATTGTCGTTGTCAAAGTAATTCGCACTCGTTCGTTGTCATCATGGGAAATGAAATTTCGTCGAGTCCCCTATGAAGTTGCTGGAGAAGCTCATTAAGTCATCAATTGGCTGATGCGGAGATGGCCAATTTTCCTCATTTTGGTACAAGAACTCAAGGCCGTTAAACCATATACTTTAGAATTAGAAAGCCACGACCACCGATGCCCGCATTATTCATTTTACCTGTAATGTGATGCCAACGCATAATTTTAGTTATTTGTTGAATTTAGGGCACACGATAAGCAACAAATAAGTTCCAACTATGAGGCTCCTTATTTAACCAGCTCAGATAGATTGTAAAGCTCCGCTCTTTAGTCGATACATCAAATCAGCAAACAATTTAGCAGCCAGGAGTTCCAGTCTGGCAATCATAAATGTTTTGGTGGGAATCACTCGTTATTTGACACAAAGCAATTGAATTACCGAGCGTCGCGTTCTCGGCATGCGAAATCGATTCCAACTAGCTGACATCTCCGCATTTAACTCTTTGTCTCAATCCAAATTTAGCTTCCAAGGATATTATGGAAGAAAATTTGTGCACGAGGTACAATTGGACATAACAATCATAGTGGACCAAACAAATTGGCCATTGCAGAAAGGACGATTCGTTTCGTGATTTTATCCGTTGGATACCAAATTAGTCCAAACGCTTTTACTACATCATGAACGTCTATTTTAAGGAACATCCCTCGATGCTGCAGTATTGGTGTCAATTGTTTGAATGATTGCCGCTTCATTATAACATAATTTGGGTAGTGCTTCCATGGGTGTCTTATACTTCCGAATTAATTACAAATAGCTTGCTAACATTTCGGGTAAGCTGTGCAATATTATAAGATTTGCCAAACACGATCTTATCGAACCTAGTTCGGTGAGTGTGCAAAACATAATGGTCCTCACATTCTTGATTTTGTGTCTAATTTATCCAGCGAAACCGATAATGAATATCTATTGGAAGTACCTGTGAGAGCGATTTTGTCAGATCGATGATGTGGATTACTGATGTGGATGATGTGTAGTAGGAGGTGTTCACCCAATATATTTTTTACAGTAAGCAATAGCTCCCAAAATAGTCCAGCTCCAATTAGCAAATCGGCATTTTGTGGTTTAAAATAATGGATCAGTCAATTTTATGTCAGCTGAAATTTGACACTCATTTGATGAAATTGGATGAGGTGGTTGAATACCAGTGATTTTAGAAAAAATAACTGCTGTGATAGCAATACCTCTGCTGTGCCAAATCTGAGCACAATAATGTGCCGAAAAAAACCATTCGATAAGGTGCTTAATGATCCGATTCCTCCTACAGATGTCATCAGTTTGGAAACTGGTGAACCTTAATTAACAAGCACGTTGATGATGGCAGCCAAAATGAAGTTAGAGAGGCCATGAAAATTATAATAGATAGCAAACCCAGCATTCGTTTGTACGTTTCGAACTGTTTGTGTGATTCATACTCTAAATTAGAAAATTAAATCAAAAGATTCGAACATGCGAAGACTACTTTGCAGAGTGCAATAAATGACATATCCACCAATCAAAACTAAACTTCACCGGTGACAGTGGAGGAACGCTCATTTGGGGGATGAGTAAATAATTAAACAACAGTAATCATTAACTTCAGTCACTGCACCAAGCCAAAAAAATATATATAATATATATATATATATATATATATATATATATATATATATATATATATATATATATATATATATATATATATATATAAATATATATATAAATATATATATATATATATATATATATATATATATATATATATATATATATATATATATTTATATATATATATATATATATATATATATATATATATATATATATATATATATATATATATATATATATTATATATATATATATATATATATATATATATATATAAATATATATATATATCTTACCGCCTCAGTTTTGATGATGAGTATTTCAAGTCAATGTTAAACTCTAAGTCTTGGCCACTGGGAATCTTTTTCAAAGAATTCCAGTATAATCAAAAAACATAATTGTTACGGAATACCTGGACAACCAATATAACAACATAATAAACATAACTCAGACTGAGACTCAGATACGGTAAATACCGATTTAAGTTTTAACTTATGTTTCTTGCTCTGTAAAATACCCCAGAAAGCGAAGTGATAAATCAAAAAAGTATTAACTGGGACCTGTCCCATTTTCTACCAAAATATAAACAAAATCTCTTTGAAAGCTTCTGCGTTCTACAAATTTGTTCAAAAATCAAATTACCTGATTTATGTAATTGGCAAAACAGCGTTTAATTCTAGGCGATTTGCAGTTCGATATTCTTCGGACCAGTAAACCAAGTTTCAACAATACAGTGGAGAATTTGAAGCCAACTGTAAAATAAAGTACTCAGCATTCTTAACTAGGGGTCGAGTCTTCTTCCTTATGAAAACATGGAAAAGGACAAACATTTTTGCATTTTCATTTTTTCATTTTACAGAACCAAATTATGCGTTTCTTATGCTGTGTGCCTTACTCGACTAAACTAACTAAACTAAATTATAACGGGTTAGATCATGCTATATCTAGATAGATGGAACTACCACAAAAGTGCCTCAACTTGAAATTAAACTAAACCAAAAAGTATTATAGTTTATTTATAGTTTAAAAAGATTATAGATATTTTATATTTTTTGTGAAAAGTCATCAAAACGTTACTTCGAAAATGTACTTTTCAGCTACCACCTATGAGGCAATAGTAGAAGCTTGAACAATTTGTAAAGTTTAGTTTGTAAAGTCGATTAAGGCACACAGCATTATTGTGCAAAATGAAAACATTTATTCAGCACAATTTCTGACTAGATGAATATATATTTGGGACATTATTTATTATAGATCTGTCAAGTGAAGCCGTAACAATATAAATTTAAATAAAATTTAAATTTTGAATGACGCGCGTAGAAGTATTGTGAATGCAATGAATATTTCAAATAAGTTTAATTTTGTAAAAATAAATTTGAAGCCATTTTGTAATTTACATTTTATTTTAAATGTCATTTAATTCTGTTATACATTAATTTTTTTTTTTGTTCTAAATATAATTTTTGTCGTTTTATTTGTATTTTTCGTGGTGTTATTTTTACATAAATGCATTTTAGATAAATGTTCTTTGGGGGTCAAGTTTAGTCGTATTTTTTATTTTTTTGCTATTTTGGGTGGTGGTCGTGGAATCACTGTTTTTTTTAGCTCGGGGTGTTGAATTATTTTATCGTTTATCTCTTTTACTTGTGGAACTAGGGTATTATCAATAAGTTGAAATGGGGCTTCAGATATTCAATAGAATCATATTGTGTTGATATTGGTGAATTTTACCGTGGGATCTATTTGGTTAAAAAGAAGTTTATAAAAATTATATTATAACACATTTGGTTTGGTTAACTTTATCTTAATATTTCTCGGTTATGAGCACCAAGTTCAAGTAAATCAACGTCTCCATCAACGGCTTGTGTAAATAATGGAGCAAATTAATATTACATAAATTATACATTTAATAATTATATAAAAAGGCAATTTTCACGATCGTAATCATCATAAAAAAAAGTTTTTTTCATATGAAAAGATATTGAGGTAATTTTTTTTTCATCTTCATGGAATGCGGAAGAGAAAAGTAAACTCCTCACTGAAAATACTTTTCATTATACTTTTCACGGAACAAGAATCGACCCCCTGGTGTCCTACAAAGAGTATCCGTATGTCACAATTGACAATATTAGATCAAAGGCAATCAAAGTTTCTTCTCATTGGAACTTGGATATTTTTAGTCTTCATTCATCGCATCAAAGAGGTTATCAAAAATTTAGATATACTTATTTATGCAGACAACATATTCTGTACCAATCCTTAAATGAAAAAATTAAAGGAAAATCAATCCTTTAATCAATTTCCTATTTGGATGTCGCACTTTAATCGCAAACGTATTCTTTAACTGGCATATGTAGACAACATTATCACCAAAGTTAATTCGATGTTTGGTTTTATCAACATGTAGACGGATGAATTCAAAGATTTATCAACATTATTTACGTTGAAAATTGCATATGTATAGGATAACAAGTGAAGTCCGCATCAACTATATATCTGAAGTCTATACTATTTAGTCCACATCAAAAGCATTGAAAGCCGAAGAAATATCTCCTGTTTCTGTTTAAAAAAACTGTACCTTCAGACTATATGAGACCGAGCAATTGGCGCTGTGGTTAAAGCTACGTTGTTTCATCACCTGATTACGATCGGTGATGACGATGAACACAACTATGACCCCCTGTTGGAGTGCAGAATCCATGGGACGAACCATCGTCCATGTCAGTACAGGCTGGCTGGAGCAATGCAATGTGCTGATGGATTTATAATGGAACCTGTATTCATGCGTCCTCAATTTGGATGGTGACGGCATAAGGTAGGACGTTAAAAACTAACCGCGAAAGAGTTGGGAGAGCTTATGCCCCAGAAAAAGATTGCAGGATTCAGAAACAAAAAAAAAAGACTGTATGAGATACCATTTTATGAAAATATGGCTCGTTTACCACCGCAAATAAAACAAAATGGCAATATTAAGAAATTTGCTCCCTCAAGGACCAGAGCAGAACCCTGTAGAGCAGAACGTTGTGTAAAGAGTTGGTAGACCTTTTGCAAAAAGAAAAACTACATACCGTAGCTGTATATGAGTTTTAGATTATGCCTCTACCTATTATAAGCCACTACCTTTTTCTGTATATATTTGACGTTAACTTCTTCTTTTTTTTGGCTTCAGCAAGGACTCTTAATTATCGTTGCATTGAGAATTATGATAGAAGAAGAGTGGTTTGATGATACTCCTTCACTATATATTTTCTATTTGTAAATGTAATAGATGGACTATTTTTAATGTTTCATTGATTCCCAAATTTTTTTTAATTAATGGAAATGATTTCATTCACTGTCTCTCGATTATGTAGGCACATATTTAGAGCTTTTAGGCTTTGTTTCTTGTTTCTCAATCCGTTCTTGTTTTTTCAGTATAATTACATTTTAACGGCTTTTTTACGAATTCAAATTGTTGGTTTTGCGATTTAATTGCTTAGACTCTTACGCCAAACAAAGAATACTAATGTGAAATTTTAAGGTTATCATATGCTCAATTATTATTTTCTTAAAGGCATACGAGTTTTTCCCCAACATGATCTGTAATGACTATTCGACTTAGTCAAATACTTCCAAGTGTGTGTGGCCGTGAGCTTGTTGGTATAAGTCTTATTACTTCAAAAGCTCAATTTTGATCTCCAAAACGAGAAATTATGAGGCCAAGAACTGCCTTGAGTTTAGTATTCGCATCAAACAGTGACATGCTGTAAATGCACTTGTGGGAAAAAAAACTTTAATAAAAACATTTTTGGATCACAAAAAGTAAAATTTGGATTTTAGGACACCTTTTATTTCCCAGAAGGTTTAATATCTGTGTACATATCGACTTATTACGTTCGATTATTGGCCAATCACATCAAAGAAAGAGTAAACAAAAACCTGGCAGAATTTGGGTGACTTTAACTTTGCTTAGTGAATGGACGCGCTACAGCTTTAATTTATATTAAATTAATGAAAACAAATGCTCTGCACCGATTACATAAAAGGAAAACTTAAACATTACCAAAAACAAAACAAAAAGAAAAGTTTTGAATTGTGTAGCTCATTATTGCCAGAACAATAAAATAAAAATAATTTTCATTTTATTTTCTAAGGATTCGATTAAATAATAAGGCAACTCGTTAAATTTCATTATAATGTGTTCGTATTATATAAACACAATGAAGAAAGTATACGGAAATTCATCTATATGCCATCATCATTGAGTTACACAGTATTTCCATAAAATTTATCGTGGCACATTACTCTGTGCTGTGGAGAAACGCGTAAGGTGCGGGTATCCAGATTTTTATTCCAAATTTCACTTTTTTTTTTTTTGTTTATGTATTTATGTTTAGAGTGATGATGTTGATAGGTTTCAACATTTTGTGTTTAAATTCAATTGAATCCATCGTTCAAAAATTTATATTTTCCCATTTCATTGTGTCGACTCGTATTTTGAACAATGAAATCCTTTCATTTTACTTTATTGTATTGTATAAACGGAGATTTTCTATTTTTCGCCTGTATTTAACTCTACTCTCGGGTATATATATATGCAATGAGTGAGTGACTGTCGTTTGTGTGTACAAAGTAATTACTTCTGTCCATTTTGTTATTTATTTTGTTTGGTGTCATTGTTTGTTTATTGTCATAACAATTTAGCTGAAAATGTTAGGATTCCATATTTGCTGTTGTTGTTATTTTGCTGATGTCTTTTGTTTGTTAAATGGTTAGATTTAAGAGTAAATAATACTTCGACGTATTGTTAGATATGTTACATGGTTTCTAAAAGCATGGAATAGTAGCGGAAATTATATATATATATATATATATATATATATATATATATATATATATATATATATATATATATATATATATATAAATATTACTTAAATTATTAATATATAATAGCCAACTAAATTACTTCAATTTCTATCTTTCTCGTTACCACCAAATAATGGGCTCATGAATATGTTTTAACAGCTCTAATATTGGTTGTCAATCTAGCTCATTCCATTACGCAGCCTGTACCTACTCTGCGATATGACACATTCTTAAACCATAATTACCAACGACTACATCTCAAATCATTAACATGTCGCATGTGTAATCCAATTCTCATCATACTATTGTTGGATCAATGACTAAAATAATAATTTTGCTAAGGGCCTTTACAAATTTCCGCTATCATTAGAGTTCCGTTAGCAAAATTTCCAGCCCCATTTTGGATATATCAGTGAAATCAAGCTTAGTTTATTCGTATTACTCCTTAAGATTTCATGAAGTTCTACATTCTAGGATGACAGCATAATCAATACTATCAGGGATAGAAATTTGATTAATGCGTGAGAGAGTATCAGCGACGACGTTATCCATACCAGATATGTGTTGGATATCAGTCGTGAATTGACTAATGAAATCTAAATGTCTGAATTGACGAGGAGATGATTTTTCCGGATTCTGATTAAAAGCGTAGATCAATGGTTTATGATTGGTATAGAGAGTGATACGACCTTCGAGAAGGTGTCGAAAATGTTTGATACCCGAATAAGCCGCGAGAATTTCACGATCATAAGCACTGTATCTTTTTTGCGTATCATTGAGATGTACTGAAAAGAAACCAAGTGGTTGCCAAGTATCCGAAACTAACGGCTGAGCCACCACTCTGATCGCTGTATCTGAAGCGTCAACCATGATGGCCAGAGGTGCTGATGATGATGGATGGATAAGTAAGGTCGCGTCCGTAAGTTTATTTTTGCAGTTATCAAACGCTTCAATTGCTGCTGCCGACTACTGAATTGGAACGCGACTGTTCTTAACATAGCCTTTTGGGTAGTCGTTTAGTAATGCCTGATCGGCAGCAGCACCAGGAACGAAACGTCGATAAAAGTTTATCATTCCTAAGAAACGTTTCAGTTGATTTACCGTCAGTGGTTGTTCGAAATTTTTGATGATTTGAACCCGTTCTGTCGATGGTAGAATACCTTGTTCAGTAACCAAATGGCCTAAAAAAAGAATTTCTGATTTAGCAAAAACGCATTGGTCTACATTTACTACTAAACCGTGTGCTTTTAATTTAGCGAAGATAATTTTGATGTGTTCGAGATGTTCGTCATAATTTTTAGAGGCAATGAGCACGTCATCCAAATATACAAAACAAAAGTCAAGTCTACGTAATACTGAATGCATAAGACGTTGGAACGACTGTACTCCATTCCTAAGACCGAAACTGACGGACAATCTCTTCGGAATGTCAGTCGGTTCGATTGGTATTTGATGGTAGGCCTGAATAAGATCAATAGTTGTGAAAATTTTGCAACTTTCAAGACGTTGAGTGAAATCCTGAAGATGTGGTATCGGATTCCGATCTGGAATCGTTACTTTGTTAAGTAATCGGAAATCTCCACATGGTCTCCAACCTCCGTTCTTTTTTGGCACAAGATTTAGAGGGCTGGACCAAGGACTGTTGCTGGGTCGACAAATCCCGAGTTTCATCATATGTTCGAATTCTGTTTTTGCAATAATGAGTTTGTCCGGTGCCAGTCGTCGTGTCTTGCATGCAATTGGAGTTCCGACAGACTCGAGTTTATGAGTCACGTTATGTTTAGTGTTATTTATGTTGATGTCACCGTGAATGACTGTCGGGAATTTTGTGATTATTTCTGGGTCCGTCGTTTACCTATCAATCGCTGTTAAATTTGGTGTATCATTAAAGGAAAGTCTACCGGATGTATACACCGACGTTAACGGGTCTATGAGCCGTTTTCTTTGTATATCCACGAGCAAACCGGTGTTCTTCAAAAAATCAGCGCCGATGATAGACAACGACACGTCAGCAACAATGAACTCCCAGGTGAATTCACGTCGCAGTCCAATATCTAGTTTTAAAATTTTAGTGCCAAAAGCGTTTACCGTAGAGCCGTTTGTTGCAAACAATTTGAATGATGGGTCGACTCTTTGAACAAAACAAGCAGGCAAAACGGAAACGTCTGCACCAGTATCTATTAAAAAATGAATTTATGAATAGCTTTCAAAAATTTAAAGAAGGCTGGATTGAGATAAGTCATTGCATCCAGCCAATGGCGAATGACTTAATTGTTTTTTGGAATAGGGGTGTTGGTGAATTTTTGCAAAGAAATTGACATCCGGGCTTACACTTAAAAGCTTTGGTACCAAAATGTTGGTAATAAAAACAAGTAAAATTATTAGCTGCCGAAGGATCACCGGAATTTTTATCAGAAAAAATTTGATAGTTTAGTGAGTTTCTTCTAGATTTACTGGAATTATTTTGTGACCTAGAATTACGACGGTGTCGAAAATTTGAATTTGATTTAGATCGAGATCGAGAATCATGTTGACCAATTTCAGAAATTTCTGCTAAAAGAGTTTTTTTGAATTCCAATAATTTTTGATCGATTGTACTAGTTGAATTTTGACAATGAGAGTTAGGCGCAGACGTCTTCAGTACACTTATTTGAGCATGTTTCATGGTTTCATGTACATTATCAGCTCGCTCAGCCAGAACTGTCAAGGAAACATCATTCTCAAAACTGTCTGAACCTGCTGTGGCAACCTCTTCAATTCCAGCGACCTTAAATTGTTGTTCCAGTATTTCGAACCAAACTACTGGGTTCTGGGAATACAGAGGTTGTGGAGGTTTGAATGCAACCCGAGCAATCAACCCAGCTGAAGTAGACGGATTCAAAGAATCGTATGTAGTTTCTTGCGGGTTACGAGCAATAAGTGTCACAGCTCTGGTGACAGCATCATTGATCATAGTTGTTAGTTGTTCGGGTATGTAATTTGTCGTTCGTTAACAAACGAATTACCCGATTGAATTGACATTCTTTTCTCATCATCGTCCGCTGAGAAAGGAGGAGGCAGTGGGTCTCTAACACACTGTACGACACGCCGAAATAAGTAAGAGAGAATCAAAAATAAAACCGTAAAGCAAAAAAGAATTGGAACGAAAGACATAACTAAATTAAAAAAAATGTAAACCGAATAATAAAATGGATTTCTAGTTCTTGCACTTAAAAAAATAGCTGAGTACTTACAATTTGTGTTTTCGAAAGTTGTGAGTTGGTATCGTCCTTTGCTGCTGGTGTTGTTGCAGTTGTTGTTAATGTTATCGTTGCTGCTGCTGTTGTTCCTGTTGTGGTTTTCGTGCTGCTTTCGGTGATGTTGCAGTTATTGCCGTACGGTAATATTGTATTTGCGGCGATGTACTACCAATAATTTTGAAAATTATGAGGAGACCGTTAGAGTTGATGATATCAAAGCAATAAAATTTGGTTATACTGTCGTATGCATGTTTTGTGGTGATATTTCTGCTTTTTTAGCAGAATCTACTTTCAAGTTCCGATACACTTTTGAAGTGTTCCTCGTAGCGGGAGATTTTTAAACGTGACCACTTTGTCAAATTTTTCTTCGAATGATTTATTTTAGAGCGGATTTTAAAAACATTTTTGATTTAATGGTTTTCTTTTTTGTAGACAAGATTGCAAAATTTTTGGTCGGTTACTCATTGCAAAGTATTCTGACTATGATATGTGAATGTGTATTGCTATGATTAATATCAGGAACTGGTATTACAGGGGTAGATTTATATCAATTATTACAATCTGTCTGGGTAAAATGCAACATATTTCCATACTTTGGTTGGTGAACGAAGTCATATTGACTTTATTGTATTTCGCTTTAGAATACAGTTGATTTGTTTTATACTCTTACAAGCTCAACACAATCACCTTACAATTAAAAGATTATTTTTTTTGTGATGGTTTAAAGTTTATAACTGTTTCCTGCATTGATGCTAATAGTGCTGACATTTTGCAGGTAAATTTTGAATTTAATTCAGTTCGGTTTTCTGCTTTAGTTATTTATAGGTTTCATTTTCTGAATGTTTCAGTTTTTTTTTGACGGAGCTTAATAGTATTTTAACGGGAATTAAAATAAAAAATGTTTTCGTTTTTGGTGATATGAATCTAAATATTTTAGGCCTTCATCATCAAATGATTATATATTTATGATGGCGTCTCATGGTCTAAGTTCTGTTTTAAATATGCCAACAAGAATTTTTATTGCTTGATCTGCATATTACTGATCACTGTATGACTTCTATGGTTATTGTTCCATTGAGAATTTTGACCGGTAATCTTCCACTACCAGAATTGAAGTGCTATGTGACTTCTATTGATTATACAAATCTATTTAATAAATTGAATGATGAAGGCTGGCTCGACGTATCATCTCAATCTAACGTATCTATAGGGCTTATGATTGTTTTATTGGTCGTTTAAAACAATATATTGATAAAAATACTTCAAAACACTTAGTAAAAGCTAAGGATAGAATTATCTATTCTACTTAAAAAAATTAAAATTTAAAATTATTTATCTAAAAAATTATCAGTAAACCCTAGTGATTCTAAACTTTTATTAAAGTTCACAGAGTTTAATAAAGCTCTTCAACATGAAGTGTATATTGCGAAGGCTAAATTTTATAAAGATAAGTTCAACACAAAAAAAGGAGATATTTTTTATCTCCTTTTTTTGTGTTGAACTTATTCAAAAAAAAAAGCTGGAAACTGATCAACGAGATTTTAAATAAGGGAAATAAAAAAGATTCGATTGAAGAAATCGTTGTTGATGATAATGGTTCAGTATCTAATAAATTTGATCTATCCGAGTTATTTAACAATCATTTCGTAAATTCTGTCCTTAATTTAAAGCAAACTACCAACTCAACTGATCAAGTTTATTCTATTCTTATCTCTAATAATTCAGAAGATCATGCGTCTTTTGAGATACCGATTCATTTGATATTTTAAACATCATATCGAACCTTAGACCGACTGGGTCAACTGGTAATGATCAGATTAGTAATTTCTTAGTTAAGAAAATATCAATTCATATATTGGATGTGTTATCATATATACTAAATTTTAGTTTTTCTTCTGGTATTTTCCCTCTTAAATTAAAAGAAGCAGTACTTATTCCAATTTTTAAAAAAGGTGACAAAAAAATATTATCAACTATAGGCCAATTTCATTGCTCTCAGTATTTGGAAAAATAATTGAGAAGATAGCTCATTCCAAAATTACCAGTTTCTTAAATAAGACTAAATTTTTACAAAGTAATCAATACGGATTTAGAAAATTTAAAAGCGTGGAAAAAGCTTTATTGGAATTTACCAATTTTCTATAGAGGGTCTAGACCAAAGAAACTCGATTGGTTCTATTTTTGTAGATTAAACTAAAGCTTTTGATATGGTAAACCATGACGCCTTGTTACAAAAAATCCTCCATGCTGGTTTTCGTGGTGTTATATTGCAGTGGTTTAAATCTTATTTATCTGATCGGTCACAGATTGTTAAAATCAAAGACGCTTTTAGTTAAAGTTTTTACATTAACGATGGTGTACCGCAAGGGTCAGTGTTAGGTTCATTATTATTTTTAATTTATTTAAATTCTATCTTTCAAATTAATTTTAATTCTAGGTTAATAGCTTTCGCTGACGACCTTGTATTTCTGTACAATCACCCTAACCGCTGTACAAATATTCAATATATGAATTCGGACTTATGCTTAGTAAAGGAATGGTGCTTTGCTCATTCCATGTTCTTGAGCGCAAAAACAAAAGGTATGTTTTTCAAATTGAATGACAATAGCGTCATAGATCCTGACATTATTTATCATGATGTACATTGTGATCAAGGTTCTTATCTAGTTACTTGCTTTAAAATTGAATTCGTTCAATCTTTCAAATATCTTGGCTTATCCATTCTCAATGCTTTGGAAGAATCATACTGATTCTCTTCGTAATTATCTGACATTAATGATTAGTAAGATATTCATTTTACGACTAGTATGCCCAGTAGCTGTTTTAAAAAATATATATTTTGCTATTTTTGATTCAAAATTATCTTATGGACTAGTATGCTGGGAGGGAACATATTTTGCAAGAATTTACCCGCTTATTATGGCTCAAAAACATGCTATAAGAATTATTCTTAATGTTCTGCAATTAACTGCATCGTGGCCTTTATTTCAGGGTCTAGAGATTCTTCCTTTTAGGCATTTATATGTGCTCAAAACAATGAAGGCTTTTTTCAGTTCCAACTAAATAGTGTATTCGGCTTCAAAGGTTTACAACAACTAATTTTCAAAATTCATTTTTAATTTTGGCTCCTAAAATCTTTAATAATCTTCCTGTTGATTGAAATTTTTAAATTTGTCAATGTTTTTTTATATTTTTGAATTTTTATCAAATGTTATATCTTCCTTTTTTCATATCTTCTTTATTACTAATCAACACTGGATTGTAACTATATCCACAGATTGTATTTTTGTATAAATAAATAAATAAAGTTGCAATATTTTGGAAAGTAAATTCCATCTTGTGATAACCTTTAGGTATGTCATGTTTGGTTCCGGCATTTTTCCTATAGATCGCTCTATTTAAAAATGTACTCCTATATAAAGCTGTGGCGTTATTTTTGCCATTGGATAGAGGACCTGGTGCTAATGGGATTGACTAACCCCATTATCAAATATTCTGCTATAATTGGCCATATCATAGGTAATATTTTCTTGATGGAAAAGCACAAGTGTTAGGCAACGCGACAAATGAAGCATCAATCAAAAAGTGTCCTAGTGGTAGCTCTGCATAATCATCAGGATGGCTCGTAGGTTATAGATATAGAATTTATGCGTGCTGTCTTAACGTTAACCTCCCATAATTCACCATAAAGTCAAGAGTCCAGGGGGACTAAACCGTCGTTAGTATTGTTGTAGTTTATTAACCAATCTTGAAGCTTCTAAAATAGGAATAATTGGGTTTTCATTTCCTTCAATTCTCGCATTTTTAAATTTACCGCATTTTTTGAATACAAATGAGAATAATTTCTAAGCCTGTGTCTCGTGTGTAATAAGAGCTCATATTTTTAAAGTTCCAGTAACTGAACAAAATTATGATTGCATTGTAATAAAATGGGATGCTTCTAATTGTAAAATAAATGTTCCTCATCAAATTGACCACTGGTCGATTGAAGAGCGTATTATTCTTTAGAGGATCATTTCGTCTAACAAATTCAAAAAACTAGGACATTCTACATCCAAACCAGAAAATATCGGTAATTATATTTCTGGGACTTTCATTTCAACTGGCCGACAACGATACAAAATTGGTTTAGCTAAATGACATATTACTTTTATTACTGACCTCCGGATTGTTGCCTGTTCATTTCATTAGATTTCATTTCAGATTAGATTAAAATTTTAAATTTGTTCAAAACTGTATTACCCGGAAGTTAGAATGAGGAAGTTGAATAAATAGGTGCATCCGGGTAATAATGTAAATATGTGTGCTCATAAATTAAATCAATGTTAAGTCTTTTCGGCATCTTTTGGTGGTATTCTTAAGAGGAGATAGTCTTAAGAAGTCAGTTTTAATCTTATTTATATTTCAGAATGATAGAATGCGCCCGGGAGATGAGTTATACGAGAGATGAGCCTACAGCTCGGTCCTATAAGGTCCAAACATTCAATCACACCTGAAGTAAATATTGCTACGGTTGCATTATTATTGTACATGTCTCTTGAGTAAAGGAGATAAAAATAGGTCCGAGGACATTTCCTTGGGGTGCTCCTGCAGTTATTATCTCTAATTTAAACTTTACATTTTCATACTTTACTCAAAAGTGTC
Source organism: Tipula confusa (assembly GCA_963556175.1). Taxonomy (NCBI): domain Eukaryota; kingdom Metazoa; phylum Arthropoda; class Insecta; order Diptera; family Tipulidae; genus Tipula; species Tipula confusa. Next base: position 55,830,663 of record OY744476.1, on the reverse strand, counting down.
TGTCTGAAATATACGATTTCAATAGCTCATAAAATTGACTCGGCTGATCACGATGTAGTTTGAGTACAAAATCTTTATGTCATAAATTATGAAACGCTTGGACCACATTTAGGAGTATCCTGGATTATATTTGTTTAGTTATAAGTGATTTGTTTTGATTTCCAAGAACTTTTTCTAAATAGTTGAACGTTATTTTTACTTCTAATAAAAATGCCCAGCTTTTTTAGTGGTGACTTTTTAAATAATTTGAAGGTACCTGTAGGTTAGGTCTTTTCAGGGTCTTGGTTGACTTCCTTAGAGAATATAGTCAGAGTCTTTTAGTCTTGTCAAATTGTTTAGATGTCTATTAAGTTACTGGTTGTTAATATCCTTTATTAATTTATTGGTCAAATTGTTAGACAGTGTTTTCCATTCTGGTTTTTGATTTCTTAGTTGGACTTTTTCATTTTTTAACTACGCTGGATTACGTATTGGGACCTAAAGATTAGTTTTCTCATGTATGAGAGTTTGAAAGAGAAACCAGTTAGTTTTGTTATTTTTTAACTAGGGTTTAACCATTTTTTTATTATTGTTTGACTAATCGCAATTTTATAACGTGATCAGATGAAAGGCTCGAGTCATTTCCTATATGGATATAATTTTCTAAACTTCCTCTTGTTACTAAAAGTATATACGATCTGGAGTCTTATGGATATCATTAGGCTGGTAGGATAGCGTACCACCTGAGTGCCGCATTTTAGGTTTTGACTGGCACAAGCAAACATCACTTCCAAGCGTTTTGAGAACCCAATGTACCTATATTGTTTAAAGTTGTAGTTAGGTGATCTTATAGTATTTACTTGCGACTGATTTAAATAGGTGCTAGATAAAGATACCAATGTACTGTTTTACTCCTATTAAGTTAACAGGAGGTGGAAATACCTTCTTCTCTTTATCTCTTTATTTTGGAGCTATATGTTTATTATAGGATCGAAAACATATTCTGGAGTTGGTTCAACATCAGGTGATGACTCAGCCTTTTTTTTGGTGGTTGCAGTGTCTTCTTATTTTTTTGATTTCTCGTTCTAGTTCAATTTTATTAGTTCAGAATTGGTATTCTATGCTGAGTGGTTCTTCAAAGTACGATTTTTTCTTTTTAAGTCTGCATCATTATTATTTAGTTGTTTCAGTTGTGCTATATTTTTACTTCATACAGGTGACCGAGATGTTAGGAATTCTATGGGGCGTTTGTTGACGTAAAATTTGACTTCCTCAAAATCCTCGAAACCGACCTTTTCAGTAGAAAAGAGTAAATTATCAGTTGCCGGTATACCACCTCGAGTAGTATTTTTATTACTCGGAAGTGTCCATAATACATCGTTTTGTAATTTATTTCAGAAGTTTTCTCCTCTAAGCCTTTGGTAAAAGTATCTTATCTTATTGCAAAGTGCAGAAGTGCAAGTGCAAACAAGAAAGCCTCTAAATAAGATAACAGATGAAGGTTGCCCATAGAAATTCTCAACGCAAGATGTACAAGACTACAGACGTAATGTCACTTAAATTGTAAATAAAACCTTTATTTTGCGTCCAATAATTTAGTTGATGAAAATGTTAAAACCGTAACTCATCACCTATATCTACTATAAACAGAAACTGATGTGCAACTTTTAATTCCAGAGAGCGACAAAAATATTGCAAATCGCTTTTTATATGTAATGTGAGGGTAAATTGTGAGTATTTAACTCCCAACCTTTTTGTATGCGTTGTCATTACATTACCTTTTGTAATTTCTCAGGTGACCACAAGTACAGAAAATCCGTGATGTACGCCTAAGTTGTACCATGCATTGACAAGTTCTTCTTCTTTGACAGTAATTCTTATGAAAAATAAAATGATATCCACTTATCGGTCCACTTAATGCGGATGAATATTTATTTTTATAAATGTTATTCTTCAGTAAAAAGTTTCAAAAAACGCGATCAAATCGGCATTCAATTTTTGACCAAATTTATTGACCATTAATTTTAATAAACTATCACAAGTTGATACAAATTTATCACATACATTCAAATAAATTATCGATTTTGAAATGATACAAATATCATCCACATACAATTTTCCATTTTCTCGTCAATTGAAAATTTAAATCTACTCAACCATCCCAAAACAAATCCAAAAAGTTTTAATCCCCTTTATACTTAAAAAAAATCGAATATTATTCAATAAAAGGTGATTTCCACTTTTCACAATAAGAAAATATGTAAAGAAAATTCGGGATAATATCTGTCAAATACAGTCCACACACAGATTTTTTTTTGTGTATATTGACAATGAAACCAAAAAATAAAAAATAAATTTTCAATTCTCAAAGGAATATTTTTATTTATTTATTTATTTATTTTATTTAGGGAAATGAAAAGTTTAATTAAATATTTTCATCTCTCGTTAAATCAAAACCACCACAATATCGTGATTACACATAATTTAACATCATCATCATCAACACTCGGTGATGATGTGATGATGATGAAAATTGATTTGGATTTTTAGAATTTTTTGAATTTTTTAATCACATTTAATAAAATAAAATCCTTTCTTTTCTCGTTTTACTTTTCTCTGTGTACTTGTTTGATTATTTTCCTTGAACAATTTTCCATTATTTCTTCTATTTAATCATTTTAAAACACTTTGAATTCCCAAATGTATGGGAGACGGTTTTTGTGTGTTCAACGACGTTTTTTTTTTGCTTGCTTACTTGCTTGCTCTCAATTCAATCCGTTTTCAATGTGAAATTTAAATACTTATCCTTTTTTTTTTGGTTTTTCCCCATTTTTTTTTTTGCAAATATTTTTGTTTCGTTGTTTGTGTTTGGGATTTGTTGGTGGAAAAAATTATTTTAAAGAATCGATTAATTTAAATCGGATTTTACAGTAAATTAAAGACGAAAATTATCTATTATTTGTGGTGTGATTCGGTTTGTTGGGGTTTTGATGCTTTCTGGTTCAGGACCGAAGCATTTTGTGATGAACCAACAATACACACTAGAGATGCCTACCTCTTTATAGCATAATAGGGTTGTGTGCTGAATTTCGTGAGAGGGGTCATCCTGGATGTGACTTAAAGGTGACTTATTTACAGATTACTTATTTATTTTCTTATTTTTGCTTACAAAAAATCGGATATGAATGAAAAATTTTACAATAAAAAAGAAAATTGCACAAAAAACTCCCGTGAACATGTTTGCACGGCACAGAACTGTTTGCACGGCACAGAATATTATGGTAAACTTGAAACAACCATAAGGTGAATTAAAGATTGGTTTGTTTCCAAAAGAGTTAACAAATAACCAAATCAAAGATTTCCTTGTTGCCTCTTCCTGGGGAACCATCACGTGTGTTGATATGTGCTCGACCAATGATCATCATAGTAACTGGACTACTACGAGGTATGATTCGATGAGAATGATAAAAACCTAGGAATTAACCAACCGCCAACTCTTATTACACCATCCTCATCTAAAAAGGGGTTGAGTTATGCCAACTAATTTTCAATAGATAAATTACTGGTGCAGCATTTAATCTCTTCTTTCAAGTAGTTCTCACCAGCTTGATGCGATCTATGAGGTCTATATATTTACAATATGTTAATGATTCGGCCACTGAGATCAAATGGAAAGCCAACCAGGAAAGACCAGTTTATCATAGTGAGTGATTTTGTAAAAAACTGTTTGACACTCCTGAGCTAGCGCAATAGGCCGGGTTGTCTTCCAGTAAAATATAACTCCATTGAACAATTTTTATATGGAGGATTTCCGATACCCGGTTTGCAATAAATGGCTTCGTACGATAAAGCTATGCAACTCACAAAATTTTTACGTTAAATTTGTATTGAGCTACCATGGAATTCTTATTTAAGAAATTTGTGAAAGTACATTTCGGTAAGTAAGTTTAATTTGTTCAAGTACCGGATCATTCCACTCTACTACATGTCAAGTGCGGTGATTTGATTTCATGATGTTCCATTGGGATTGATCTTAGAACATCGTATGGTTTGATAATCATTTTTAGAGCTCAAAATCACCAAATTAGAAAAACTCAATTAATACTGCTTGTAACTTATGCGCAGACTCGATAAAATCACCAAATAAACAAACATCTTATGTTCAACACTTTTAGAGGCCAATGGAAATTTTTCATTTTCGACATAAGCTAACTGCATTAACAACCTTATGACCAAGTAAGAAGCAGTCGCCATACCTTAGGTAACCGTATTTTACCTAAAATCACTGGTTTGTTAATCATGATTTGAATGCCAAACGATTCGTTGAAAATCCTTATCTTCATTGTTCACCCAAATCTGATGGAACATCCGTTAGATGTCTGCCGTAAATTGCAATACTGTACGCCAATTTATTAATATAGAAATCAGGTCGGGTTGTATAGTAGGTTCCACTATTAATGTTTAATTTAGTGAGATTCCATTTGATGACTTTCGGCAGGCATCAAAGACCACACGTAATTTAGTGGTATTGTTGATCTGCTTAAAGACGACATGATGTGACTTGTAGAACACATGATTGATGTTAGTAACTGGGTCAATGGTCTGACTTCCATGTGTCGTTGATCAAGGTAATCTATCACGAATATGCAGATCGGCTAATCACAGATTGAATATGTGAGGCCATGTTATTATGGTTTGATTAAATTTGATTAGATTTGATTAGATTTGATTAAATTTGATTAGATTTGATTAGATTTGATTAGATTTGATTAGATTTGATTAGATTTGATTAGATTTGATTAGATTTGATTAGATTTGATTAGATTGGATTAGATTTGATTAGATTTTATTAGATTTGATTAGATTTGATTAGATTTGATTAGATTTGATTAGATTTGATTAGATTTGATTAGATTTTATTAGATTTGATTAGATTTGATTAGATTTGATTAGATTTGATTAGATTTGATTAGATTTGATTAGATTTGATTAGATTTTATTAGATTTGATTAGATTTGATTAGATTTGATTAGATTTTATTAGATTTGATTAGATTTGATTAGATTTGATTAGATTTGATTAGATTTGATTAGATTTGATTAGATTTGATTAGATTTGATTAGATTTGATTAGATTTGATTAGATTTGATTAGATTTGATTAGATTTAATTAGATTTGATTAGATTTGATTAGATTTGATTAGATTTGATAAGATTTGATTAGATTTGATTAGATTTGATTAGATTTGATTAGATTTGATTAGATTTGATTAGATTTGATTAGATTTGATTAGATTTGATTAGATTTGATTAGATTTGATTAGATTTGATTAGATTTGATTAGATTTGATTAGATTTGATTAGATTTGATTAGATTTGATTAGATTTGATTAGATTTGATTAGATTTGATTAGATTTGATTTGATTTGATTAGATTTGATTAGATTTGATTAGATTTGATTAGATTTGATTAGATTTGATTAGATTTGATTAGATTTGATTAGATTTGATTAGATTTGATTAGATTTGATTAGATTTGATTAGATTAAATTAGATTTAATTAGATTTGATTAGATTTGATTAGACTTAGATTTCATTAGATCATTTTGGTAGTATAATGTCTGATCATTTCGGTCCACACCATCGAATCTACCTTTGGATTTATTATAGTACAAAATCGTTTCTGGTTTTTATATTTCACCGAATACATTTTGATCGTAGTGCAATGTTACGAATCTCAATCTTGGTCTTTTTCGGTACATAAGTGGATATTGTAATTCTGTATTCGTAAAAACCAAATTCTGTGGTATAAATATGGCTATAGCGGGATGTTGTTTCATTTCTGGTGGAACTCATCTTATATTACATCAAAGCGTGCCAACGCGCCCTAGTCCAATATTCTTTAGCCGCTTACACCATTGTAAGGTTATGAAAAAATTATCAGTTACAATCGTTTGACCCAAATTTCCATATTTAGGAAGCCAAAAACATGCACAAGATAATATTTTTATACTAGATAATATTTTTATTACCGTGTAATAAACACGGTGCTTGGCGTAAAAAATCTTTTAAACACTTTGATGGGTAGAAAATTATTTTGAACAGGGCTTCCAGTAAACCGCATTAATTTATGAATACGAATACGAAATTTGTATTCACTACAGTTAATACTTCCTGCACTTTTGGCTGATTTCCGAATGCCGGCTATAGATCTATCACTGACTTCATTTCAACCATCGATTGCACTTCGTTGCCTTCATCATCACTATCATGCTCCGGCCGTAGCGGCAATTCTTGCGCTACTTGAATGTCTGATGCATCGTCTTCGATGGCAAAAGCGTCCTCGTAATATCCTATAAATGCATTTTGTTCTGGTTCTCGCTCTGTGTCATTTTTTACAAAAAGTAGTTAAAAATAAAAAAAACAACATTACATTTTCATCTCAATATCTGAAGGAGCGACCCTCTAGACCATGTTCTGGCCAGACGCTTTAGTAACCAATATGATTACATTTTCTAAATTCCTTAAATCTCATCCCCTTTCACCCCGGTTAATTATTTCTGTTAAGAAAATATTTTGATAAAGTTGGGTTAGTGATGAAACGAAATATCAAGGCCACAGTGGCAAATAATAGCAAAAAAATTAAAAGGACCTGCGGCTAGGCCCATTAGTCTACATAAGGATTAATATTAAATATTTTAATAAGTGATGAAGTTCTAAATTATTTATCTCGCATAGATAATAATAAGAGCTTTGGCTATATAACGCCATCCTCCTTATTTTTATTAATCACTACACTCGAGCCTAACAGTACCGTTAAACATTATTTTCAATGAAAGTATCAAGATTGGACTTTTATGCTAAATCCATTGAAATGGATTACTAATTAATGAGATTATAGCCGTTATGGTGAAATTGAACCGCGCGCGTTCATTATAGAAACATTACATTCATTATAAATGATTGTACATAATAATTTGACAAACAACAATCTTAATGCGCGTACCGTATTTACTCTTGCCATATATAATTGTTGAGAGGATATTGCATATTTAACAATTATATTAGTTATAATAGTTAACACTTTATTGTTCGACGAATAGTTTTTTCCTCAAAATTTTATTGAAAATATGGCATTGTTGCTTTAGGAGTTTTAAGAGTTTAACAACATCAAAGTTTACAACAACAATCGCATTATATAAATCAAAACGACATTTAAGTTAAATCCAAAGTGGATTAGGTAAATCCAAAAAAAAATTGGATTTACGTGTTGCAACTCAACAAGTAATAACCTAAGCTCCATTTGAAATTTTTCAATTTTTCAGCACGTTTTTCATTTTAATCATATTGGGTAAAATGATTGATTCAACACTCTTATTGCATATTGCATTTAATACTTTTCAATAAAACAATAAAATGTCTAACAACGTTAATCACACAATATTGTGTCAATACACTGTGTTGTGCGTCAGGTTTCGTGGTTTGTACCAAAAAAAAAATTACACAAAAGACTTAATCGAAATACATAAAAATCATTCAATCGATTCAATCGCATCATATTTGATTATCTCAAAAACATTTCTTTAATTATTTGTTTATTTATATATGTTTTATGTATCTATCCACCATGCCACTCTGTACCGCCACAGTTTTCTTTTTTTGTTATTATTTTTATATTCTATCCGATTTGAAATGAATTAACTCAACCAAAAAAAGTATAATCAAATTGTTGTTGTTGTTTTCATTCGTCGTCAAGTCATGTTTCAAGATTTCATTATAAAAAAAAAATTAAAATCTCCAGCCATTTTATAAAAAAAAAAAAAAACAACAACAACATAAAATACTCACACAGACAATACACAATTGTCTTAAGAACATAAAAAAGGTTTCGTTTCATAAAACGTTGGTTAAGAAAAGAAAATAAGAAAAACCAATCAAACGACGATGAAAATAATAAAAAAAAAAAAAAAAACTCCAACAACAAAACAAAATATAATTTCGGTGCGGATACGGTTACAAGATATTGTGTACGACGTAACGACCGATAAGACATAATTAAAGTTATTTTTCGATTACAATTATTTTATTTATCGATTTGTTCGATTACAAACGGAAGTTTTTACTATTCCCCCCCGTGTGAGTGTGATATGTCGAACAATTCCCATTTATACGTAAAACATAATACACGTTTGATTGATTTTTAGAAATTACAAGTATAATTATGTTTTATGTCGTTTATGCTAAGTCATTGCATATACATATACATTTATACACGTTCAATTGAATATTGTAATTAATGGTGGAGAAACATAATTATATACATAAAATATACATAATATATATATAATGTGTAAGGGAACTATACACAATATATAATGAAATTGTTGGGAAGGTTTTATATTATTTATAAATACGGAATTGGAAATGGTTGATTAAATTTTTAGGTGGAATTTATTTCAACATTTAATTGTCCAGCCTTGGTTACATTACAGTGCAAGAAGTTTAAAACGGGTTGTAATTTAGCGCAGTACTCCATTTAGTGTTTAAAAAAAAATTAAATCATAATAATCAATGCCCATGAAGGATCATCAAGAAGAACCAAACTGAACCAGTTTACTCGCTGTCTTAAATATTATCGGTCATTTCTAATCAGTCAGAATATTGCTGATCCGAATAGAAATTTAAATAATTGAAACATTTGAAAAGAGCTTTTAATATTTGTAAAAATGGACGCTTGCTTGTCTCGAATGTCGAAATACTTAGATCTAAGAACAATGTCGACAAGTACTTCCTATAATTTAAGTCGAGCGCTTAAGAATTCAGTTTCCCATCTATGCTTTTACAGACTATAAATTTGCATTGTGGTTTTTCTAGCAAGGGGATGGAAACTTGTTTCTTGTTTGTTTTTTGATATTTTAGCAATATGAAGTTTCACGACTACTGGTTGTGAGCTCAGCAATAATAATAATGTAACGAAATTATAGTCATTTAAAAATAACAAAAAATCGAAAATTTAAACTGTTGCAGTATGAATTGTGAAGTGAAGACATTTTTATTTACAGTAAAGTTTTACGAGGACATTTAGTGATATACAAACTACAAAAAAAACTAATTGTCATTTCAATATTTCACCGAGCAATTGGCGACTTTGGCCTGTAAAGCTGTTTGCAGCATCCTTTCTTGACGCATTTGCAGAAATTAGGCTTTATGTGCAGAGAAACTAAAACGCAGTTGGAAGAAGTTTTACAGACTCCATAATGAGTATTTTTTTAATACAAAATGGCGAGGTTATACATAATGACGTATATACATATTGAGTTCGTTCGTATATACAAAGTGGATGTGCATAACACTGCAACGCGACATAAGCATTAACATTAATTCAATTTACAACACCCCCTGAATTAATTTTTATTGAGCTCCCGCCCCATAGACTTGAAAGAAGAAATCATACGTCTGAAAGATACAGACTTCGCCATTGCATCGGCAATCATGGTCTCAGTTGTAACATACTGAAGTAACAACTCCTTGATTAAAATTGATCTCGAACAGAATGATGCCGTATATCGATGTGTTTTGTTATCGGATGATGAGCATTACTGTTGGCTAGATCGATGGCCTCCTTATTGTCACAGTACAGTACAGTTTCTTTTGGTGTTCCAGAGGGTAATTCCTTTTCCAGATTATTGAGATACAATAATCCTTTAACTACCGACGACAAACTCAAATACTCAGCTTCTGTTGTAGACAGAGCTACAGTTTGTTGTTTCCTGGTTTTCTACGTTATGTCTCCTCCTTGCATCTTAAACACGTAATCAGTAGCCGATTTTCTATCGTCCAAGTATCCTGTCCAGTCTGAATCGGTATACCCCACAACCGATAGATCATCGCTACTAAATTCCAGCTTAGCATCAGATGTTCCATTTAGATACCTGAGAACACGTTTCGCCGTCGTCCAGTGCGTCTTTCCCCGAAATACTATATTTTTCATTTCATTACTCTGCGATTCGTTTTGCGACGGCATAATTTTTGTCAACTTTTGATTTAGGTCTAAAGATATGATATAGAAACCGGATTACAATCCTTTGAATGTTTTCGTCATCTGATTCACATAGGCCTCTTGGTCTAATCAAAGCTTTCCTTGAGCTCTATCACGTGTTATTCGTAGCCCCAAGATATGTTTACCTGCATCCATATCTTTGACTTTATAAGTGACTTCATCAGGCACGATATCAAATGCATCTTTGAATCTTGATCGTTTTGACAAAATGAGGATGTCATCGACACAGATTATAATATTCGCATGGATTAGAATCTGATTTTTTCAGTTCAGCATCTCTCGAAACTTTATCTAGTTTTGCGTTCCAAACTATGCTAGCTTGCTTCAATCCATATAATGGCTTGTTTAACTTGCAGACATTTTCACGTGCCGTTGATATATACCCTTCCGGTTGTAACATGTATAAATCTTGATTTATTAACTCACCTTGTAGAAAAGCCGTCACAGCATCAATTTGGTCTATGTCAAGAGCAAATTTCACTGCCAAAGCCATTAGAAAACGTATCTATTGTAAGATATAAGATTTAGTTTGGGAAGATGGGTCTGTCATTTCCCAACTTGCATTTTCGATTAAGGCATCATATACTCCTTTTGCATTGGTGACATCCACAATTTTTCATCTGACCTCGATAATGCTTCCTCAACCAGCACAGGATCATTTGATTCAACGGATTTTGATAAATACGACAAAAAAGCATCATAAACCTTCGGTTTCGGGATTCTGCATGATTTTCTTAATGGCTCCAATGATCCACTCATTTCATTTTCTGGGACGTATTCATCGTGGGACAACATCCAATACAACATCCTAATTCTCACTATAGCGTTATCCGCTTCATCTCAGTTATCATTAAATTGTTCGACCCTTTCAGAAATGTTATTGTTGGTAACAATCGGATCCCCAAGCTCAATTCTTGCATCGAAGACACACTCTTATTCAGCGCTTCATCAGGCTTCGATTGCATTTCTGCGAATGTAATAGCTTAGAACACTATTATCTTCAGTTACCTGAATTCGTTGGTCTTCTATAAACAAAACATCTCGACTCTTCATGATAGTTTTCTTGACAGGATGATACAGGCGATAAGCTTTAGAGTCATCATAATATCCAAGCATCACGCATTCTTTAGATTTGCCATCAAACTTCTTGCGTTTCTCCTTCGGAACATGCACCATACACTTACTTCCAAAAACTTTCAAATGGCTAAGACTCTGTTTTCGTCCATTCCATATTTCCTCTGGAGTCTGATCTTTAACTGCTCAAGATGGTGTACGATTTGTGAGTTATGCTGCTAATTGGTTCTGTCCAGAAACTTTTGGGCAAACCAGCCTCTATTAACATTCCGCATATTTAAAAAAAAAATAAGCAAATCATTGTTCATATACTCAGTGCCATTGTTTATTCGCAGAATTTTAATTTTCCGATTTGTCTAATTCTCAACAAAGCTCTTAAAATTCCTCAAATGCTTGTTCACCTCAGGCTTCGCTTTTATTATGTAAGCAAACACTTTACGTGGAAAATCATCTATACGAATACTAACACATATTTCGCACCGCCAACCGACTCATTTTCAATGGGTCCACATACGTCCGAGTGAACGTTACTCAATGCGCTGTTCAATTTAGTGACACTCTTTGGATATGATTGCTTCGTTTGCTTTCGCATTACGCCTACTTCAAACTTTCCATTGTCTGCCGTGACAACTTGTGTAATCGGAGGTATCGAGATATGTTTTATTTGTTAGAGGTTCTTACCATATGTCTTGATGCACCGGAGTCAAAATACCAATCACTCTCATTAATGTGATTCGTTAACAATAATGTAAACATTGTTTGCCCGGTTTTCGTTGACTTGTCCTGTTTACAATCCCGTTTTATGTGGCCGTATTTGCTGTAATTGTAGCACTTCGGTCCTTTCTTATCACTCTACTTCTGCATAGTGATATTCTAAGCGTCATCGTTATCAAAACGCGTAACACATCAACACGTCTGATTAAACCAGTATTCTCAAATGTCTTTTTCAAGATGTTCCACGCCTCTTTTGAAGTCTTTGTCGCCTGCATGTGCACGTAATTTATCGGATCAAGTAGTAAAATTATTTTGGATCACACTTTGGTATCCTTTTTAACGTCGTTTTCTTCACCCGTCACACAATCCCATAAATCCGCGTACTCTAAGTAACTCTGTACAGCAAACTTCCAAGAATCATAATTTTCGCGTCTCTTCAAATTTTCTATAAGCGATACAGAACTTGAAGCGATATTTTTTCTGCTTAAAAAATAATTCCCGTCTAAAAAAAAAACTAACAAATCAATAAATAATTTATTACTGTTTCTGGGCTCTTTACCTGTAGAAATTAGGCTTTGTGCAAACTACCTGAGATCTACTCGAGACCTCGAAAAATTGGGTTTTGTTTTGACCTGACATCTTTCCACCAATTATGTACGTTCTGACTTTTTTTGCAATTTAAATGATCTATGCTTCCGCCGGTGTAAAAAAGGTCACATGATTCCAATTTTTCAGTACCCTATATTGTCAGGTTTCAATACCCTATATTGCTAAACTTTCGGGACTCTTAAAAATGAACATGCTTTTTTCGTTACTTGCTGTGATTATCATATTGTTTGAGTGATCATGTCGCCAACACTTTTTGTGCAGGATAACAGAAATCATTCACAGTCAAATAATATTGGACCACAAAATGCTACCAAACAAACGAAGGCAAATCTGAATTCACCTTAAACATTTTTTTGCGAAATTCTTCTATGTCCATGAACATAACCTCCTGTAATTGTGATACAATCATTCCAACATTTTTACAAATTTTTTATAGCATGTGCGTGTAGAACGAATTGTCTTTAGAATTAAAATAACCCTCAATTGCAGCGGTGAATTTACCACTAGAGTATTTTTTTAATGACTGCAAATAACCAGTAATCACTGGTGACCAGTGATCTGGAGAAACCGAGGAATTGAGAACAATTTGTAGCCCATTTCGTTGGCCATGGTTTACATCAACTTATGATCCCTAAATACAGAGTCCATAATCTTGTCGGCCAGATTGTTGTCCGAAGTCGTAACGTGGAGACATGGCATCCAATTAGAAACTTCACTTTCACCTTTCGATCTTTCATTACAATTTTTGGGCTTTCTTCTTGAGACACTACGCTTCATTTGGACGACCAGAGCGTTCATCATTATTTGTGTCTGTACGGCCACGTTTGAAATCAACATATCATCGACAAATGGTTGGTTTTGACAGAAAAGAGACTCGATACTCTTTTATTTCATTGTTAACAAAATTGCAAAATGATTAGATTATTATTAAATTTTGACATATATCATTTAAAAATTGAAATATTCCAAAAATTGTGAAGACTTTAATTTAAAAGCACCATCTCTGAGTAAGTCGTTGAACTTATTGAGCGATCATGTATGCAACCACTTTATTAACATACTCTTCTAAGGAACTGCAATCACTTTATCTTATTGATATGTCACTCCTGAATAAACCCACTCGTCATTAGTTAACCCAGTATCTTGAAACGCCTTTTCTAATCCCTCCTGAGCTACTTTTTAACTTCTTATAACTGCTTTTGATATATTTCGTTAAGAGTTAGAAACAGTTGCATCTATATAATTCACTTGCAGGATAGGTGCTGAACCTCTTAACAATTAAACAATTGAAAAATACTAGTCTTGTGTTGTTAATTTATCAAAGTTGAAAATCATTTTACTAGTAGTTCCCTAGCGGTTGATCGACTGAAAAACCACTAGTAAATTTCTTTATCGCTTCTACTAAATAACACAATAATTATTGATTTTTTGTACAAAAGTTACTTTTTGACAAGCACTTAGGTATAAAAGTCACTGCAACAGTATACGAAGAATTTGGGATAGAAATCAATTTAAAATTTCGAATTCAATAATTTAGCACACGACCATTTTCATTAAAAATTTAGCATCCTTTCGTCTATACTGTCGACGAATATAAATTCATAAAATATCGCATATAAGAACCCAAATTATGTACGTTCTTAAAAACAATCAAGATCATAATGATCATAAACTATTTAAATATTTAAACGTAAAGTCAAATTTTCATAAAGACAACATTTAAAAAATCATAATTTTATCTAAATTATTTTATTGCGGTTTTTAAGGTTATACACTTAGTGTACACTACACTATTATATAGTACACAAATGGTAAGTCAAACTAATAAAATAAAATAAAATTACCAAGAAAGCATTTCTTCTACGTATAAAATGCAGCCGCAAATTTATACAAATCATCGACATTGTTGTTGTTCAATTATCCTTGTCCTTTATTTATAGTATACACAAAATTCGTGGAACTAATATATCGTAATTTCAAAAAGGACCCAAAATACATATTTGTTTTATTTTGGAAATTTATAATTATTCTTTGAACTAACAAAATATCCTCGTCGCAATAAAATTGTGCAGCGGGATCGGTAAAACGAACATAAAAAATCAGAGCACGGTACCATAAGGATATATTATGTAATACGCGGTACAAAAGGATTATGAAAGTTTATTGCATAAATTTTACAAAAAATTTCAAGGTTTTATGTATATATATATATGACGGCAAATTGGAAAATTTGGTAACGGAATTTACATAATTGTATCTAACTGACTGCCGACAATAATGACATTAGTTTGGATCTAATATACATAATTATAAAAAGGAAAAGGATCAAGGTCAAGAATTGGATTATCTAACAGAAATTGAAACCCGAGTACTTTTCTATACCTAAATTAGAATTTCTGTTATAATTACCATTTATACCATTAACGTCCTTTGGGTACTCTTAGTTTTCTTTCTATACCGTTTAAATACTGCAAAATATTAACCCGGTTGTTTGTTATGGCCAGAGACAGATTTAGAGACTGTTATGCGAAAAAAAAAATTGTTGCTTAATAGAAATGTTTTCAGGAAAACTACTAACACTACAATTTTGTCATTTTACTTGGATTTATCTTTCAAGGTCATTAGAGGTTAAATTATTTAAAAGATACGTATTTAAAAAATTATAAGTTGTTAGATAAAAATTAGTTTGTCATGGATCCTGAAAAACTTGTTTTTTTTTTCAATCTATTGTGAATCTGGCAGAAATATAGCGTTTTTTTAC
Source organism: Tipula confusa (assembly GCA_963556175.1). Taxonomy (NCBI): domain Eukaryota; kingdom Metazoa; phylum Arthropoda; class Insecta; order Diptera; family Tipulidae; genus Tipula; species Tipula confusa. The sequence goes on along the minus strand of OY744476.1, from coordinate 55,815,467 downwards.
CAGACCTGTAAAGATGTTCTCCAGAATTGTTTTCTTCAAAGTAACTATATCTATATTGTCTGGTTATATAGCTTTTTAATCATTTTTTGTATAACTTATTAGAAACTTCTAAAGACTTTGATCACCAACATCTTCAAATAAAAGTATTTATAAACCGGTAAACGAAAATTATGAACTTCGTAGAAAATTAAACGAAACTGAGAAGTTAACCTCACAACTGAAAAAGGATGTTGTGCTGCTAACAAGAAAAAACGGATATTCAAAAAAGCTAAGGATTCTATAGAAAATAACCAAAAACATACAACATTTCCGCAATCTATCGTCCTCCGTGCCATCGTCTATTTAAAGAGGACGTTATTGGCTTAGTGATTTAAACGTCAAAAATACGTTTTGGGGCAAAACTAACAACCCACAAAAGTATTAAATAATTAATGCAGTGTTCAGACTCAACTGTGTAATTGCATCAATGGGATTGGCAGAAGTGATTATAATACCAAAACCAAACAAACCTCTTTAAGATAAAAAATCTTACTGGTTGATATCATTGCTTCCAACTATTTCAAAATTACGTCTTTGTCTCTAAAACCAGTGATTATATATTTTATTTTGGGCTTAAAGACTATCAGGGACAGAGCATATCTCCTTGCCGTACAACAAAACTATAATTGCAAAAATTACTGATAGCTTGATCTCAACTTTGATACAGCTTTGTGACTGCTTAAATGTTATTTTACAAAAACACACATATTTGTCAGGTATTCCCAGATATCGCAAAGTCAAAAACTTGATCAGTGACTGACCGATTTGGATGAAATTATTGTTGATAACCACATACAATTTCCACCACCAAAGGAGCGATTCTCTCCAATATTTTATGAAAGACAATAATTTGTATGCAGTCCAAAAGAGTGCTATGCTGCGATAGTTTTGTATTTTGAGCTACCTCATTTCTTAGCATAGGGCATAATTCAGCCACTTTCCATTCCTCAGGCAAAACTTTGTTTTGATTTACTAATCGAATAGTTGAATTAGGTCAAAAAGATAGTTCCACAAAGTGTCCCCTCCGAATAACAAGAGCGAATTCATACAACCAGCCCCAGCGAAACGGGTTTGTTTTAGTCTCTGCGCATGGCCAGTGTGAATACCTCGTATGATTGGTCATCCATGCACATCTCCAACAAAAATTATAAACTTCCTTTAAATAAATGAACTAACCATAATTTTAAACAAAGGATCAACAGCATTACAAGCCAAAGTTGACTCTTTACTGAGATCTTTTACAAGATCTTTCGGACCATATTTTTAAAATGGGCGATCATTGGTGGTCACCCTATCGAATGATTTTACACACAGTTGATCTCGGCGTTGAGGTCAGTGGTGGGGATTGAGCTCCAGACCGCAGTGTGTTTAAGGCAATATCTTAACCGCCTTAAACTAAAAATCCAAATTAATCATTCCTAGATTGGAATTATTTGCATCTTGATAACTATCGTTTTACATAATACTCCTGACAAACTATGCGCATAAGATGACTTTAATGCTAACTTTCCAGTCGCAATCCAACTCTCATAGAAGAACTCAAAACCGATAATGAGACGGACGACATCAAAATGAGTAAAATCATACAAATGCGATCACGACGAACGGACCGGTACAAAAAACCATTAACTCTTTACATTATACAATTCAGCCCAGATACTCCTCTAAATTTGGTGTATAATATAAAAATGTTGAACTACCAAAAAATTGTATGGCAACCGCTCAATAAAAATGATAACATAATACAATGCAAAAAAATGTCAACGATATGGACACACAGCGTCAAATTACAATATTGATTTTAGATGTGTTAAGTGCGCAAATAAGCATCTTCCCGGCGAATGCACAATTAATGATGATGTGACAAAAGATAATATATACTGTATAAATTGCAACAAGACGGGCCATCCACCTTCATACAAAGGTTGCCCAATTTATCAAACAATGATGACTCGACTCAAAAAAAAAAATTGAAGAGAAGAAAATGCAACAACAAACGACAAAATCTACAACAAAATTGTTCAACTCCATCAAATTATCGAAAGAAAATGGTACCTTTGCAGAAATGATGAGAAGAGGACCAGTCCTTCAACAACAACAACAACAACAAATTAACGAGACGACTATCCAAAATTTGACCGCACGTATTGACAAAATGGCAAAAATCATGGACCAACAGAGTGAACAGATATCTCAACTACTCCAAACTATTGCCCAACTATAAATTTGTAAAACAATCTCTCATTTCGCAAACAACAACAACAAAATTCTCCGTCAAAACTCAAAATTATCTCGTTGAACGGAAACTCAATCGTGAGCGTTCAACGACTTTCAATTTCGAGGGAATCGAAATTGCAATAGTTAGACTAAATTTAAAATTTTTGGCCAAGAAAATTTTTCTTATATCAATTTATTGTACTGGCAATACCCAACACATTTCGGATGAACATTTCGTCAATGAATGGAGCAAAATTTTTATATCGCTAAATTTAAATAATCCGCAACACTATTACATTGTAGCAGGTGATCTAAATGCGAGACACATGAATTGGGGAAACAACCTAAACAATTCAAGAGGAAACCGCTTAAATCGATGGATGACCGAAAATGCTCTTGATTATCGAGCTAAACTCTACAAAAGTGACAAACCATCGATGATACGTTCCGGCAATTTTATCGATTTGGCCATCATTGACACTCGAATCAAAATCAAACAAAATTATTTACACGAAATTCCGACACATCATTTTGATAGCGACCATCGAGCTATTGAAATCATAGTACGAGAAGTAGGAGAATTTGAAAAGGTGACCAACAAAATCAACGACAACAACGATGACGAACAAATTCGCTATAATTTCACCGGAATCGACTGGAAAAAATGGACTGAAGCATTGGATAAAGCACACCGGATAACACTCGAACGACTTCCAAACAAAAATGACAACAGCAAAAATTTAATACCCAACGACCGAAACCTAGCCAACGACGAAATCAATCATCATATTAAACAAATTACAAAACTCATTTTGGATAATGTCAAGAAAAATGCACCAAAACAAAGACGAATCAACAATATGGCTTGTTACACCAACCCAATCATTGAAAAATTATATCGGCAACAAATCCTTTCTGATTACCAAAATCAAAACACTCAAACGAAATCTAATCAGGCATCATCAACAAAATTCTACATTTGGCAACAACAACAACATCAACATTGGCATCAATAACAAAATTAAAGACTGGAAAGCTGAAATCAAACGGACGGTACAACTAATTGAACAAAATGTAAAAATTCAAGATGAAACATACTGGACGAATGTAATGAAGGGCATCCGGCCAAATCCAAAAATGTGGACGGAGATCAAAAAATTGACGAAATCCAAAAATTCAAGCAGTATAAATATCAAACGATTAGACATTAACGAAACCGATATAAAATTATATAACCATTTCGAAATCGATTGGAGCCAAATTACAAAAAACATTCAAAACAAATACCAAATTTATAATGAAATGACAAATTTAAATATCATTGGACAACACATCAAAGAACATACGAGAACAAATACAAATTTTGGCAACAACGAGCATGAACAGGAAATTCGGAAACAAATCGAGCCATTCATCAATAAACACAAGAACGAAACTTTTCGGCTACAAATTGTGTGAATGCCCCAAAACAACCATGTGACGATCAAAATTGTTTCACCTCGGTTGATCATTTAACGGCAATACTAGATTTGGCAAATAATAAAAAATCTTTTGGCCCAGACCTATTACCTAACATCGTCCTGAAATATCTACCAAAATCAATCATTATCGAAATTTGTATCATTTTCAACAATTTCCTAAACGACAAATCATTTCCGGAATGTTGAAAATTGGCCAGAGTGTTCCCCATACTCAAAAAAAACCAAAACTTCAACCGATCTAGAAAGTTATCGGCCCATTAGTCTCCTTTCGAATTTAGGTTAAATTTATGAAATTATGTTATATGAAAAATTAAACGAACATGTCATAAAAAATAACTTAATGCCGGATAATCAATTCGGTTTCCGTTTTGGCTATAGCACAGTCCATGCTATCACCAAACTAGTGTCAGATGTGTGCCATAACCTAAAATTTAAAAATCCTACGGGAGCCGCCATGATAAACATCAAAAAAGCTTTCGAATCCATTTGGCTGGACGGGCTCATCACAAAATTAACAAAAATAAAATTTTCGAACGACCAAAAAAACACAAACGTTCGCATACGCTAATAGTTCGGATTATTTGGTTGGAAATATCGCGAAAAATCTACAAACTGCGCTAAATTTTATACAAAAAATATTTAAAAATTTGGCACATAGAAATTAACACTTCAAAATGCGAATCAATTCTATTTAGACAACCCCTCAAAAATTCACAGAGAGATTTAAAGAGAAATTGGAAAAAACATCAACAACTTATGTTATATGCCAAAACATACAACAGTACAACTAGAAAAAGCAAGGTATGCTTTTATGGGGGCAAGAAGACTTTTTTAAGTAGACACATTAATAGACGAGTTCAATTTATTGCGTACAAAACACTTATACGACCTATACTGACGTACGGATGCCAAGTTTGGTTTAATCAGACACCGCACGTTACATCGAACGCTACAGAGTTTTTGAACGAAAATGTTTACGGTACTGTAACGGACTATTCAGAAAATCAGAAACAGATTTTCCCCACTATATTTCGAACCGAGTACAATATAAAAATTATAAAGCGGACCGAATCGATGTACATATGTTAAATTTAACATGAAATCACATAAGACGGGCAACGCTAAATTATGACAATTCATTAATCTACGGACAATTGACGAATGTATACGCGACCAAAAGGGCAGTACCGGGACTGAATTTATTCGTTTATTTAGATCAAAAAGGATACCTGCAAAACAAAAAGACTATCCCACTGATTTATCATATCCACCTAATGAAAAATGGCTAGACTCCGATAAATTCGAAAATCCTGATGAACACATCCGTTATGACACAACCATAATTAAATTCAAACTAAATGAATACAAGGACAGATGTCAAAAGTATTGGTGGCTATCCGAACTCAACCCACATGCAGTACCAGCAGCATCATCATCATGATATTTTTACAATTTTAAAAAAAATTTTATGATTATATAACTTTAAATTAATTTCTTACCTTATTTTTGTCCTTTTGACAATTTTTTGCTAAATACGATGTCTTAACAATTTTTCTTGTTAATCCTTTTTATATTATGTATGGTGAGAATGAATGTGCTCGGGTGTGTTTCTTGCATGAATGTTGTTGTTATGTATTATTTATTCATGTAGTCATTAAGTATTCACGTAAAGTATTTCCTAAATTTATTAAAAATAATCCTAGGATTTTTTTTAAGAAAATATTCACGTTTCGCCACAGAATAGTGAAAAATTTCCTATTCCTAAACAAATATCAATGTGTTAGTAAAAATAATCAAATAAATTCATAATAATCAAACTTATTGGAATTGTTCGGTTATTGCGAAGTTACAATATAATAAATTAATTTTTCTACTTTCCTGATTAATATAAACACCGCAGGTACTAATTACTAATAAAAGGGGTTAGCTCCTGGGGATTAAATAATATAAGTGACTAATATCTGTTTAGTCAAATGACATTTCATGATTTTGGATATATAGGGGATCGGGTACTTAGAATTGATACTTTTTGTCCTTCATACCGTATACATATATAGAGAATTATAATAAATTTTCCGATTTTTCCTATAATTAGAAACACCGCAGATATAAGCTGATATCTTGGCAAGTTTCTGTAATCAAATGAAATTGAAGAATTCTAGATTCAATCAGTCTAGATTGTATTTTATGTGGCGAAAAGTAAAGTTAATGTCTTATATATGTGAAGAACGGGAATATAATGAAGCTAATTGGAATGTTTACAATACGACCGAAAGTTACCAATATACTGTAACTGGGTCAGTTGAGACTAAAGAAAGTATTTATGATACCAAATTAGAAGAAACAACTGAACAACGGACGATCCTCCATAAATTAATAGAACCAACCAATCAAGATATCAACTCAATGGATTTAATTATACAAAAACCCGATAGTACTTTCTGCTTTTCTAGAGGACACAGTTCTTTATCATTAGACTTAACAAGACCATGAGACCTGGAAGATTTAGAAATTGTATCAGGGAATCATTATGTGCAGCACAACAACCATGCGTTTTTATGTTTATATATGTAAAGAATCTGAGAGCCCATTTTTTAGGGACAGTGATTCTATTTATCTCTATATAATTTATGGATGGCCTGCTTATTAAGTCCAACATCCAAAAAAAAAAGTTATTTAGTTTTAATTCAACCATGTACAAAAAAATTTTTAATAAATTGGATTTGTTTATTTAAAAAAAAATGCTAACTTTCCAAAAATATTGGATAATAACATACACAATAGTTACAAACACTTACGTTAATAAATGTGTAATTTGCTATAAACAACAAGGACAGACTCTGAATAAACTGATGGGAAGGATCTTCCAAATTCAAGAGTTACTCGAACCAGACCACCTTAAAAGCCATTCCACTTTAAGGCTATTGTTTTGACCTCTAGAGCGACTGTGGCCCCAAATTAATAAAGGTTTCAAGACATATGAGACACGATCTGATCTTTGCATTCAAACAACTACCTGAAAACTGGCGGAACAGCTTGCAAAGGACGAAACTCAATGGTATTATATACACCAGCATTTAAGTGTTTAACAAATCGTCTCCAAAGGATAGTTAAAGTACAACATCTAACGTTCAGACCCATACATAATTAACACCGGGACACTTAGTGATTCGAATGATATCAGAACCAACCCTTTTTTTATCAATCATTTAACAAGATAAATTTTAAAAGATTTGGCTAGAAATCAATAGAACCTGGCTAGAAAATCAATAAAAACGACGACATGCCTCCAGGAAAATAATGGCTTCTAGGAATAATTTATGGGGTACATAGTAATAATACTGATGGTTTAGGTAGAACTGTAGTGGTTAAAAATAATTGTGCAATTAGATTGTTCGATCTAGTTTAAGCCCAGAGGAATGGCGAATTTATTCACATCATTTTTCTAACGAATATACTAATCAGATGAACACCTCTATTGAAAGCTTGCTAGTTATGATGACCATTTAATATACATACCTTCTCATTTGAAAGCTAATATCGGTAGTGGTATCAAATACCTAAGTACGGTTTGTGGGCCTGATACCATCCGGGCCTCCAATAGCTCGTAGTGTCATCGTCAACAGAAAACGTTGAACTTTATTTTTGACATTTCGATCCCATTTCTTACCTTATATCCTTATTGGAAGGATCTGCCATTCATTATTTTTATTAGATAATTACTGATGGACTCGAGGTTTTCTTTTTGGTTTTCCCTTCTTAACTGTTGAGTATGAATTGTTCATTTTAGTTTTATATTGAGGGTCTCTTGTTTTCTAATTTCTAAAAGTTCTCTAATTTCCGTAAGCTAGTTGTTTCCTTGTACTTTATTTTTAATTTTAAGAATTACTATCCCCGGCTAATTGAACCTTTTAATTTAATTTTTTAGCTCTAATAGCTATCATCGAGTCGTTCAGAAACCTCAGTAATGGGATACCAAAAACTGGAGATACCGGTATTTGGAAATCTAATATCTCGCAATATCGGGATACAGGAATAACGAAAATGCAATATCGAGATACCAAAAACCGTAAAGCCAAATCATCTACTACCATTTTTAATTTACACTTTAGCGTGACAAATTGAATCTGCACTAACTTTTCGTTAGAAAAGAATTTCGTTTGTTTAATAAAGGACGGTGCTTCAGTTATGCAGAAATTGGACAAATTATCGAATATTTACAGTAATTGTGTTTTGCCTACGACAGCTGAAGATTGAACAGCAGTGTGGATGAGAAACTTCCATAGATTCAGATTCCCATGCCTTCCAAGGAAATGGATATGAGGGTATGTAGATCTATGATGGTGATGGCTTAACGCATAATTAACTTGGTCTACTTATGCAAAAAGTTAAGAATATTGTAAAATTTTGCTACAGTCAAATTCAGTAGAGAGTGCAAGAGTGCCAATACTAAATGCAGCTGTAATGTTAATACAGGCATCCAAGCTTGTTCTTATATTACCTGATTAAAATATTGATTGAATAATGGGGATCTTCTAATGATCTGGAAAAATAATCTACTAGACTTGCAATTAATAGAAGTTACAAACTTTCAGTAGAACATTTGAGTAAAATGGGTGATCATTTCATTAACGTACCTGGCTCCTAGAAATGGCTCTGATATTTCACCGAGTCTAAATCGAATTAAATGTTTTTTTTTTTTTTTTTTAATTTTTAATCCCTACAATTTTTCTGGGGCCGAAGCTCACCCAACTCTGAATTAAATGTTTCTTTTAAGTATCCAATACCATTTCAATGCTAAGACAAATAAGTATCCATCCTGATTTTTTTGAATAGTAGTTAAGCTAGCTCGAAAGGCATATGTGAGACCTTTAAATGAATTAACTAGATTAAAACTGGCTTATCGCTTTTTTTTTCGATATATTTAAACTCATATAACAAACACCATCGAAAATAATCCAAACAACTTTATCATCTTATATTGTATAGTGTTGTGTACAACAATTTTCTTAAATACAGCACGAAGAAAAGATATATAAGAACTGAGTGCCACCAAGGAATTATATTGGATTGTGCTTTTAAAATTATTTATTTCAATTTTTATTTTTGCTTTAAATGTCTTCAATATATCCATATAATAAATTAAATTAATTGTCAAAGCAATTTTCAATTTGAAAGCAGCAAATAAAATAAAAATTGAATATAATTGGATGAATTATGGCGAATTGTTGATTAATGTTACTTTAGCGTTTCGCGTATAAACCTTACACTCGCATTTATGAAATGTCAAAAGATTTATTTTACGATTGTGTGTATCCAAAGTCATCTGTACCAATATGCAAAATATATATTTTTTTTTTATTGCATCCATAAGATTTTTCTACTTTGCGGCATTATAAATATATATATATATATATATATATATATATATATATATATATATATATATATATATATATATATATATATATATATATATATATATATATATATATATATATATATATATATATATATATATATATATAGTTTGCGCATAATATTATGTGCGTACATATACATATATTATGTATACGTACGATGAATTATGCAAATTAATTTCTATTAACAAATAATGTATAATTTTCTTATTGCGCTGTTGTGACAAAAGATTTTTAAATTGTAAGTAAATTTTTGATAAATGGCTTTTCCTTTTGATATGGCACGTGAACCGTCTTTTGTTGGGTGTATATGACCACAACAAAATTACAGCAAAGAAAAAAAAATTACGTAATAATCAACGCACTGTGCACATTACAAGAAAAAAACATAAATTGAACGGAAATTTTCTTTTAAATTAATTGTTCCTGTATCCCCGCAGTAATTAATTGAAAAGAAAATTAAACAAAAACAAATAAATAAAAAAAAAAACTAAATTTTGGAGTTGCACGTAACCCAAAACAAATTTAATTTAATTTTTATATAATCATTAATTATTTTCAAATAAAAATGGTAACAAAAAATTAAGACGTGTAGTAGGTAAACTTAAAAAAAAAAATACAAAAAATTATTTAAGAAAATCAATAAATTAGGATTAAGTCAATTTGAAATAAATAATAATATAATAAATAATATTTGATTGTATAACTTAATATAAATTTAATATTTCTATCCGATCGAATGATCTTAATTCGAATTGGTTCTTAATAAATTATCGATATAAACAGTGTGATCTGTAGGATTCTTAGCAATCTAGAATGAAAATATTTTTTTCAGAAAAACTATCCAAATTTATTCACTCGTAAGCCTAGTATATTTTACTAAGTACAGGATTCGTTTTAGATTCCAGATCGATTTTGTTTTGGATAAATTTATCAGTTCGCATATGACAGTCACAGAAAGTAGTCAAAAACAATTTATTATGGAGCATCTATGAGAGATAAAGCAAAGTGTAAATGTGATTATGATTTACCAATAATGTAAATCTAATAAATGGAAGAAAATGACATAAGTACACACTATCGTCTCTCGTCAAGTGGGTGTTTTAGAAGAATTTTGGTTTATTATTTTTTGACATTACTTTTGACATTATAGGAAAGATGCACATGATTATAGCGAACAGAACGTACTCTATAAATTCATAATCTTGTACATCTATTTTATATTTTGGAATAATCTTTAACTTACTTACGTTAAGAAACAGTTTTCTTAGCTAGTCAACGATGGTTTAGTATCGATTTCTTATCGTTTGCGATGATTGATTAACATTACTTTAATACCGGTGATTAATTAGTGTGAACTGGCAGCTTTATCAGTTTGTTGACTGGAAGTTTGAGTTCGCTGACGTTTGACCTGTCTTCAAAGTTATGATGCGTACTATGTTATCATGATCAGGTCATCCTGATAAATCGACCAAATTACCATTGATTTGGTCATAAAATAATTTTTTTTTTTTTTGAGTAGGTGAAAAAACCTTCAAAAGGCGAAGGATGGATTACCCTCTCCTCGACAGTGTGAGATTTGAGATTTTAAAAAATCATCTCCCAGCTACGGAAAGGCCCAAATTGGAACCGCATTACTTCGGTCTGGCCTGTTTTTCTAATACTTTTCCTTCATACCATTTTTTCCCCTCTTATGTGTCCATTAAAAACAAATCTTCACCTTTACCATCCTGTGGAGATATACGCTGAAGTACCCATGTCCCATCAGGAATTGGCATATAAAGAAGTTGATCCCTCTATCAGGCGCGATCAATCCAAGGGCGAAGGGTGCTGCTCAATCTAATCGTCCATCGACCCTTATTCGCCGTCTCCCATCAACATATCAATAGTCCCACTCCGTGCTCTGGTCGCAGCCTCCTTCTTCCCAACATTCGAATTCCTCAAGTAAACCCTACGACGCTCCTATGGCAGCAAGTCAATCTGTATTACTCCGACCACGACTAAAGCGGCCACATAAGATACCGTCCTATTGACGTATGCCACCCTCAGTGCTCCTTGTCTCTGGATCACCACCATTCGCGTCCGATACTTTTGATGGGTCATGGCGCCAGCCCAAATCTCAGCATCATATACAAGAATTAACTGTATAACTGACATAAGTTATACAGATAGGCCCTTCGAATGTGCCCTTCGTAGCTTATACGACTATCCAATGTGACGTTTCGATCCATGATTATCTGTCCAGGTCTATATCCTCCTCATCGCCTAATTGACCTTAAATTGGGCGAATTCGGTACCTCGAGTCATAATAACCATGGCTATGGTGTCCCCATAATCCATGAAGAATACATCCCCTAGCATTTCAAGCCACAGCAAGCTGTCATACAGGACATTCCACCAAACTGGAGAATCGAACCCTGTGCTACTCCAGCAGTGATCGTTTTTCATTTAATTCCATTCGTAGTATCGTACAACAATCCTTTGTCCTTCAAGTAGTCATACATCACAATCATTAAGTAGCTTGTGATCTCAAAAAACCACCGAAGCGCCCCTAGTATATCCTCCCATATCGCTGAATTGAATGCATTCTTAACGTCGAAAGTAACGAGAAACACCAATGGTCTTGCCTGGTGGTTTGCTCTCTCCGCTATTTCCTTGAACACGTCTTTGCACATTTTGCCACCTGGATAGTTTATTCATCTTGATGTCGTCCAAGGTATGTTCCGGAATTACAATTAATGGTTCGCCGATAAGGAAATGGCCTAGTGTCAGCACTTGTAAATTTGTCGGATCATCGTCAGTTTGCATAATGGCCTGGAATCCCTCTTCGTGATATGAACCTCTTGGGTGCGGCAAATATTGTATATGTCTGTATTCAACCCACTCACCACTTCTAAATTGACTGCCTTGACGCATAAACAAAAAAATATGCAAGATATGCTTTTTCCGACGGAGTATTGCCGGTTTTGAAGTGTAGAGGTCTCGCATAATCTAGTCCAGTTTTTAAGAATTTTTCAGAATTTTTTTCTGAATTTTTTTTCTAAATCAGTTCTGACTGCATTTAAATCACACTGCCATTTGTTGCTTCTGAAGCATCACAGAAAACGTGGAGTTTGAGAACTGGTCGATTTTGGAGGTGTGTTAAACACCTGGGAATTTTAAAGTTCTCTAGATGCAAGATATTGGCGAAGATGTTTTCCCATATCTGATGTCATCCGGTAATGTAGCCCACTCAACATTTAGTAGCCATAACTTTTGAATAATAATTTTAAATAGAATTATTACTGGTGTCAGCCATCCCAGTGGATCGTATACTTTGGATGCGGTAGAAAGCATGTTCCTTTTTCTCTAAATCTTGCAGATTCTACATACCACATAATTCCCAAGGACTTTATAGATGAATCTATTAACTTTGGTATTAACTTTGGTATACTTTCAATATCTTCTTGTGAGAATGGTTGGAAAAAATAAAATGAATTGGATTTCCATTTCCTTAAATGAAATCCACTTTTACCTAAAAATTCACTCATCTGCTGTTTCAACAGTAAAACTTCTTCCAGCGAATCACATCCAGTTAGCAAATCATCAATATAAAAATCGGTTGTCACGATTGCGAAAGAAAATAAATAAGTGTCTGGGGAAAAGTTCAATTCCGGGAGCAAATGCTCGTAAGATGGAGAATTTCTCGCTAGAATCAAGAGAGTATTGAATAATCTGGCAAGGAACGGTCAGTTACTAAGTTTTATAAGTTGCTTGTGATCGATGTTGGACTTAAGTGTAGGTTCAAATACGCTTAATCATTGGCGCTCAGCAAATTTATTTTATTTGGTCTATATAGCCTTTTACCTTATATAAATCATAAGGTAAAAGGCTATATAGTAGATTCAGCGAATCAGTTGTTCATTAATGCCACCTTGGTTAGAGATTCTTCGTTGATTCCGATATATTTGGTAATCGAAAATGATTGTAGAACTTTAGTTAAACAGTTCCCTACACTCACGTACCATCGTGAATTTGAGATCAACTGTGACGTATAACGTGGCTCATCCTATCGTCATCGAAGGACATTTGTCAGTTTCAAGACCACACGCTAGATCCTATAAGCCATAAGGCGGCATTATTGTATTTAAACATAGGCAGTTACCAGCCTTCTTTCTTCTATGTTTCTTGTCCTCTTCACTTAGTGAAGAAAATAGATCAAGATTAGAGGGCCCTGTAGGATAAATTTTTATAGAATAAATACATTTCGCAATTCCCTAAAAACATTCTATACCGACATCCAAAATTTTTCTAATGTTGCAATTTTTTAAGGAAAATTTATCTTGTCAATCTTATTTGGTGCGAATTCACTAGATTTCCTCACTAATACAACTAGTTCTAATGGTATTCTACCTACTAATAAACTAATTAATGCCATTAGAATGCAATTAATGTGTTTTATCAGTATGATGAAACCACCGTTTCCCACCTAAAATTGCTAAAATTTCAGCAATTCACTCTCATTCAGTGTTGCTTAGTACTATAAGTCCCAATAATTTTTCTTGAACATAATTCAAGGCAATCTAGGCCCTGAATTTCATTGCCTAGGTTACGACGAACAATCAGCATGTTCAAAATAAAGATAATGTGAGCTGAGCTGATACTCTTTCGCATACTAAATATTCAATACCAGAGTTCAAGGTTTCCAGAGTTCAAGCTGTACTTCAGTCAACAATAATTTTTAATACGGGTGCGCTTTTAACAATGGTTTACTAGTGATCATATAGTACTCTGGTCATATTGCGATATCTTTACCGCTATATATTCCTTTTTTCGATATAAAACTGTCAAAGGGAGCTATAAAAAGGCTAATAAGAAATATTAAATGTGATTTATCTATTATTTCGATCTATTCAGCAACGGTTGCAAAAGTTGATATATTCAGTAATATTTATTCTTTCAATTCTATGCAATATGACCCTTTTTACAGAATTAACATACATATTTTATCCAGAAACCTTTATATATTTGGTAAATGACTTATAACGACGGCGGTCTGTTGTGTCGTTATTTTAATTATTCAGAATCGTGGTGGTGTGCGAAGCAAAGCTCAGTTTCGATCTGATGAGGAATCGTAATAATTTGTTAAAAATTAATTGTCATCTCATCAGGCCATGGCGACTGAGTGCTATGTGTAAATGCTATTTTACGCTCTATATATATTTATGTAAAGTGTACATGTAGCGTTAGCGAATTATATGAATGTGCACGAAATATCTGAATAATTGCTTTGTGTTTGTGTAGCGAAGTCACTACAGACTTTTAGATCACACTGTATAAATATATATTGGAAGAAAATTTATTCGATTAAAATTTTTTTGTTGCTTAAAGATGCGCCTTTTTACTAACGAGGCATTTTATTTATATAAAAAAACTAAAACTAAATAGACATAGAACTAAAAATAAATCTTTAGAAAAAATTTACAGTGTCTAAATACACATCGGCTGGTTGTATTGTAAGGATGATGGAATTAAGTCTTGCAGGCATGCAAAATTAATTGGAAGCAAACAATTTAAAATTGCTTCTAAATATTATAATATAAATATTAATATATAAATATTATAATACTATTAATATACTTGAAATATAATTTTTCTGATTCATTTGATTTTATTTGCTGTTCCATTTGCAAATATTAGCAGGAACTCACTCCTCACAAAAATGTAATCTTGGAATTTCAGTATATCAATAAGCCAAGTATTTTTTTTTTCTATTTTATGTAAAGCGCTTTGCAGGTGACCCGCTTTTTCGACTTAAGCTAGAAACTGAGCTGTGTCTAGATATCTATTTTGCGAATAGAACTTGCTAAGAGTTGATTTCCACTAGGTTTCATAGTTAACCTTATCGTTGATAAAGTTATCATGAACTGTTTTGGTTTTATTTAGTTAGATTAGCCATCTCTTTGTTTAGTTCCTCAGTATAATAGAATTGGCTTCATAGGACACTATTATTTGTGGTACTCCTCTTGATATGTTCGTTTAGTTAAAAGAATTCATCTTCATATTTTACTCGATAATGTCGGTTAGCTATGTAGAATTTTAGAATCTGATAATTTTTTATATTTTTGTTCTTGGTGCCATACTTTATCAAAGGCAACTAAAATCATATTTGAACTGTCATTTTGAAGATTTACTCTATTTTATTTTCTTTGAAAACAAATTGGTGGCAAATAAATAGATGTCTTCGTTGTTCGAGAGGAAATTTTTGTAACGAAAATCTGCAGAAACGAATTTTTTGTTATTAGGTGGTTGGTTTAGTTTTGTTATCGTTTTCCATTTTGCAACTTGCTATTAGTAAAACATAATGTTAAGCCTAACCGCCGCAGTGATTATTTCAAATAACTTTAGTAATCCTATTTCAATTATATCAAGAAGATTTGTCTTATGAATTAATCATGAATTATGAATTAATGAATTAATTATAAATTAATTTATTCTTATAGTTTAGCATAGTATTGCTTAATGGAGCGAATTTTTTAGCTAATTTGCATTCCAGCTGATTATTCTTAGTGTTTGATCCATTGTAATTTTTTGGTATATCACAGAAATGATTTGATTGTTAAGGCGCGCATTTATAAAGAGATTATAGATTTTTTATCGTTATTTTTTAACCATTTTTGACCTTTTCTGAAATTGATAGTTTGGCTTTCTTTCCACATTAATTATTCTATGATTTTGTTGTAAAGCTTTGTCTCTTAGTTATTGTAGTCTTTTAACCTTTAGCCTTGCTCTTGATTTTGCCAGATTCTGCCCTTTACAGTTTATGCATTTTGCTGGAATGTTTTATTTAAAGGACGTGTGTTGGCACTACGCTTCCATGTATATCTGATGAATTTAGGTTCTCTTCCACAATATCCTCGGGTGTGGTTAAAACCTTGGCATTTTTTACATCAAGTTCCTTTTCTCACCGGTTCTATTTTACCATATTTAATACTTTTTTAATCGGTAATTTACTTGCTAAAGTTTTTTTTTTTTATTTTTTAAGACTATATGTTTATTTTAATAGTTCTTCTTCACCATAATTAAAAACCCTGTACGATTGCATCTACCTTGTGTTAGTCCATTTTTAAATTATTTTTTTCTTTTTTAACAGGATAACTGTAAGCTTATAGCTTCTTAAAAATGGATTATCATAAAGCAAAATTGCACTCACCTCAGTAAACCTTTTGAATGGATCTCGGAAGAGGATAACTTTTTCAGAAATTCTGCTGATCAGTCCAGGGTTGGGCGTTTTACATGTAAAAAACGTTTTCTCCATTTTACATGTAAATAACGTAAATTACAAAAAAAAAATGTGTATTTTACAAAAATATGTAAATTATATATAAAAAACGAGAATCCGTCCAGAAATAATTTAAAATATTGAATAAATGATAGAAACATTTGTTTATAAGAATAACTTGCATTAGAAAATCCAATTCAACATTTTATTTAAATGGTTAATCATAATTATTTTCAACTTTTAGTTATCTACATTGAGACTATAAAAATCACCTATCCTTCTACAATGCCATCTGTTTACGTCTTAAACTAGTTCTTATATTCGACAAAATAAACAACTAGTGACATAGTGCCATCTAGCTACATTTGAATAAACTAAAATAAAATATTTTTAAGAGTGCATATTTCTTTCAATATGTAGCGGAAAACTAATTGCAATTTGACGTTTAATCATAAATAAAATAATTCTCTGCAGTGAAATGAATGAAGTGAATCTATACTCGTTTGACTGGGTTTTAAATTTAAATCTTTATTAATTTCAAACAGGACAAAATCAACCAAATTATCACTACCCGTCTCACCCTCATCAAATAAATGTATGCCTGAAATTACTAGCCCTATTCTATCCATTCGATAAAATGCCTATGCATTATGCCTTTGATGTCCAGTGTAGTAAAGAGGTAGCGAATATGATTATCGAATTTAAGCGTGGAACTATAGTGAATTTTATTAATTCAATTTAATTTGTCTTACTCTAATTACAATTAATAATTTTTCATAACCTAATTTTGCAGCAATACCATTAAACTAACCTTACCATAGAATTAATACTAGATAAATTGGTTAATACATTAATAATTAAATTTGGGAAAAGTATTATTTTTGAAACCCAGCAGTTACCATTTAAGGAATTCCATATGCTAACTCCTCTCACGAAAAACGAAGCGTTCATCAAATTACATTTATTGATAGCAGGTGTCAAGATTTCATTGTCAAAATATTTCTTATCATAGGAAAGTTGCACTTTATTTTACATTTATACATATGTACAAATATCACAATAAATAAACACAAATACACTACACTATAGTATATAGTCAATTTTTCTTTAATTAAGAGATTTGGTAACAGATGGCGATAATTGTAATGAAAAAGTTGATTTATATTTTACAGTATGTATAAAATAATCGTTTACATTTTACATACATTTTACATGTAAAAAACCCAATAAATTACATTTTGTAATTTACACGCCCAACTGTGGTGATCACCGAGCCATTGTCAAACTCTAAATTCTGTAAGCACACAAAATAGCAATGAGTCCTCAGGCAAGGTTCCCCGTTATGCACTCAAACGTGCTAATTGGGAAAAGTTTGACAACCTGTTGAAAGTATCTTGGCAAGGATGGTCAGAAAATATAACATGCTCATCACAAGAGGACGTTAATTTAATAGAAGCAAAAATCACGAGCTCAATAATCGGTGTCTGTGACAAAAGTATACCACGTAAACATAAAGGAAGATTACCCTGGTGGAATAAAACCCTGACCACTAAAAAAGCAACAGTAGCAAAGGTGCGTAAGATATATAAAAAAGAAAAGGATCCTGCTGTAAGACTGCTAAAGAAAATGCATTACAAAAAGTGGCTTATAATGAATACATGAATGACGTGTCCAAGACTAGCCAACTTAGTTTAGAAAGATTCATTACAAAGCACGGTAACGCAGAACCATGGGGTTTCGTATATAAATTCTGTGCTGGGAAACTAAAAACTCAAGAAGTTTTAATCACTTTAACAAACAGCGATGGCCTGACAACTACGTGTTGGAAGGACACCACAAATTGTTTGTTGAGTGCACTGCTTCCTGATGACACTGAGGCAAATGACACAGAAGCGAATAAAGTGGTAAGACTGCAAAGATATGTTGCACCAAGAAATTGCGACGTGGAAGTATTCAGTGATGATGAAACTACGGAAGCAATAATGTCATTCAAAACTGGAAAAACACCCGGCCTTGATAACATAGAAGTCCAAGTGGTACAAAGAGCATGGCTTGGGGTGGACTTTGACAAAAGGCTCGGAGTCACGTCGCATGTCAAAAGGATTGCAGAAAGCTGTAAGAAAGTTTTCTATGCACTAAAAAGAGTAGCCAAAGAAACTTGGGGTCTTAAACAAAAGACACTCAAGATTATATATGAAGGCCTATTGGTTCCATTACTAACTTATGGTTGTGAAGATCATTGATAAGCGCACAAAGGGGAATCCTTATTGGTATTACTAAGGCTTACAGAACTGTATCAACCGATGGACTTTCTGTGCTAGCTGATGTAATACCAATTGATATACTGCTACAAGAAAGAGTAAAAGAATAAATGTTACATACGGTAACATGGTGATACAAGGTGATCAAATTGACACAAACCTTATCGGTTCACTTAAAAGGCAGATGCGAAAAGCATCTATCGCAATATGGCAAGATAGATGGAACAAAGCGTTGGATGGTAGGACAACTTTTACTTTCCTTCCAAACATCGGATAAAAAACTTGAGCAAATGTTAACGGGGCATGGCAAAATAGCATCTTACCTGCAAAGATTCCACGTAAGCGTAACCAGCAGGTGTGAGTGCGGCATTAATACTAAACCATGGATTACGTGCTCTATACAGCTGCATTCTTGACGAAGGGGAAAGAATCCAATTAATGATAGAGCTAGGAACAGAATAGCCAGCCAGTAGACTTACGTTAATGATGCCCAGAAGCATCATGGCTTTTAAAAGGTTTTGTGACACTGTTCTAACCAATAGATAGTGTCAAGTTCCCGCGAAAAAGACACTAGACAGTGCACTAACATGCACATGTCAAAGTACTGATCAGATAACGGGGCTAGATAGTAGGAAGTATGCGCCTCCACGTAGCAGGGACGGAAACAGGTTTACGAATTTGGCTAAGCATACTAAGAATAATTAGAAAGACGAAGCACGACGGCGCGAGAATGTATAAAGACTAAGTCTAGGTGACATTCTCAAGCATAAAAACGTCAAATGATTAATATGATAAATAAATTAATAAAATAAACCTCTTGAGACTTCAGCTTTTCACCATTTGGGTCTACAAATTTGTTAGGCGGTTCTCCTAGCCACGGCCACTTTGTTCTTCCGTGCAATTGTAAAACGTATTTGTGTTTTTTTATAGGCTATACTCTGTTGCTCGATAGCAAGACGACACTTGTCATCAAACCAATCATTTTTGGGTTTAATTTTTACCATACCTAGAGCCGCCTGCGGGCAGCACCAACTTCCATATAGCGTTCACATCATCAGAACGGAAATTGGTCTCCATAATGGTGCTGCTTACAGGATTCTGATATTGTGCTATCTCATCATCCTTTGTCAAGATCTGCTTGGCAGTTGAAACCTAAGTTACATTATCCTGTGACGCCTGAATTTTATAGAATCTACCATCTTAGCTTTGCAGTGACCAATTGATGATCACTGCTTCCAAATTTGGCAGCCGACATATAAGATCTCGCATCGTGGATGACCCGATGACCTACCCTTAGAAATTAAGAAATGGTCAATTTGACTTCAGAACGTCTTATGAAGTATCCATGTTCCCAAGTAGAAATGGTTGTTAGATAGTGTCGGGAGTGCGGATCTATGTTTTCACATAAGTCAGCCTTATTTTTGCCAGATCTAGCATTAAAGTTACCAATCACTATTCTGACGTCGTATTTCGGTATCAAATCATCCAAGATTTATCCAAGACTTTCGGGTTCATCTGCACTGTAAAGCAATGTATAGCCTTGGCCATCGAGTCTATTGGAGAGCAACGAGTTCCAAGCGATACTCTTTCATTGCTTTTATAGTGCCATCAAACGCGCCTGTTTTGGTGTGTAAAGACAATAATATAATGGGCCTTTTACTGTGGAAAATTGTATTTAAAAGTAATATTTCCACAAGAAAATAAAAGTTTCGACGCATTGAATATTATAAGTAATATCGTATAAGTACCCCATTAAAAAAATTACGAGACACATTTTTCTAAATAAACCCAATTTTACGTTATATTAAATTACACATTTACACATTCATCTGTCGAAGTTCACAAAGAAGCAGCAGCATCCATCGAATAATAAAATTCTTATTCTTAATTCAACTAAATCAATCATAAATTATAATTTAATTTTTGTGTGTACATATTTCTATTTTCATCAATCAAATCATATAAATCAACTAATAATTTTACATAAATTCATAAAAATATTTTGTAAATTTTTTTTATTTTATTTATGAATCGAATCCACACAAATCCATATACTCAATAATATCCTCCATCAATAACATAATAAGTAGAAGTGTAAAGAAATAAAATAAAACACCTGACCGTATATACATATGTGCATACCCATCCATACATTATCTCTAATTTACTTCTTCTTCTTCTTCTTCTTCTTATTTTTTAACCTTATCTTTAATTTGTGAACCATTAATTCATTATTTAGTGTGTGTCCATTTTTTTTTCTTCCGACGATGCGAGAGATTCTATTAAATTCGATGACCAGTCAAAATACAAAAAAAAAAAAAAAAAAACCAACATAACATCTACGAAATGTTTAATTCCAACATATATCGAAAATTACACAAATTGTATTATACTCTTCGATATTAGAATAACAATGGACCAAAGAATAAATAAAATTGAAAATCAACCTTTTAGAATTGAAAATGGTAACAACAACAACAAAAAAGAAGTAAATAAATTGAACAGTTTTCATCTCTCATCTCATTCAACAAACGAAGAAAATTCGTTACATAAAATATAAAATTGATTTTACATAAATTTTTCATTTCATTGTTGTTGTTATCTTATTCCATTATCAATTTCGAAAATTTTCTTTTCTTGTTCGTTTTGTTGTTGCCCCTCATTTTGTTCGTTTTCACGTCAATTGTTGATGGAAAACTCCCTAAAATGTAATATTTTTTTTTTTAGTTTTTATCTTTTTGAATAATTTGAATTTGTTTTTTTTGGAGCATTTTTCTTCGTTTATTCCGTAAAGTTGGAATAGAATTTGTGAAGGTATGCAATTCTGAAAAAATTTTGAAATGAGAAAAATTTGGTGATCAATGTTAAACTTGTTTAAAATAAAATAAAATATGAGCTTTAAAAAAAACAAGTTCATGACTAAAAACTCTTAAATTAAAGGTTTCAATACCTCCACTAGAGCCTGAATTTCTAAAACTCAATTCTTCACAAAATTAACTCCCATCGAACAGAACTTGTGATTTTATGTTGTAACCAGTTTTGTCGAACAGGATTGCTCTTTTGTTGCCACAGTGTATGATAGTTGAACATTTCCTTAAGCGTTGCTAAAGGCATAGCCATATAATCAGGCTGTATTGTAGACAAAAAGTTGTTGGTTGATTCTAAATTAGCTCCTACCACGAACTTACCTGGTATATCTGGTGGTGACACCTGGCAGCAGTCAATTAAAGCTCTCATATGGTTCTTGATACGACACAACCTTCATTGATTCACGTTTTGATTGATTTGTAGCGACCATCGCTACACACACAATTAAAATTATTCAGATATTTCGTGCAATTTTCATATAATTTGCTAACGCTACATGTACACTGTACATAAATATATATAGAGCGTAAAATAGCTATTACACATAGCACTCGGTCGCCATGGCCTGATGAGATGACAAATAATTTTTAACAAAAAATTATTTACGATTCCTCATCAGATCGAAACTGAGCTTTGCTTTGCACAACATCAAAAATTCTGAATAATTAAAATAATGACGTCAACCGCCGTCGTTATAGATTCACCTAATATACATTCAACGTAATCTGGCACAATCAACATCTTATTTCCATCAATAAAATTTAGTAAATGCGCACGAGTCATAATTTCAGCATTTCATGTCAAAAGTTCTCAATGCAGTATTTAAACGAGTCCAAATACGAAACGATTGCTTAAGACAATAAAATCAACGTCAATCATCATTCAACTTTTCAGGCTTAAAAAATGATGTGATCGTATCAATCTCCTTACGGCTATTGCAATCAGAAATCGTATCGACGAGTAGCAAACTACAGATGAGAATGTCTTTTCAAAGAATCCATAGTTCATAATCCAAAATTGAATGATGGTTATCCATGAAAATTAGGAAATTTATGCAACAAATTGAAAATTTCCATAATCCAAAATTTCATGATGGTTAGCCCATGAAAAACGAATTTATGCCACAAATCGAAAATCTCCATAATCCAAAATTTCATGATAGCCCAAGAAAATTGGGAAATATATGCCATAAATTGAATATCTCCAAAACCCCAAATTGAATGATGGTTAGCCCATTAAAATTAGGGATTTTATACCACAATCCGAAAATCTCCAAAATTTTATGATGGTAGCCCATGAAACCTGAAAACTTTATGCCACAAATCGAAAATTTCCAAAACTCAAAATTGAATGATAGTTTTAGCCCATTGAAATTGGGAATTTTATGCCACAAATTGAAAATCTCCTAAATTTCATGATGATGCCAAAAATCGAAAATCTTCATAATTCAAAATTGAGTGATGGTTAGCCCAGAAAATTGGGAAATATATGCCACAAATTGAAAAACTCCAAAATTCATAATTTCATGATGGTTAGTTAGTCCATGAAAAATGAGAAATTAATGCCACAAAATGAAAATCTCCATAATCCAAAATTGAATGATGGTTATTAAAATTAGGAATTTTTAACCACAAACCAAAAATCTCCAAAATCTTAAGTTTTATGATCGTAGACCATGAAACCTGAAAACATTATGCCACAAATCGAAAATTTCCAAAATTCAAAATTGAATGATGGTGTTAGCCCATGAAAATTGGAAATTTTATGCCACAAATTAAAAATCTTAGCCCATTAAAATTAGGAATTTTATACCACAAACCAAAAATCTCCAAAATTTTATGATGGTAGCCCATGAAACCTGAAAACATTATGCCACAAATAGAAAATTTCCAAAACTCAAAACTGAATGGGTATTAGCCCATTAAAATTGGGAATTTTATGCCACAAATAGAAAATCTCAAAAATTTCATGATGATGCCAAAAATCGAAAATCTTCATAATTCAAAACTGAGTGATGGCCCAGAAAATTGGGAAATATATGCCACAAATAGAAAATCTCCAAAATTCAAAATTGGTGATGTTAGCTCATTAAAATTAGGATGTTAGCCCATTAAAATTAGGAATTTTATGCCACAAACTGAAAATCGTCAAAAACAAAAGTTTTAGTATGACAGCGCACGAAAACTGAAAAATGTAGGCCACAAATCGAAAATCTTCAAAGTCCAATAATTTATGATGGTTCGCCCATGAAATTTGGGGAATTTATGCAAAAAACTGAAAATCTTCAAAATTCATAATTTTATGATGATTAGCCCAAAAAAACTAAGAAATTGTGCCAAATATCGAAAATCTCCAAAAATTCTAAAAATTTATAACGGTCAGCTCATGAAAACCGAGAACATTATGCCACAAATTGAAAATCTCCAAATTATCATAGTGGTAAACCCATGAAAATTGGAAAATTATGCCAGAAATCGAAAATCTATAAAATCCAAAATTGAATGATGGCCAATGAAAACTGAGAAATGTATGCCGAAGTTAATTTCCTTACGCTGACCACAATACTAAACGATTTTTGTATCGATTTATATCTTCTTTCTTGTTGCATTCGTTCTTAAAAACCCATTTACACTGGATTGCTTTATGATCAGGCAACAAATCTGTAAGCGACCACTATTCGTTTTCAATGACCGATCGATACTTCCAAAGCTATTTTCCAATGAGACATATTCTAACTGCTCATAGCTTCTTCCTCTGACACTAAATCATATAATTACTTGCCTGACACAACATAAACAAAATCGGATTCCTTCGTCGATTTATGCTGACTGGTTAAACGACTTGGTTGTGACAAAACATCATTTATTTCTTTATCTGACAGTTCAAAAACAGTACCATAAGCATCAATTGAACTATGATACTCAATGTTTTCCCAACCAGACAATCATCAACATCACGAGCTTCTAAATCAGCATCTCTGTTTTGATCATTATATGCTGTTGTAACAATTCCTTTAACCTCCACTGCATTAGAAAATTGGTAACAATTAGTTACCTTATTTATAAAGAGGACATTTTGACCATAGCCCGACGACGTGGCCATCGATTTACATAGTAACTCGCTGGATTGACAGACTAACCCCAAAATATATTAAAAAGCTTTGTGTCGAGTCGCATATATCTTGCACGTTCGACTAACGTTTCATTCATCCTTTCTGTGTCTTGCCTTGCCTTAAGTTTGATACAAACTGAAATATCTTGTTTTTTTACAGGCGAAGGTTATTCCACCTACAAAACCATATCGCAATTTCATCAAACTTTCGTGACTTACATATGGTAGACAAAGATACCATAACTTTAATAAATTTGCTGCTCTGACCATTAAAAAAGCAGTTAATCCTTTAGTGATTGATTAACTAGCCGACCAGAAGTTTGTTAAAATACCCGGCACAAAAAGAACATCTTGAACCCCTGTACTAATGGTATGATTATTCACTCGCTCACATATCATGTGCCTTGAGGTACCAGAGTCTCTACAAACCATTCAGTCGATTTAAGATGGCAAGATGTCAAACAAGCAAAAATAAACGAATGAGTAGCCATCTTCGCTTTCGGACATTTGTTATTGTATTATAGTGACCAACTTGATATCCACTTTTCCTATCTTTCTTGTAGTATCGAATACCGCGTCGGAAGAACGCTTCATTTTTTGAGGCTATCCATCATGAATCGATCTATTTTTAGGTATTTTCATTTGATGTAAAAGGCAATGCGTTCTTGATCGAAACAAATATAGTAATCAGACAAGGTAATGTCTGGTGAATAAGACGTAAGGTGGAGTAAAACTTCCCATTTGAGTGTTTCTAAGTTGGTTTTGACCGGAGTCGCAATTTCTGAATGAACATTATCATGCAGGAAAATATAGTTTTGTTGTAGCTGAAGTAGAAGTGGGCGTTTTCTTAAGTGCTTGGCTCAATCTTGACATACCCAAATGAGACATACGGAGTTTTTTAAACGAAATTGAGATCAAAAACTTCCAAAAATATCTTTAAAAATCTTATTTTGTTGAGAAAAAATTACTCGAAACTGAGTAAAGTTATTTTTTTTTTCAACAAAATGCGCTATAAGTTTGTTTACTCAGTTGGTCAAAAATGACTGTCTTTTAAAGATGTATTCCAATTAAGACCGTTTGAACCACTTGTTAAAAATAATCCACTGACAAAAAGGCAAATATATATAGTGTCCTTGTTATGTAACAATTATTGATTAAACTTCGCCGAAACTACGAAAATTGTTCCAACAACATTATGTTTCAATAATAATTGACAATTATAACCTTAGCTCAATTATAAATTTTCGGTAACAAAATACATTTTCGTATAAATTTGATGAAACCATGGCAATTTCAATCGAATAACATTTATCTGATATTTTTATACATACGAGTATCTCAAAATTCAATCTTCAACATACGAGTATGATGTGACTAAAGTAAATGGTAAAGAGTACAACAAACGTTAAGATACGTAAATAAAAAGGATTTAACATGATCTTGACAGGACCTTTTATAACAGGATATATATAATGGCTTGTCTTTGTGCAAATTTGTGTGCAAAAGTAGGGCGTTTAATATATTAGGACACTTAGGCCTATGACAAAGTTAAGACTTAAGAGTATAGTAATGAATTCATAATCGAAAATGATAAGTGGCCAACATCACCAGCAGAAACATTTCGAAGTTTCAGCTTAAAACAATAGCTTTCACACATCCAAAAAGAAACAATTTAATCAACTGGATATAGACAAGAAAGACATCACCGAAGCATTCTTTGACTAAGTCTGTATGCGAAACGAAATAAAAACGCATTAAAAATTAGCATTTTAACTTTTTATTCACCACAAAAAATTTAACTGGTTGCGGTGCAGTTAAAAATCTTTACTTTGACGTTTTTATAGCATCATATAACCATAGATACAAAATTTACTAGTAATTTATTTTACCTATTTTTATCTATTTTTATTTCTACCATAGTTTAAATATTTAACTTTCTAACTGATTCGCACACAGACTTAGAGTAATAGTAGCCAGACTATTTGATCTAGTATGATGGACAGTACTATACTAATAATCAAAAAAAATTGCACATGTACTCTGGATTACAGAGCGTAACTGAGGGTTAGGCTTTCAAAACCTTATAACAAGCGTTGCAGAACAATACTTAAAATTTAAAATTATACTACCTATGGCTTCACATAGAAAATAGATAAACTTCACCAGTGACTCTCACAAAAAAATGTCAAAACTGTCAAAACTGTCATCAAGACAACAAGTGTTGAGATATTGCTAAAAGTAAAAAATTAAATTAAATTTGAAATAAATTAAAAAAAAAAAAAAATCTATCGTAATTTTAAACATAAATAATTGCAGCTTAACCTACAAAATAATCACAAAATGTTATATTTTGAAAACGCCGAACAGCATCCCAAATTATGGTGAAAACATCACCTGTTCGGTATCAAGCTGTGGTAAAATTATCGCGTCAAAACAACCATTGTATGAATGTAGTGGCTGCGCAAAATGCTATCATCCCCATTGTAAGGGAATAGTAGGTCAACATATAACGAGAAAGGCAGCTGATCCTTTTTGGTTTTGCTCAGATGCTTGTGAAAAGTTGTTACCGGAAACCGGAAAGTCCAAGTCATACAACGTAAAGGCTAAAGCTCTGAGGATGACAGATGTAACGTTAAACTTAGATAAGCATTATGCGGAGTATAGTGAACTTAAAACTATGATGACTGAAATCAAAGAATCGCAAAATTTCATGTGCAATGAATTCGAAAAGCTGAATATCGAAAAATTGCAGATGAGAATAAGGAACTGATTGAAATAATTAAGCAAAACAACCAAAAAAATATTAAACAAGCTCCTGATTACGTTCAAGAGTGTATCAACAAAGTTTGATGTCCATCTAAGGAAAAAACATAAAATGTTACATGTAAATCAGGTAGGGTTTAATCAAACAGTAGATCAACAAATTTTTTTTCGTTATCATTTAACCGCATTCCATCTGAGATTGTACCGACAGTCCCAAAAATTAAAGGAACTTATAAACAACAAGTTTCTATGGATCAATAAATCTACAATTTACTTTCGGAAAGAAGAGGGGGCTCAAAGCGATCTTGATAGGATCTTGGCAACTCATAATATTAACCCAAATATGTTACTTAATTAATGAATTTTTTTTATTATAATCTATACACAAATAGTACATTTTATTTACAATTTCTTTACACATTACAATTTTTCATACACACATTTTAAAAACTTAATATCGTTGATTGATAAAATTATAGATTATTATTGTAAAAATCTAAACTTAAATCTAAACAAAACATTTATTCATTTTACCACAGTCTGTAGAATACATATAATTAATGTACACCACAGTTGGGCGTGTAAATTACAAAATGTAATTTACTGGGTTTTTTACATGTAAAATGTATGTAAAATGTAAACGATTATTTTATACATACTGTAAAATATAAATCAACTTTTTCATTACAATTATCGCCATCTGTTACCAAATCTCTTAATTAAAGAAAAATTTATATACTACAGTGTAGTGTATTTGTGTTTATTTATTGTGATATTTGTACATATGTATAAATGTAAAATAAAGTGCAACTTTCCTATGATAAGAAATATTTTGACAATGAAATCTTGACACCTGCTATCAATAAATGTAATTTGATGAACGCTTCGTTTTTCGTGAGAGGAGTTAGCATATGGAATTCCTTGAATGGTAACTGCTGGGTTTCAAAAAGAATATTTTTCCCAAATTTAATTATTAATGTATTAATCAATTTATCTAGTATTAATTTTATGGTTAGGTTAGTATAATGGTATTGCTGCAAACTTAGGTTATGAAAAATTATTAATTGTAATTAGAGTAAGAAAAATTAAATTGAATTAATAAAATTCACTACAGTTCCACGCTTAAATTCGATAATCATATTCGCTACCTCTTTACTACACTGGACATCAAAGGCATAATGCATAGCCATTTTATCGAATGGATTGAATACGGCTAGTAATTTCAGGCATACATTTACTTGATGAGGATGAGACGGGTAGTGATAATTTGGTTGATTTTGTCCTGTTTGAAATTAATAAAGATTTAAATTTAAAAGCCAGTCAAACGAATATAGATTCACTTCATTCATTTCACTGCAGAGAATTATTTTATTTATGATTAAACGTCAAATTGCAATTAGTTTTCCGCTACATATCGAAAGAAATATGCACTCTTAAAAATATTTTATTTTAGTTTATTCAAATGTAGCTAGATGGCACTATGTCACTAGTTGTTTATTTTGTCGAATATAAGAATTAGTTTAAGACGTAAACAGATGGCATTGTAGAAGGATAGGTGATTTTTACAGTCTCAATGTAGATAACTAAAAGTTGAAAATAATTATGATTAACCATTTAAATAAAATGTTTAATTGGATTTTCTAATGCAAGTTATTCTTATAAACAAATGTTTGTATCATTTATTCAATATTTTAAATTATTTCTGGGCGGATTCTCGTTTTTTAAATATAATTTACATATTTTTGTAATATACACATTTTTTTTGTAATTTACGTTATTTACATGTAAAATGGAGAAAACGTTTTTTACATGTAAAACGTCCAACCCTGATGTACACATAGCTTTAATTAATTTTCTTGAAATCTCAATTGCAATAATTATACAGCTATACCCATTTTGGGTGCCGGTTTTAAATACTTCTAAAATTAAAGATGAAACAATTCAGTTAATTATTAGTTCTCAGTTATTATTTTTTATTTTGAAAACACTTAACTTTTCAATTGTTTATATCACAATTATTATGCTGAATGATAATGAAATTGACAGTCCAAGTTTGTGTTTAGATTCTGTCAAATACAATACAGAAAACGAATTAAACAATGTAATTATCGATAATGCCGAATTCCGAATTTTATACTTAAATACACAAAGCATTCGCAACAAATTATATGATATTGATGTATTGATAAATAATATACAGTGTAGCATCGATATATTAGTCTTTACAGAAATATGGATAACAGAGGCCGAAAACAAATTTTTTAATTTCACTAATTATAATAGTTTCTTTTCAAATAGATCTGGCGGGTATGGTGGTACTGCTATTTTTGTTAAATCGAATATTAAGGCATCTAAAAAGATATTAATATCATTTAAGAAGGAGGTTTTAATAACTATTTTCTGACAACCGTTTCAAACTCTACAAATCAATTTTTAGCGCCTTGCTTTGATGATTTTAGCTATATAAAATATAATATCACTTGTCCTTTCCAACTAACAATAACAGATAAAAATGAAGTTCACAAAATAATTTTAGGTCTGAATACTGACTGGTGCGGCGTCGGGAGTTGATGATATATCTGTTAAATTTTTATTATATATTATAAACTATATTTTATCATTGCTTGTTAAATATATAAATAACGCATTTCTCACAAGTGTATTTCCAGAATGCTGCAAAATAGCCAGAGTTATTCCAATTAATAAATCAGGGAACGAAACCGATTTAAATAATTATAGCCCAATATCAATTTTGCCAGCTATTTCTAAAATTTATGAAAGAGTTATATTAAATAGGCTAAACGAATTTTTAGTATCCAATAGGCTAATTAGCACAAGTCAGTTTAGTTTTACTGGAAAATCAAATACTACGGCTGCTTGTCTCAACCTCACTAATTTTTTAAGTAAACTTTTTGATAAAAGACATTATTGTGCTTGTTTATTTATAGACATTAGGAAGGCTTTCGGTACTGTAAATCATACTATACTTTTAATGAAACTAAAGAAATTAGAATTTACGAGCAAACAGCTTGATTTGTTTAAAAGCTATCTTTCACTTAGAAAACAAAAAGTAAAAATAAATCAAATCTCGAGTTCAGAAAAAATACTAAGTGTAGGGGTGCCACAAGGATCAATACTGGGGCCCTCTTTGTTCAACATATATATTAATGATTTAGTATTTTTAGATAAGATACAGGGAAGTTTGCAATTATATGCAGATGACGGTGTAATTATGTATGCTACGAAATCGCTGGATGTATTATTTTCTCGGATTCAACATGATTTACAGATACTCAAAGCCTAATTTGAATTGAACCATCTATATTGCCATACATTTTTGCTATTAATCGGAGAAAGCACATCCTTCCAAAATCATCACTCCTGATTTTGTACTTCGCATACATCCAATCTCGTTTAATTTATTTAAACCCGATCTGGAGTGGTTGCGTTAAGTATAAAGTAGATGAGCTTGAGAAACTACAAAAACGAGTATTAAAATACATAATACACGCTCCAGTTCGATATCCGTCGAAGAAACTCTTTGAAGAATTTCAATCTCTACGGTTTTTAATATAAAGAGAACTTTTAATCCTTATAAATAAAATAATTAATGATCATATAAAAAATAATTTTGATTTGGCCACAATTGACTCACGGCATACTTATGAAACGAAAAGAAGGTCACATTTCGTAGTTGTTTTTTTTGCGACCAAAGCATCAAACAACAATGTATTGTATCGAGGATTAGTTAAATATAACAAACTTCCAACTGATATAAAACATACACATAATGTGGTTAACTGAGTAAATGAATGTTTTTGGGTTTACTTTTATAGCTTTATATTATAAGAATTAATTCATTTTAGAAATTATTAATAAAAAAAAAAAAAAACTTGTGCATGAATTTTGCGATGCATTTTTGTACGTTTACCTCAAGGTGGCAAATAACAACCAGAAAGGTTAGCAGACCAAATCACAAATAGAGGACAAAAACTAGAATTGCTCCCCACATGGTTGGAAATAAATAGGGCTCCCTTATTTATCAAACTGTTACAAAAAGTGCAAAGAGCATTGGATAAATAACAAACACTTACAGTTATTTGGCATGATCCAACCAGAGTAAAACCGAGACACAAAAAACTGATAGTGAATCTTCCATCGAAAATTCAACCAGCGAAACTATTAATTCACACATTATGGAGTAGATCATGAAGGTCCTTAGTAATTTAATCAAACAAGAAAAGCGGGAAGTCTTACTGAGTGCAAAAGGCAATATTTGTAATCCTACAATCACTACAGACTTGACTATCGAAACATTCCAACAGTTTTTCAAAATTATACAGCTAGACGTATAAATTATGTGCCATAAAAGGTATCAAACGGATCTAGCAATCTAGGTCCATATTTTAGAAATTCGATCAAATAAATTCGTCGACAAAATAATATCTATCAAATTACGGCATTTCAGTCGAGGATTTCAAATGTTGATATTTAAATTCGACAACGAAAAAAGTCGCCTACTTTTTTCGTAAGGAGTGTGATTCTATGGTTTAGGCAATTCTAGGTAGTTTTTGGAAACATTTTAAAAACATTTTTCTGATGTATGCGTGACTCAAGTATTAACAAATTGTAGAAAGTGCGCAAAGTATACTAACGAGAAGGATTATCACTCGCCCTCTTATAAAAAAAAGTTGTTGGATCCATGTAGCACAATTTAATTTTGACTGTGTTTGGAAATCCAGTAACCATATAAATTGAGTTTAGATTAAATGTAAACATATATAATACAGTCCACTGAAGATTATACCTAACGAAAATTAGTACACATTTAAATTTAATAATTAGTAGCTAAGTCAATTTCTAAACTTAATTTATGTGTCCCCACTACAATAAAGTTATATCCTTTACTCATAAATTTATGCCATCCAGTGGTATAAAAAATAAGCCATAATATTGCCTATGTATGCAAAATTGTACCACACACATCCAGTTAATTTATATCGTGTAAGAAAAATTGTTTATCAAAACATGTAGTGGGGATAATATTTTGTCAACAAGAATATTTTTTGTTATTAAAGTCAGATTCAAAAGGTTTTTTGGTTACACCACATCGATCAATAAAATAACAATTGACTCTGAAATTCTTCAGCGTTCTTATTGCGAACTGGTGGTTTGTTTGAAGTCAGTTTTCGGAGTTATTAATTTTCGTACTTGCATCCGGGAATATAAAAAATATGGTACTTCGAGCCAGAGTACAGCTATAAATAAACACGGAAATTATTACGGGATTTTTTACCGCAATTTGGCAGCTCAGCACGTGGCATATATTTTGGAGTTCAAGACGAATTGAAACGGGAAGCAAGGGTGCGCAGGGGTATTGCAAAGGAAGCAATAACTCGTTTGGAAAAATTTCAAAAGAATTAACATCAGCCTACACTATGGAAGATATCAACATACGTTTAGAAGCACTAGAGAAGGCATTTTTAGAGTTTCAAGAAGAAGACTTTAAACTAAGTACATTTGAGGAATTATCCGAGGTAAGAGTAGTAGAAACCAGATATTTTGAATTGAAGTCGAAGCTTAGAGATGCTGCTCAGTCTTGCCATACGGTATTGTATTGATGTGCAGCGTTTTCAATATCTGAAAGGTCTGTTGAAGGGAGAAGCAGCCACGCTAATCAGGCATATTTTGGTCACAGATGCAAATTACAAGGGCGCCTGAGAAAAATTATTAGCGCGTTATGACAAAAAAAAATTTGTCATCACATCTCTGCTCAATACCTTTTTCGCTATTCAACCAATTAAAACCAGAGGTGTACTAAGGCAATCGATGCATAATATTGCGGATGAGGGTTTTCGAGGACTAGAGGCTCTAGGTACTGAGGCAAACCAAAGAGAACTATGGTTAATTCACTGAATGTTAGCAAGAGCGGATAACGAAACAAAACAAGCCTGGGCTAATGTAGCGGCTGATAAAGATTTTCCTACATTGAAAGATTTCTTAAACTTTCAAGAATGTGATCAAATTGATATATTGAAGGAATCTGTGGAAAATTATCAAAGTAACAAATGGAATATGTTCAATCAACGGATAACCCAATCAAATTTGGTATCAACATAAACTGCATAATGTATCTTTTGCTCAGAAAAGCATCATTTGTGTGCATGTGAACAATTTAAGGATCTGGAGGCTACGAAAAAATTTCGTCCAAACCAACAACTTTTGCTATAACTGTTTATCACGCAATCACCGTGTAACATCATGCCGTCCCGATTCGGATGCAAGCAATGTAGAAGACGGCATCACACACTACTACATCCAAGCGGAAATGTCGACACATGAATTAGTCAATGCAATAGCACACAACAAAATTACACTGACTCAGTAAAATTTAATAACGTACAACTAACTGACAACAAAAGCCGTCCCAGTGAGAAACTAGTTCAAACACATATGGCTTCCAATATAACATGTTGTTCTACCATGTTACCAACGGCATTAGTTAATGTCAGGGACATTACAGGAAAGTTTCAGTGTTGCAGGATTCTCTTAGATTCTGGATCGCAGAAGGATCCTTTATATAAATCACTCTATTTAGATTTCACGAGCGAATACCTAAAACTCAACCACATGAAAAAAATTGATGACGAAGATCTATTTGTAAATACTTTCCATTGTTATTTGCCCCATCACGCCGTCTTAAAGGCATCAAGTAACACCACAAAGTTGAGAACCGTCTTCGATGGATCAGTTAAAACGACAACCGGGGTGTCGCTAAATGATAAATTGTTGGTCGGTCCCCTTATCCAGCACTCTCTTTGGTCAACCTTTCTACGTTTTCGTACTCAACCAATTGCTCTATGTGCCGACACAGGAAAAATGTATCGCCAGATCAGGATTCGTAAAGAAGATAAAGAGTTTCAGCGAATAGTATGGAGAGAGTCACCTGCACTACCGATTCAACATTTTTGCTTAAAAACAGTGACTTACGGGATATCGGCAGCGCCATTTTTAGCCATGAGCATTAAAGTGTTTTTGGCCGCGCTCAAAAGAAGAAGAGGTTTACCGTCAGAAATAAACTCTGACAACGGGACAACTTTCGTCGGAGTAGCAAATAAAATACATAAATTCTATAAGGATATTTGGAAAGTGATAATACTCCTATCATTTCCAATTATTTGCTTAAAAATAACATTTCTTGGAAATTCATTCCACCAGCGGCGCCACACGTTGGAGGATTTTGGGAAGCGAGAGTTAAATCGATGAAGGCACACTTCATCAAGGTCACGGGAAATTCAAATCTCACATTTGAAGAAATGTCGACGTTAGCGTGTCAAATTGAAGCAATTCTCCATTCGAGACCATTGTGCCAGATGAAGTCAGACGATCCCACCAACAATGATGTGTTGACTCCAGGCCATTTTTTGATCATGGCCCCTCTAACATCTTTGACTGAACCAACGTTGGACGGGGTTCCTATAAACAGACTAAGTAGGTGGGTACATATGACAAAGTTGATGAATACGTTATGGAAGCGCTATGCTCGAGACTATTTACACACATTGCAGCAAGCGGTTTTGATCGAGTGTATGTATACATCAATTTTGTGCTCGATTTTATTGTGATATAAATCGCATAGTATTAGTTATCCAGTTTCAACAATTGAACTGTTAAAATAATTTCACCTTACTGCGTCCGATATATTTCCTTCCGATTGTGAAACAAACCAAATTTCTTTAAATATCATTATTCTTATGCAAAGTACTAAGAAAACAAACGTATTCCAAATTCCCCAGGGAATATCCATACAGAAATAGCTAGCCGTAAATCTTCGTAAAGTATTCTAAAAAAAAACAATTCAACAATCGATTGCGTTTTTACAAGAAAAGATTTATTTGTGGTTTTTTGTATTCTTCGCCAAACACCAACCGCACCATCCATCCAACAATAATCTTAAAACTCATTTTTCTTTTCTTATTATTCAAATCTCACCGCGACTTGAAATTTTGTTTTCAGATTTTTTTTTTTTTTTTTTTTTTTGGTACATAAAGAAAACAGAAACAAGTCAATTTGATTATATATTTCTTTTATGTGTTCTTTTCTTATGTACTTTGAGTGTAGTATATATATATATTGTTATTCTATCAGATCATCAACAGAGAATTCAATACCACACCATTATTAAAATCAATATAATCAAAACAAACCACCATCATCATTACCATTTCATCGTCAACATAATATAGCACCGAATATAACAATAACATCATTATCAATGACACCAAAGCCAATACTCAGTGTTGCACAACCCGCGGCCCGGTATACGCTAATTTTTATACGGTCGATTGAAGAACATGAAAAATTAGTGACATTTTTAAGTAACAGAAATATGGATTGGCACCATTGGTATGAATTGGCACCAATATCAAAACTGTATCATATAGAGAAGCTGAAGCACAATAAAACGGTTAAAAGAAATAACATAGCCGTCGAAATAAGGCAATACATCTTCAACTGCAAGCGCATTAACACCATTCATAGTATAAATACGTATAGTAGTACCATCATAAGCAAAAACGTTTACCCATTGAAATTCCAGATGTCGGGTTGTTAGAGTATCGCCAAAACGTAGGATAAATATATGACATTTAGGCGATTATGCCCAAAATGACTATGGTAGTACTATGTGTATTTATAGGATACCGGTCGAAACTGGATATTTTACAACTGGATTTGACGAAACAGCATAATTCAAAACTGGATATTTTAAAACGAGATAAGGTACAAAACGAGATATGGTACAACACTGGATATTTCAAAACAGGATATTTCGACATGTGATTTAAACTTAAAATGATTTTTTAGAAAAGTTCTGGAATATGGCCAATTAGGGAGGAACTCGGTGAGATCTTAGCCGACTATAATGAAATTCTATATGTAGGATGGGAATTTTACTGACAGTAAAATCGATCAAGTCAATGATTATTTTAATAAGATGAGAAAAGCAGCAATTTAAAAAACCTTTAAGTGAAGAAAAATTAGATCATATTAGGCCATATTCCAGAGTTTTCCCAAAAAAGGTTTTAAAATCAAATTTGATTATACAATTAAAGAAAAAAAAAACATTAAGTGAAGGAAAATTCTATTTCTCTCCTTAAAAATATTTAAGTATGGAACCTTACTGGCCTTATTCCAGGACTTTCCCAACAAATCATTTTAAAATCCCATTTTCATCCTACATATCGAATTTCATCATAATCGGTTAAGAACTCGCCGAGTTCCTTCCTAACTGGCCATATTCCAGAACTTTCCCAAAAAATCATTTTCAAATCCCATTTTTTACCTACATATCGAATTTCATCATAATCGGTTAAGAACTCGTCGAGTTCCTTCCTAACTGGCCTTATTCCAGAAATTTCCCAAAAAACCATTTTAAATCCCATTTTCATCCTACATACCGAATTTCATCAAAATCGGTTGAGAAATCACCGAGTACCTTCCTAATTTCCCATATTCCAGAACTTTTTCAAAAACTCATTTTAAAATTCCATTTTCATCCTACGTATCGAATTTCATCAAAATCATTAAGAACTCGCCGAGTTCCTTCCTAATTGGTCATATTCCAGAACTTTCCTAAAAAATCATTTTATTTTTAAACCACATGTCGAAATATCCTGTTTTAAAATATCCAGTTTTGTACCATATCTCGTTTTGTACCTTATCTCGTATTGAAATATCCAATTTTGAATTTCCAGTTTTAAAATGTCCAGTTCTGAGCGGTTCCCGTATTTATACTATGCACCATTAATACAAGAAGTTTGAAATTCGGGGAAAATGGAAAATAGAAGGAAAGTTTGATGATCACTAAGAAATGTGACATAATGGAGTGCAAGAACGAAAAAGTACAACTATATGTACCTGTCCTAGTGAGCAAAATTGGTCTCAAGATATAAACAAATATAAGCTTATCGATGCACATCAACCAACAACAAATTAAAGATGTAAACGAACTCGTATACCTTGGTTGCACAAACAGGTGGGACAGAGGTCAACTCGTGAAAAAGATCATTACACCTTATGGGTAAGACATACAAACAAGGATGCCATTGAACTGGGTAAATTAAATGGAAATCACAAGACTAGAAATTCTTGGCTGGAAATAAAAGCAGTAGCTCCCAATAACGTAATATGGTCTAGCTTAGTAGCCGCCATATACTTCTAAATTGAAGTTAAAGGAAAAAAATGGAGTTAAAATATTTTGGGCACAATAAGAATCTACAGGGACAGAATACCCAACTACCAAAGATTTTTTGAATAAAAGTGCGATGCTTTAAAACCCATCTTTACTGTATGAGAATACTCGTCCTGCTAACTTAACCAGTTACGTTATGTCATTACAAAACGATTTAAAAGAGCATAAGCCATCAAAATGCGAGACGTGCTAGCCTTAAAACCCGAACCTCTACCGAACAAGTATGCTGTATGGCATACAATCCATTTTAGTATCAGCTATAGTTCCAGTGAAAAGAGACAATGGTAAATTTAGACACTTCCCTGCAGTATTAGACTCGGCATTGCAAGCATCACTTTCACCACTGATGCATGTGTGCATATTATAAATACATATAGTACTACCATCATAAGAAAAATCGGTTTACCTATTGATGTTCTAGATGGCGGGTTGATAGTATATCGTCAAAATTTAGGATAAATATATGACATTTAGGCGATTATACATATAAAATCTTTTGATTATTTAAAAACGATACAAGTAGCGACATCTAGCCCATCAATGGGCTAACATACCATGGTAGTACTATGTGTATTTATATTATGATGTGTGTAAAAACTGTGTTAGTGATAATCAATGGGCGAGTGATAGTGAGTGGCTTAAAGCAGTTTAGATTGGGACAAACCAAAGTATTGTTGGGTCTTTTAATGATGCTGATGAGATTCTGAAGACTATACACAGGTAAAAAATACATTTATGCCTCTAAATTCTTAAACGTCACTTTGCTTGCTTTGGATTTATTTGACTGTGGCTTTTTCGTATCACACAACATAAATGTGGCCATCTAAACTTTGTTTCTTTTAAGATT
Organism: Tipula confusa; assembly: GCA_963556175.1. NCBI lineage: Eukaryota > Metazoa > Arthropoda > Insecta > Diptera > Tipulidae > Tipula > Tipula confusa. The sequence goes on along the minus strand of OY744476.1, from coordinate 55,776,947 downwards.
GACGTTGATATTGAGTTATTCTCGAAACTACAATGAGACGCTACTACTATTTGGTTCCTAAAGTTTTGGTGGGGACGACATATGTAGAGCCGTGGTTTATTCGGCGGTTAAAAAAACCTCGAATATCGTAAGTCTAGAGCTTTTAAGATTGCCAAGCTTTCTGATGATATTAATGATAAAACTAAGCATTGTAGTTTATGCAAAGAGTTTAAATACCACAATGATTTCCTTTACCAAATGTGACGAGTTTGCCAATTATTTCATGCATTATTTTAATAACTCGGATGCTTGTTACATTTCAGGTGATCGTATATATCCATCTCATACTATCCAACTTAATGTCTCCGATATTTTGAAATGGCCGCATTGTTTGAATATCACTGTAGATGCAGGTCCTGTTAGCATCGCACCACTTATTTAGCGTAAATATGCGCTTTCTTTAAATCACAATTTTAAAGACTTAAACAAAATAGGATCCGTTCGTTTTGTTACCGAGCGTAAATCGACAATCGCTAATTTGATGTTTTTTTCAAGCTATGTCTTTGATATTGTAGGTATCAAGGCCAAGTTAATGTAGTCTTTACAGATTTTTCGAAAGCTTTCAACGGTTTTTCGACGATTTCAATCTGATCAAATGGCTTCGTACTTTACATCTAGACAACAATGGGTGAGTATTTCCCCAAGATCATTCTATAGAATTTATTATTCCGTCGCAGCCAACCTAGACCTATTAATGATATTGTGCAGTATTTCAAATTATGCGAGTGTCTTTTGTTTGATGGCGACTTAAAAATGTATGCTGCAATTAATTCGTTCAGTGTCACTTTACATCTTTAACGCGAGTTTTATGCATTTTGTGACATGTCAACTAGTAATAAATGTTAGCATTTCGATTATACCAAGCAGATTTAGTAATGCTGGGTATTATTTTAAATTGATTTCTTGGCAAAACTTTTTTATTAGAAGCGCTGGTAGAGCCCCTTATAGTTGAATGCCGAATAGACAAATAGGGATTAAGATCTAGTAGAACATTACAGTCATTTTTTAAATAGAATTTTTTTTACAGTGTAGTAAGAGTATAATAATTATTTGGCCATTTTTCCGGTAATGCCCTGGAGTTTTATTCGGGATTATACATTTTTTAAAGTTTTAAATCCTTTTCTAATTAAATTTTGTAGGATTTAAGATAAAATCATCCCTTGTATAATCCGGCAGTATCCTAATATTGATTTGCTCATTTGTGGTGAATACTTTTTTTTAAGTATAGAGAAAGCATTAGCCTTTTCAATGCCACTTCTATCTAGCCCAATATCAATCTGGTTTTCTGATAAGTGGGTTCGATAGAGCTGAACTTCCTAATTTTATTGTTGCCTTTCAAATTGAGCAAACGGTTTTTTCGGTTGTTTAGAGTTCACTCAGATAATTCTAAATTTCTTAGTCAGCTTCCTCTGTCTCGGCTCTTTTCAGTGTTTTATTTAATTTGTGTAGGCGCGATTTTTGTTGCTGTCATTTTTTGGCGTATTTTCTGACTTTCTTGATTTAACTGCTGAATGTAAGACTATTGACTCTTTTGGAGCTTATAGTATCAGGTAGCCTTTTTTGCAGCTATTTCCATTAGTTCTATTAAATTTTTTGTTGCAACTTCAATATATTCTGGAGTGAAGAGTGAGATGTCCAGTTAGCAGTTCTGTTCGACGACATTTCCATTTATAAAAATCATTTAGTTTATTTGTTTATTAGACGTATGTAGGTGGGCCTGTTTCTAGATTTTCAGTACTCAGCTATAATTTAACAATCATTAGACGGTAGGTCAAAACAACCGTTAGCTGGAGCATTGGTGCGGATGATTCCTCTTGTTACATAGAAGTCTTTTAGATCAGGTTTTTTCTTTCTATCTGTTGGCCACTTAGAAGGTTGTTGAGAAGATAAGCCATCTAGATTTTCGTCGGTAATTGCTTAATAAAGTCATATGCTTTTAGATGCAGTCAACCTTGGATCCTAATGCAGATTTTTAGCATCGTAATCGCTTTCTGCGATTTTTATATACCTAGCAGATTGAAATAATTGATAGTAAACGGCCAAAATTAACAGACATTTGAATATATATATATATATATATATATATATATATATATATATATATATATATATATATATATATATATATATATATATATATTTATATGTATATATATATATATATATATATATATATATATATATATATATATATATATATATATATATATATATATATATATATATATATATATATATATATATATATATATATATATAGTTTTTATCCAATTACAGGTGTTATTTTGTTGCCCAATGTGATATCAGGGAACCAATACTCCCTGAGATTAATCGTTAAACAATGCACTTATTCTTTTTGTCAACAACTACTGTGCATCTTTTACAGCCACTAACCATCCTGTATTTTGTAATTTTCAAATTGAGGCAAAAATTTTACATTTTTGTTTTGATATTCATCACGTTTTTCCTGGATTATGCACATCGCATTTACGTTTGCTTATCGTGGAACTTCCAACTATTAGCAACCAACCAAATATAATGAAATTTCCTAATTCAATGATAATTACCAAGATTGGCTTGAGTTCTATAAATAAAGAACCTTTGTGTTGACACAATACCAGGGGGTCCTATATGTTAATACCATATATGTACTAAAAAATGCGATTACGCCTCATGACATATGAGATATCGTTGAAAATTACAAAGAATCTCAACCACCAGAGCTGTATTCCGTAGGTCCGCACGGGTTTCAAGATATGCTTTTAAAGCAATAGTTTATTACTAGTAAATATTTGGGAGTATCTGCCTATTAGCTAATCCATTTTATGGAGTTTTCAACGTAGATCTTAATTTTTCTTCTTAATATGGACTTCCCATCGTAATTTAGCATCTAGTGTCATACCTAAGTACTTCGCTGTATTAGCGTATAGAATTTGTTTCATATTTATAAATATTTTATTAAAAGCTTGTGCAACATCAAGGAATACCTGCTTCCTCAAAACCATTAGTGATCCTATGCACCTGATTCGATAGTGGAGTGCTTACTTGTGAATCCAAATTGGCGGTTCGGAACACAGCTTTTTTCTCCAACTATAGGCAGAAGCCTTTTCAGAAGTAATTTTTTGATTACTTTAGACTGGAAATAGTGATATTGGTATGTACGATGTTGCCTCCTGTGGTGGTATTCCAGGTTTGATAATCATTATGACTTAAGTCACTTTCTATAATTTCCGTACGTATTTAAGATTAACAGCTGCATTTATTAATTTATTGAGCTTAATAATTGCAGTTTTTGAGAGTTCCTTAAGCACCACTCCTTTTATTAAGTTAAAACCGGGCGCTTTTTTATTTTTCAGCTTTTGATTTTTTATATCTATAATTTCAGAACACGACGCACTATAGATATTACCGGATTCTTGATTAAAACTGTCAACGAGAGTTTAAATATGCTTTCCAGATGTTCGGTAAACCTATCGGCTTTCTCCTTATCTTCTCTTGCCCAATTTCCATCTAGTTTTTTAATTGGATGCTGTAGGGTAATAGGTCTTTTTAGACTTTGCCTTCAATAACGAATATTCGACAAGTGGCTGTTTGACAAATTTGAAAGATATGTACTTAAAGATTTATTTTTAAATTTATGTATCTCTCTTGATAATTTTTTTTTGTTAAATTGTTCACTACTTTTATCCTGGGGAGCTCTGGTCTGATGCCATTTATTTCTCGTAGATCTTTTCCTTCGCAATAGATCAGTTATTTCTTAAGGATAATTTTGCCTTATAGATTTACCTTTAACTTTTGGAGTGCTTTCCCATGCTGATTGCTGAATGTCTTTAACAAATAGCTTAATCCAGCATCTAGTTCATCTATGTTTTCTGTGGCAATCATAAGTTGTATTTTGTTATCTAAACAAACTCTAAAATAGTCCCAATCTGTGTGTTTATTACAAAGATAGCCTGTTTTTTTTCGTAAGATGTTTTCACTAAATATTAAAGTAATAGGTGAGTGATCTGAGCTCATTTCATGGCATTCTACCACTGAAATGTACTGCTTTGAAATATTCCTCGTTACAAAAAAGTCGATTAAATCTGGTATTTTGGTTGGGCCTGATAGCCAGTACGTTGGTTTACCTGTTGATAATGTTCACATTCAGTGAATGGTTTTATGCACCATTCAGTACAATGACACTAAAGAATCAGTCATACATCTTGTGTTCCGCCAATACTAACGCCAATACTCAACAATATGAGTCTAATAGAATAAATGCCACTTATCAATAAAAAACATAACAACAGAAGCAAAACAAAGTGATTCTGTTAAGCTGTGATTCACAGCAACCATAGGAAACTATATAGCTATCAATCTGCTGTGATATAAGCTAACATCAAGATTTTTCTAGAATTTGAAATTTTAGATTTGGATAATATCTGAAAATATTTCCAGGCTCAAAACGATTAAAACCAGATTCGGACAGTTAGTCGATGATTTTTGTAGCATCGCTGAATTATTTATTCTTTTTTTGGATGTGTCAATCATAAACGAGCCAAATATTTTTTTTGAAAAGTTGAAATTTATTGGAAATTCATTATATTTCAACAAAATATTTTGCTAACGCGACCCTAAATACTAAAAAGGTTGTACATTACTGTCGTAGATGATCAAAACGCAGGAAATTTTTCCAAAGTGAAATTATATTTCATTTTCTATGTTTTGGGAATTATAACATTTTCTGCAAATTCAATTTGATTTTCATTCTAGGGGAATATTTGTATGTGTGTGTATAATTTTCTTTTTTTATTTATTTGTTTGTTTTGATTTAATTATTTTTAAGTTATTTACAATAATACATAATAAGAAAGTACTTAAAACATTTCCATAATTCAACAATTTTATGTTGACAGTATGGTTTTCTTTCGTACATATTTATGGTCCAATTTATCATCTTTAATGTTTTGTAGTTATGTATAAGAGTTTAGATAGTTTTATTTTTGTTGCTGTTTTTATTGGTCGGAAGGAAGGAACATATAATCATAAAATTATCATAACAATTGTGTTTTTATTTAAAGCATCATAATGAAATAAGTATTATTAAGATATTACATTTTGTGTTTCCAGTAAATAGAATTAAGAAAATATGTTATTTGTTTTTTATGGTAAATAAAAATTTCCTTATTGTTGTCGCATATAAGGAAGGGGACGACGCCCAGTTTTAATTTCAGGATGTATTTGGGAATTTAATTTTTTTTATTTTAATTAAATTCGGGATTTATAATGAATATTTAAAATGATATTAAATATAATCTTAAACTTTTTAAAAATGTATAATTATATTTTGGGCATATATACTGGTGAACCTGGTGATTGATAACTCTTTTAAAAGCTTTTGATGTCTTTATGAATTAAAGATGTTTCACATAAAAATTCTAAATCGTCTAAATTTTCCGAATATGACACCTTCAGTTAAACTAGCCAAAGGTTTAACTATTTATAGTAGTGGTATATTCGTATATACTTCCTTAAATTGTATCAACTATTTATTTGGCATCAAAGATTTCGACTCATACTCAACTTTTCATATTTTACATGGCCTATTACTTTACTGCTCGTTCTGAACGAATATTGAAACATGACTTTCTGTGATTCGTTTTGTTTGAGTATTGATTTCCTTTATTTGGTTCGAAATCATTTGTTTTGCTCCCGTAGTCAGAGAGTTATATTCCCTAGAATTAAGGAAAGGTATACGCGGTCACTGTTTTATTTATTTTTGCAGTATGTGTCTGGTAAACGAATTGGTGAGCCCAGAGTTGTACGGTTCCTTGAGCTTACGAACAAAACACGGTTCTTGTGCTTGCTGTAAGTTGGCCGGAGGCACAAATTACAGACAGCTATTGCTTTAGTGTCTCTGACTTTAGTCGAATATCGTTAAAATTGCTTCTATCTATACGCAACGAGTTGTTTTTATGAATTTGTAGCGAGGTTTCTAGCTTAGAAACGTATTTTTATTTGTATCCCATTAATTTTGATCTAAGTTATCATGAATGGTGTCAGTCGGAGTTTGCCCTGGTTGTCTAGATGCGGCTAAACTAATCCTAGCGCTAATTTTTTAAAACCAAATTGTTTCTTCGAGAATCGACAATAGATTGATGGTTTTTTTTTTCATTCTACACAATTTTTTAACTTTTGTCTCATTTTGTCACAACCCGCAATTGATCTTTCGTTGGAAATCTTTGAATTTCATTGACGACCGGGTGTTGTGCTAGTTGCACCATAATCTTTTGATATCATACTCTTTTGATGTGGGATCTTAAGCTCCATTCTGTATTAGTGTTTCCATTTATGGTCATTTCCATATTTACACTTGAACATTTGTTTTTAATGTTGCAATCACCGATTCGCCGCAATCTTCTTCACTCCTACAATTTCTAGTGGCTGCTGTCTCAAACTGTAGGTTAAATATACCAAACGGTTTTGTTCCATCAAAAGTTGGAGGCTTTGATTTGACTTATTGAACGTGTTACACTACTTGCGGTGGTGTATAAAGTGCAATCTGTTGTTCAGTAGAATAATTAATTGTAAATAATGATCGTTGTAATCAAATTGGGCTCAATCAATTAGCTAAATAAGTTTATAGTTAAAAGAGAAAAAAATTGTCATAATGTAGATTATGACATCAGAAGAATTTACATAAATACAAGTAAATACTTTACTTAGTATTAAAAGAATAGTTTCGGTCTTGTACCAACAGACGAAACAATCATTTTCCCATTTAGAATCGGAGGTGAAATTACCAAAACTGAGTATTCCATCATTTGATGGAGACTATACAGAATGGCAATCATTTTTTGTTTTATGTACTTCCGCCATTCACAATAAAGAAACATTAAGCCCTGCGCAGAAATCTCAATATTTGAAAGGCTTAGTAAAAGGAGAAGCCGCGGCACTGATAAGGCATTTCAATATCACCGAGGCTAATTATATAGAGGCCTTCCAAAAATTGTGCCATCGGTACAATAGACACACTGTAAACGCGTTCATCAGAACATTTATGAAACAACCCAGTATCGCACAAGCAAATTCACAAAACATGGGTAAACTAATGAATACATCCGATGAAGTTCTTCGGGGACTCAAAGTGCCAGGATCCAGGGCAACTGAAAGATACCCTTGGTTGTTGCACATTTTAGTCAGCGATAACGAGAGCAAGGCACAAGAAACAACAGAGCAAGATTTTCCGTCAATTGAAGAATTTTTAAAAATTTTAGAAAAGCGAGTTGATGATTTGGAGTCAATTAAGCATGTTCTAAGGGAGTGCAATAGAAAAAATTTCCAACACATGCAACCACTACCATAAACGAACAATGTGACATATGCAACAAGGCCCAGCATCCAATATACTTATGTGAATTATTTAATAAAATGTCGCAGTCTGAACGGGTGCAATTAGTGAAGGAGATGCATTAACTGTCAAGCAGATGCATTAACTGTCTAAGCAAGTCACATCGGGTCTATGATTTTCGAGTTCGGTCACGATGCCAAAAATGTCATAGATAGCATCACACTCTTCTGCATGAGGCTCATAGAGATTCAAACAATACTGAAAAGCCGGAAAGTTCAAGTACTACTACTGGCAGTGCCAAGGCTACTAGTATTGTTGCAGAATCGAATATTTGTTTAAAGATGGCCACCAAATCTAATCCAGCAATACTACCTACAGCAGAAATAAAAACCAGAGATGTTTATGGAACATTTCACAAGTTCAGGGCATTAGTAGACTCTGCATCTCAAGCCACGTTTATATCGGAGAGTAGTGCGCAAAGTTTGAAATTGCCGAGAAAAATGGTCGAATATTGGTACAAGAGATGGGTCAAACTGGGATGGCCACGCTCGCGGATGTGTACAGCTACGTATCGAATCGTCAAGTACCACCAAAGAAGACATTCTAAATAAAGCATTTATCATGCCTCGCATTGGTTACCATCATGCAGATTGCAAAATGTCAGATGCAGACTCTGAATTACTGCGCAAAGTCGAACTTGCCGATCCAAACTTCAACTATTCTGGAGTGGTAGATGTGTTATTAGGAGTTGCCATTTTCTTAGAAATATTGCAACCAGGAAAAGTTGATCTGTCAAATGGTTAAATACTAGTCTTGGCTGGGTAATAGCTGAAAATCCCAAAAAAGATAATGAAGTGGTTCAAAACTTCAATATTCTTTTTGACACTGACCACAGTCTTCGGCGATTCTGGAAAGTCGAAGAAATTCCTAAGTGTAGAAAAAGCACAGACGAAGAGGAGAAATGCGAGAACATGTTCTGCAAGGCAACGATACGAGATAAAGATAATAGATTCACAGTTAGACTACCGTTTCACCAAGCATCTTCACAATTAAGATCATCGTACAACCTTGCATATAGTAGACTAAGAGCTATAGAGAGACGTTTTCGAAAAGATGTAGAGTTTCGTAATATGTACAGACAATTCATGAAAAAATATGAATCACTAGGGCATATCCAGTTAGTCCAAGAACGGCCAGATTTCAAGAAATATTATCTACCACACCATGGCGTTATTAAGGTTTCCAGTACAACCACATATTTAACAGTGGTATTCGATGCCTCGGTAAAATCAACTACTGGAGTATCGTTAAACGATATCTTAATGGTTGGTCCAGTAGTTCAATCAACATTGATAGATATTTTGATCAGATTTAGACAGCATGAGTTTGTAGTAACGGGTGACATAGAAAAAATGTATAGGCAGATACGTATATGTAAAGATGACCAGCAACATCAATCAATATTATGGTAATTTAATGAGTCCGAGCCAGTACGAGCCTACCATTTGAAAACATTAACTTATGGCACTGCTCCAGCCTCATTTTTAGCTAAAAATCCGGGTTTAATCTTCGAAAGCTGCAATGACATCTTGTCAATGACAGTTCAATGTAAAATATATTCACGAAAATCAATAACAAAGGCATTGATAGCCACAAAAAAATATCAGATGAAGATGACATCACAAACATTCTTGGTCTAACATGGAATTTAGTAGCTGATGAGTGTACCTTCAACACAAAGCTTCCAGAAAAAACAAAAAACCCAAAAACAGAATTATTGTCAACAGCAAGTAAGATATTTGATCCATTAGGATGGTTGTCATCAGTAACAATTCGAATCAAAGTGTTAATTTAAAGCTTGTGGGCTGAAAATATTGATTGGAACGATACTCTACCCAGTAATGTACAATGCAGCTGGTCCACATTAGAAGGTGAGTTGAAAAATATTAATATAATCAGAATTTCCAGATGATCAAAATAAGATCATTCTGCACGGATTCAGTGATGCCAGCGAAAAGGCATATACGGTTGTCGTTTATGCAGTTGTTGATGAGAATAACAGCAGTAGAGGAAAATTAATCGCAGCTAAAACATAGGTAGCACCATTAAAACAACTAAGCATACCCAGACTGGAACTAATGGCTGCGCTTGTTCTTACAAAATTAGTGAATGTTATTAGAGAAACACTAACGTTTGACATAGAAAAAACAGTCATATGGAGTGATTCGCAAATAGTGCTGGATTGGAAATGGTCAACTTTTGTGGGAAATCGGACAAGCGAAATACTATATCAACGTAGTGAATGGAGACATGTACCGTCAAAAGAAAACCCGGATTTAGCGTCTCGCGGTGTTTCGGTAGACAATCTAACATGCAATAAATTATGGTGGAATGAACCTCAATGGATCAGTCAAAGGAAAAAATTATGGCCGAAGCAGAAAATAAAAAAATCGAATGAGACATCGAATGACGAAAGTTTCAATGTACGAAGTGATAATTTCATTATGGATTTTTGCGAAAAGTTTTCCAGCACATATAAGGCGGTCAAGGTATTTGCTATGGTACAAAGATTTAAAAATAACATCAACGCAAGAATAAATAAGACCAGACCATTACTAGGAATTATTTCCCGAGAAGAATTGATTACCGCAGAAAATATATTATTAGGTTGTGTACAAGCCATTTACTATGAAAATGAGCTTACTGCTCTAAAGAAGGGAGAACAAGTTGCAAAGAGGAGTACAATATTAACATTAAATTCATTTATAGATGACAACGGCTTAATTCGGGTTGGAGGACGCATACAGAAAACTATTGCGTCATTTAATGTCAAGCACCCAATTATTCTTCCAAACACTGTTCTAGTCAAGTCCATCATACTAGATTTGCTTCAGTTGAACCATCATGCCGGAGTCAGCTTATTAATGGTTCGTAGAAGATTTTAGTCAAGTCAATGCTCAATAAATGCGTTAAATACTTCTAACAAAATCCAAGACGGGAACAACAAATAATGGACAACTTACCTTCAGAAAGAGTTACGATTACACACCCATTTCATCAAGTTGGGGTCGACTACTGTGGAACATTTAAACTGCATGCAGTACGTAAAAGCGGTCAGCAGCCAATAAAGGGTTATGTTTGCTTTTTTATTTGCTTAAGCACGAAGGCAATTCACGTGGAAATAGCTGGCAGTCTGTCAACAGACAGCTTTTTTGGCGCCTTCAAACGATTTATCGCCAGACGCGGAGTTTGTCACACCATATTTAGTGACAAATGGAACCAATTTTGTGGGGGCAAAAAACGAACTCACAGAACTGTTCCAATTTATTAAAAGAAATAATAATGAATTCTCTTCGTTCTTACTTAGAAATAAAATAAATTGGAAGTTTAATACACCAGCAGCTCCACACATGGGAGGTATTTGGGAAGCAGCCGTAAAATCAGCAAATATACTGTTGAGACGAGTTATCGGTGAATCTATACTTACCGTTGATAAATTTACCACGTTGATGACGCAGATTGAAGCGATAATCAATTCGAGAACACTTTGCGTTAACATAGCCGAAGAAATTGATGCATTTACTCCAGCTCATTTCCTGATTGGACGAGTCCTTACGGATATTCCCGTGGTAGGTGTCACAGAAAAAAAATATTGCCAACTGAAAGATGAAACTTAGTAGCACAAATTAAACAACACTTTTAGGTTCGTTGGCATAAAGACTATCTATGATCACTTCAAACAAGACAAAAATGGCACACTGAGCATACCAATCTCAATGAAGGCGATGTAGTTTTGCTAGTTGAAGATAATATACCCCCAACATGTTGGTCGTTAGCCAAAATTATAAAAACTCATCCCGGCAACGATGTCAAAGTTAGAGTTGTGACAATCAAGGTTGGTTATTCTGGAAAATTTATTCAGCGGCCAATAAATAAAATTTGCAAATTACCAGTACATTAAATTGAATCAACCGATTCAAGGCTGGCAGTTAATGGTGAAGCAGCTTATGAGTTCAACTCTATAAAATTAAATTCTATTTTTTATGTATAACTATAAACATATTTAGTTGTCATATTTTCATTTGTTTATCACTTGTAATTTGTATAAAGTGCAATCTGTTGTTCAGTAGAATAATTAATTGTAAATAATGATCGTTGTAATCAGATTGGGCTCAATCAATTAGCAAAAAATTGTCATAATGTAGATTGTATAAAACAAATATTATAAAATGTCAGTCGATGTTCAGAGCTTGAATGTGAAGTCAGAATAAAAGTATTAATAAGAAAAACCTATATACATACATTCACATTAGAAGAATTTACACAAAAATAAATAAATACTTAACTTAGTATTAAAGAAATAGTTTCGGTGTTGTACCAACAGACGAAACACCCACTACTTGCAGTGGTGTTCCGTTTACCCTGACCCCTGACTTCAAATAACTTCTTTTTCAGACGTTAAATTTTCTGTCTAGTTGGTTGAATCTTCCCTGTAATCTAATGAACATCGGCTTAAGCTTTGTGAATCTAAGTTTTTAATTCATCTTGTAATTTCTTTACTTTGCTTTCGACAGTATAATAGTAGACAATTCAATAAATTTTGTTTTGGCCGTCTACGATCAATTCAAACTGTCGATCAATAGGCATTTTCAAATCACTCTGCTATGCTGCTCCACCATTTATTTTATTCCTGTCTGCAACATTTGTTTTATGGCAGCACATTAATGTAGACCAATCGAAATACATTGTAGCGACTATCTCCTCGGTTAATGCATTCTGCTCACCAGTATCAACCTCCTTGTGCTGAATTCGTGCTGATCCGGATCCAAGCATTAATTCTTCGTGGTTTTTCGGAGTCTTATTAGGTTTTTTTTTTTTTATTAAATTATCTTCTTTATTATTTCTTTTTTAATTACAATCTAGTCTAAGACTAATAAGCAATTTTATTCTAACTTAAATTACTACATTTTACTGAAATTTAAGGGTTCATCCATCGATGCACTCCTTAGTTTTGATATTTATTATTTGATCGCGCTTTTGTTGTGCGCTAGAAAAAGATTTATTTTAACTGATTTTACACTAACTCTAACTAAATCCGTATTATCCAGTAACTGGATGGCTTCTATATTAACATGGTGTAGTAACCGTTGTTCATGACTTCTAGCAAATTTCATAATTTCCGTTTTGATGGGTTCTATGCCCAAATCTTTGTGAATGTCGCTATTTCTGACAAACCATGGTGCGTTGACGATGTTTCTTAGCACTTTGTTTTGGAATCGTTGGATAATATCCTTGTTGCTCTGCTTTGTACATCCCCACAGCTGTACACCATAAGTCCAAACAGGCTTCAGTATTTGCTTATAAAGCAAAAGTTTATTAGGGATTGATAGATGAGAGTTTCTTCCCAGTAACCAATACATTTTATTGTATTGTATTCGAAGCTTAGCGTCTAATGTCATACCAAGATATTTGGCAGTGTTTGCATGTGGTATTTCTTAATTATTTAAATATTCTGGTTTATGTACTAATCTCTTGTTCGTAAAGTCGACATGCACAGATTTGGTTTCATTTAATTTTATGCGCCATTTTTTTGTCCAGTTATGCACTTGCTCTATGGCGGTTTGTAATTTCTCTGTTGTATCTGAGTTGTTATCACCTACTGCCATGATAGCTGTGTCATCGGCGAAAGTGGCTATCATGTTGTTTTGTGGGATTGGAACATCTCGGGTGTATAGTAAATACAGAAGAGGCCCAAGTACACTTCCTTGTGGAACTCCTGCTCTTATTTCCTTAAGCTCAGAATATTCATCTTCTTGCTTAAGTCTGAAATATCTTTCTGTTATATATGATTCCAGTATTATGCTGTACTGTTTAGGTAGGATTAATTTGAGTTTGTAGATTTAACCTTCGTGCCAAACCTTGTCAAAGGCCTGCGCTACATCAAGGAATACTGCGGTACAGACTTTTTTCTCTTCTAAAGTCTTTTCAATGATATTGGTTGTTCTATGCACTTGATCAATAGTTGAGTGCTCTCTGCGAAAACCAAATTGGTGATTCGGAATTAGGTTATTTTTTTCAATTATTAGTTTGGGTCGTTTTAATAGTACCTTTTCAAAGAGTTTAGACATTATCGGCAGCAACGATATAGGCCTATATGATGTTATTAGATGTGGCGGTTTTCCTGGTTTAGGAATCATGATAACCTCAGCCACTTTCCAAAGTTTTGGCACATATTTTAACCTAAATGCAGCATTTATGATATTAGTTAACTTTACCGTAGCTTTTCTCGGTAATTGCTTAATTATTTCTCCGGTAATCAGGTCAAACCCTGGTGCTTTCTTTAAGTTTAAATTGATTTTAATTTCGTTTGCTACTTCAGTAGATGATGTAGGTGTGACCTCTTCAAGAATTTGTATTATGTTTTCATCCAATGTTTCTCGTAATTGGGATTCATGAGGTTGAAATATATTTTCAAGATGATTAGAAAATCCTTCTGCTTTTTCTTTGTTTTTCCTTGCCCATGTTCCATCAATTTTCCTGATAGGATGGATTGGCATTATTGGCCTTTTCAGAGTTTTAGTGGCTTTCCAGAGCAAATAATCCGTATTACTGTCATTCGTCAACTTACTGAAGTAAAAATTAACTGACTCATTTTTTAACTTCTGAATTTCTCTTGTTAATTGCTGAGTAAGATTGTTTAGTAATTTTTTGTCTTGTGGAGCTCTAGTTTGGTGCCACTTTTTTTTGGACTTGCGTTTATCCCTAAGGAGATTTCTAATCTCTATTGGATAGCTATTTCTTTTTAGCCTTGATTTGATTTCTGGAGTACTTTGCCATGCTGTTTGTTGAATATCCGTAATGAACTTTTCTACTTCTATGTCCAGTTGATCCATAGTTTTTAACGGAACTTTCAAAAGTATTCTTTGTTCAAGGTGTACTTTGAAACTTTCCCAGTCCGTACATTTGTTGGTTAATACTGGATTATTCCATTTTTGGATAATATACTCGCTTAGAGTTAGGACTATTGGAGAATGATCTGAGCTCATATCTTGGCTTTCTTCGATTTTCATAAAACTATTAGCATTATTTTTGGTTATAAAAAAATCGATCAGGTCAGGTATTTTTCCTGGGTTAGTTGGCCAATATGTAGGTTTTCCTGTTGAAATAGGTTCACATCCATTTTCTTTAATGGCAATCAGTAATTCTTTTCCTTTAGTTGTAGTTAATCTTGAACCCCAGTAAGTATTCTTTGCATTGAAATCACCACCTATTATGAACCTTTTTCTCAGACGCTTGAAGAACTCTGAGTATTGTTTGTTTTTAATAGAATATCTTGGTGGACAGTACAATCCTGCAACAATAATATAAACCATTGTGGCCTGAATTTCTTTTTTTTTCATACCTTGCTTCTTCAAAATGTTGGATATTTTTTTTTTATGATAATTGCACTTCCTCCTCTGGCTGAATTATCTTGATGAATAGTGTGATATACGCAATAGCCTTTAAAGGTTATGTGGGATTGCTTAGTAAAATTTGTTTCCGAAATAAGACACACATCTATATTCTCAATGTCGAGGACTGCTCGTAGTTCTTGCTGATACCGAAGCAAACCGCATTAGCATTTCATGACATGATTTTAATTGTGCTGTTCATTTCTGTGTGGATTTGGGTTTAGCTCCCAATGCTCTATCTTCCAATTTTAGTAGCCTCTCATCAAATTTTGTTAGTTTCATGAGAATATCTTGTAATGTTTGACTGATGTCCACATTTAGTGATTTTTGCTGGGGTTTATTGACTACGCTCCTCGTGGCGTCGGCATATGGTTGCCCATTTTCTTGTTTTGTCTGCCTCTCGTGTCGATTTGCCTGACCATGCATTTGAGCTTTATTCATCCTTTGGATTTTAATTTTCTGGATTTCCTTTGCAACAATACACCCTCGATAATTAGCAGGATGACCTTGTCCACAGTGTACACACTTTAGATAAATTTGCGGATGGTCGCATTCTCCAGTTAGATAGTGTCCGGTACATTTAACACACCTTGGAAGTTTACCACAATATTTTTGCGTGTGTCCATATGCTTGACATCTTTTGCATTGCGGAATTAGTTTAGATTTTCTAAGTGGTTGAATTTCCACTTTGCAACCCAATAAACTAGAGATCTTATAAATGTTAGTTATATTTTCGTCACGTCTAGCTTCTTTTTATATCTCCAGCTAACTTTGTTCATTACGCTAATTATTTTAAACTGTTATTCATCTTTGATCCGTTCTGTGCTACATGTATGATGCAAGTTCCTTACCATGACTCTGATTGGCCTTTCTTGTTTATTTTCATACGAGTGAAAGATAAATGACCCTTCGCTTAAAGTTTTTATTACGTTTCTATATGCATCTCCGCTATTTACGTTGATGCTTATTTTATTTTGATTCATCAATTTAGTGATGAATGATTCTTCTGAAACACTCGCCTTAATTATATCATAGAATACGTGATAATTTTTAACATCATCTACTATGATAGGTGGTAGGGGAGGTATTTTTTATCTGTTTTGACGTTTGTCTCAACCTTATGAGGCTGAGTATTTTGATCCAATGTTGGTGGTTTTTGTGATGGTGACGGTGTATTATTTAACCGTCTCTTTTTATTTTGCTTTTTAGACTTATAACGAATCCATTCTGTTTCTTTAGCTAAGTCTTCCTCATCGGTTTGATATTCAAAGTTGTTGTTAAGCTTAGAATTGATGTTTTGGTTCTGTAGCATTGGTGTTTCGGTTTGACATTTACCATTGTTGACATTAAATTTGTTATTCTGGTTCTGGTTCTGCTCCATTGATGACCTAGCTTCGGTTTTTTGCTGCTTTAATTGCATCATTTCTTTTTTTAGTTCGTCAATTTGTTGTTGTAAATTGAGAATAATAATGCTTTGCCATTGTTTATATAACATTCGATCTTTTTCGGACGCACTACTTTCAAGAACAAATGTTTTACTATAATTATATGAGGTTGTTATACCTGCTTGTTGGGTGCTGTTGTTGCGCCCATATTATTTTGGAATTGCTCCATATTCTGATTTCCAAGTGAGAAATTAATAGTTTTCTCAGGAGATCTAGTAACCCTTCCTCGCCTTGGGAACGGGCCTT
Source organism: Tipula confusa (assembly GCA_963556175.1). Classification (NCBI taxonomy): domain Eukaryota; kingdom Metazoa; phylum Arthropoda; class Insecta; order Diptera; family Tipulidae; genus Tipula; species Tipula confusa. The sequence goes on along the minus strand of OY744476.1, from coordinate 55,760,433 downwards.
TTAATATTTCAATATTCTTGTTGTATTGTGTATACAAGGATCGGCCCTCCCCAGAATCCTTAGGGCCAGTCTCATTGGAGAGTAGATTGCCCAATGTTTCCATTGGTGTACCACCTGGTCTTATTAGTGATTGACATTTATTACCGCTGGTTGGTAAATAACGAATAACCTCCCACAGTCGTTTATTTGTTAACTTGTCCATAATCTGAAATAAAATGCACAAATATGTATGAATTTTAATACCAGCTAAACTGGGTCATAGTCATAAAAATTTATTTAGATATTGATTTGTTGTGACTTTTGGCCATTTGACATAATCGAGAAAATGACAGATTTTCATGTTCAAATACCGAGTTTATTTGAAAAATGTACAGTTAAACATAAAATTCAATTGGCAGCACTGACCACAAATGATCTCACGGGCAAACGTAGCACTTGTACATTCACCATTATGGTTCTTTAACAATATACCTAACCACTTATGATTGGGTAATATAGCTAACCGAGCCAAACGAACGATTATATTGTAAATTCCATTTTAACCCTTTCAATACCACTGCAATTTTCACAAATCAAAGTCACATTTGAAAAGTTCCATTAATTTATTATGATAAATGAATAGGCCATTATGATTGCACGCATAATTGAAAATTCAGTGTGACACAATAAATCCTGTATGGTCGTTCGAGTATTATTGTTAATGTGATTTGGTTAATATCTGCCATTATATATATGTTATATGGCACAAACGATACATAATATTTATATATAAATAGAAAAAATCGTAGAACACATATTGTCCTTTTTTTACGAGGGTGAATTCGCAATCGCACACAACATGACGATATGGTTTGTATTATATGTAAGATATAAACAAACGTTCGTTGTCTCATCCCCTTGGCACATAAAATTCTTTTACTTCCAGACTATATCAAAAAAGACAAAAAAAAAATGAATTATTACTATTATTATAAACGACTTGTTTGTACTATTATTATTGCTATTACTAATAAAGGACATAGAGATAATTTTCAATAGGGATAATAAGGATTTTTTATGATTTTCGGAAATAATAATTTTTAGTTTTGTACGCGCTGCTCTATTCATGTCGGGCGAATCAATAAATTTATCAGTTAATTTGTCATAATATTACTGGACATTTAGTGAAATTGCATTACGTCCGTTTATATATAAAGACGAAGACGACATTGTTATAAAATGTAAAGGGATGATTTATTGTATTTATCGTTATAAAAGAAAAGCTTTTATGTAATATTACTGGTTGGATTGTTGTATTACATATAATACTTAATACACGACTTAATGGGTTAAGTGATCGAAATTGAATAAAATTTTAAGTGTATATAAAACGGAAGCTATAAATTAATAAATAAAAAATACGTTTTGACTCTTATACAACTTGGATCACGAGTATCCAGTAGCTCAATTAAATCCTACTGTGAGAAAATTTTATATAAACTATGCTTTACAATTTATAATTTTTTTTTTTAAATTTTTAATAATCTTGAGACTCATTTTTTACTTCTTATATGTGTATAATAGCTCACTTACGGTTACCATATTATTGAGTGTACGTCCAAAGGTAACAACATAATATGATGAAGAAATCCAAAGAGTATTCCGTATCGTATAACATATGAAATAAAAATAAAACACAAATGAGTACCACTTCAGATGTATAACCCTTTTTTTTACTCTCTTGTACATATATTATAGGTTTGTGCATATAGAACCACGTCGACAAGCAAAACCACTTGAGGCTGTCGAAATAATTGTTTAATTTATAATCGCGTTTATTAATCGTTTAATTTTTTTTTTTTTTTGATTTTTCAAGTTTTTCTTTTCTTATTTCCACCAAAAATCGATATTATTGTTGGTAAAGCGTCCCACGGTTTTTGTTTAAGCCACAAAAACAGTAAGGGGTTAGTGTAGAGTGTATATATTCGTACAACAGAATAAAAATCAGATTTAGCTCAGTTTTTTGATTAAATTTTTTTTTTTTTTATAATATGCTTGCCTAACAATAACGTCAATATATAATATATAGAATAATATAAGTCAATGGGGTTAATGGTAAAACGTTAGAAAATTTATTGATGAAGAAGGGTGATGCGAATTCGAATTAACTTCACATGAAATTTAATTACTTGAACGTGATCTTAGTGTGATGATAACATAGAATTTAATATGTTTATGGTTTGGCACAACAAACATAGTCCTCCGCATCGCTTATATCATAAATTGAAAGTTCGACCAAATTAATAATTTTATGTATGTTTGTTGAAATTTTATGGCGAAATTTTATGATGAAAATTTATAAACAATTTTTTTTTTTTAATCAATTTGTTTGATTTAGTTGAATTGGCTTATGGCCATTAAAAATTATTAAGGATTAGAATTTTTTTGTTTTGTCTAAATAATAAAAATGATTTTTATCTAATTTTATGAACGTAATTTTTATTATGAGTTAATAAAAATTAAACAAACCTCAACGATGTATTGAATATTTATAGCGAATATTTAATACTGCAGATGATTTTTGACTCTAATATAGAAACTCTTAAAAACTTTCTAAAAAGGAAACAAACAATTTTGGTTTAATTAGAATTTCAAGTTATTCAGTTTTGCAATTTTTACTAAATTTTAAAATTAATATGGCCCTAACGTTTATTACTATAATTTACTAAAATCTACTAGAAATTATACAGAGAAGTACCAATAACTAAAAAATACGATGGTTCTAAAACCATCCATGAATTGTGCCTATTTTCAATGTAAAGCAGGTGTTAGGTCTGACTCTGGTTAAATCTGTTTGAATTTATTCTTGATTGATCGTTTGATTGGAGTGTTTGGCCAATCATTCGGCGATAGCTGTTCGAAGTATATTTCCCCACACTCATGCTATTCGGTGGTTTTCCTACTGTAGCAACCTTTTTATTAACAAATATTATGGCAGTGAATTTAATTTTATAAGATGATAATTGCCTTTTCAATGCTGCGATTCTTTAATTATACACGTGATATTTCCTTAAAAGCAGTCTTAATTATCAACACCGTACATGATGATATCGTCTGATAACAGTCAGTGAATGATGTTTAGTCCAAAAACCAAAACAAAACTGTTTACCACTTTTTCGATGCAGTGCTTTAGTGACTGTTTTTTTAGTAGCACTGACAAAATATTGTAAATCTTCCTACATGTTTAAAACTACATACCTATATGAATTCTAAACTTACAGGTCGGCCTGTGATCAGATTCACAACATCGTCTTCGAGGTTCTAATAGGTCACTCCCTTTCTTTTCACAAGAAGGTCTCTTGATACACATTTTTGATACAAATATTTATTAAACTAAGCATAATCGTGACACAGTAATAACAAAAAAATATCGAAATTTCTAATTTTTATCGTCTACCTACCATCTTTCGTGCTTCCCGTCGTACAGCCATGCTTCTCGTCGTACTACTACCGTATTGTTTACCACAAATTGGTGGTGAATTCTGCCTGTTTTGATAATTTATACCAGTCTACTCCTTCTTTATCCGCTAATTTTGCTAATATTAGTATCATTGACCTATTGGATCTTTCTACATGCCAATTTGTTCTGGAACATACTATACAACTACTTCTACATGCTTTGCCCCATTATTTTGTCCCAAATTATTAAAATCAACTGAAGATAAAACTGTACATCTATCTGAAACCACTCTTCTGGGTCACCCATACTCCTTACATTTTTCGTCAACACGAACGTCAATAATACATGCTGATACTCTTTTATAGTCTTCTCTAATGGACCTAAGTGGTGTATATGGACTGTGTCAAGGTACCGGCAATCTTCCATATATAAACAACCTTTGCTCCTCATGCCCTGATTTTTGATTGAACTTCAAGCATGGTAGGCATCCTCTTATATGATTTTTTACTAAATTTCTTATGTCATTCAAATAAACCTTTTTTTCTAATATTTCAATACATCTTTTCCTCTCCCACATGTTCCATCTCGTCATGCATCTGAAATAACAAACTCCCTTTCTTATTTTCCGGTATCATTAACTGCATATCATACTAACATGTTATCCCTTACTTCATAACCTTTCTTTTTCCCTCGTAGTATTTGAGCTACCATCAACCTTACCTTCCACCCTTTCTATCTTCTTTTTCTTCTTCTTCTTCTTCCAAATCGATCTCTTTTACTACTGCATCTAGTAACAACATATTTATCTTACTCAACGTATCTGCATGTTTAACTCTCTCTCATTTTTTATGTTCTATTACAAAATCGAACACCTCTCTGTCACTGGACTAATATCTCTCTTAACTAATGCCATCATCATAGGCACTACAATGAGTTACTAATCTAAACTTTAGTCCAAATATGCTCTCAATCTTTGCAAACTATATTCTTCCGCCAATATCTCTAATTCGAAACATGCATTTTGCTCTGCCGCCGCAGTTGTCCTACTATAGTACGATACCGGGTACTTGTCTTATCCTTCCCTCCTTTCTGAAATAAAATCGCCCCAAGTCCTCCTGCTTATGCGTCTGTATGCAACTCTGTTTCCACTTTATGCAAAAATATTCTCAACACTGACTTTTTAGCTACTTTTTTTACTATACTGTGTCTTTCAATGTACAAAACGCCTATTTTTGTTTTTTTTTTCATATACAAACTTTTTATTTTTCATTACCATCAAAAGTGGCACTACCCAATCCTTAAAATTAAAAATAAAGTTTTTAAAGTACCCTACTAATCTTACAAACCACTGTACCCCTCTAATATCTTTTAGTCTTCTATATTCCTTTTCCGCTTCAACCAGGTGTTCGTCCGGCTCATTACGCTCAGTACCCCATTTACTTTATATCCCAAATGGTTTCTCCCTGTTTCCACCTCCACTGTAACTTCCTCTTTCATCCACCTGCAAGCTATGTCTCCATCATGGTCTTAATTCCTCATGTCTGTTCTCGTTCCGCGACCCTGGACCACTTAATATACGTTCAACCCTCCTACTTCTTAATTACTACCTATCATAGTGCAGTTCGCTTGTACGTGTTATATTGCTTGATATCTGTAGCTAATTAGGTATCTTATATCCGTTGGGCTACCAAATGATCGAATTCTTTCTCTTGCTAACCTAAGCTGATTTTCCCCTCCTTAGGTGATTGGCCCTCTCTTTATTATCTTTAGTAACCTAACATTGGGTCGCCCGCTGCAGTTTCTGTCCAAACGACCTACATTTCCACATGCATAGCACTACCTCGTTTCTTGGTCCATATCGGGTCTACTTTTTATTTCTCCATCCTTGTTAACCCCTGACAACCTCGCCAGTTCCCTAGGTTTATTCTCAATTGTAGTAGCTCATTACTTCTTTTAATGATTGATCTTGTTAAATCATATTGGCCTATTTTTCCCATTGCCATGCAATTTACTAATGACTGGTCCCTCTTCCTCTGGACTCCAGTTACATCGATCATTATATCACACGTGGTTTTCTTGATCGTGAAGTCCCTCTTTATTCCTTTTTTTCCCTTTTCTCTTATCGCCACTCAAATCACTTCTAGCGCTTTCCCTTCCATCTTAATTTTATCGCCAAAACCGTTGTTTTGTCTACTTCGTATATTTCTATCAGTTCTTCCATTGGCTTAATCGAGTACTGCACCATCATTTCTTCGTTGCTATCCGGGTTATATAGTAGCATTCTTGACACATTATCTATAATTGCATTTACATCGTGTTTCCCTCTTCTGTCAACTCCTTAATCGCTGCTCGATAAATTCTTTCCATAAATTCCACTCGATCAGCTTCATTTTTAACTCGTAATTTTCTTCTTCCAAATTCCATGGTTTCCTCTTTAAATATTTTATTATACTTTTGCTTATCACAAGCTCCTCCAATCCAAAATTCTACTGTCTTCTAGCCTCGAATATGTCCCTTTCCCTTTCCACCATCTTCTATTAATTTGTTTTAGTTCAACCTTTTTTTTTCACTTGTTTCTGAATACTTTTGAAGTTTTTATAAATTGTATACCCACAAATCTCGAATTAAGAGTGAATCACTCACCTTTATGTTTCCACGTAGTATTTCTAATTTACTATAAATTATGCTGACCCCTCATCTGAACTGTAGGCCTTACTATACTATTATCTTATATATATATATATATATATATATATATATATATATATATATATATATATATATATATATATATATATATATATATATATATATATATATATATATATATCGTACACACTTATTTCAAGACTTTCTCTTTCGCCGTCTCCTGTCTTTCTCGTTCGTTTCACAAAGTTGCCTCTACTAGCAAATGCAGTCCATGTTGCCCGATCAACGATCCTTACATATCCTTGCCTACCTAAATGTCTATACCTCATAGATACCTTTATACATACAAACCTTACACTATATAAAATTCAACATTGAAGTTGCTTTACAAAATAAAGCAAGTATACGCTTGAAGCGATTCCAATAAAGTTCTGCTATGTATTTCAGACATTCCTAAGAGGAAAAAATTATTTTGTGACATACTAAAGTTTTATTATAAAAAACTTTTTAAGAAATTATTGGCAAAATGTCCCATCAGCGTCAATTAGACTGATAGTCTAATCAGAAATTTTTTCCATGAGAACTGATTGAGTCGTTTTGTCAGAAAGGCCCTAAATGTTTGATAATTACATCTTAAATTTGACCAAATTTAAAGGATTCTGGAAATGCAGTCGGCTATTATCTTGTTACTTTTTCGAAACACTTGTCACTAATTTTAGATGGCTAACGTAGCACGCCTTTTTATTGTTTAGCGGTGAGCAAATAGTACTCGATAATTTTTTACTGAATATTTAGGTTTCAAGTCATTTTGAAAGGTACCAAGAATATGTACGAAACCGATAAATGTCGAAACCGTAACTGTTATGTTTTGATACTGATGGGTAAATTATGTCTTCATCCTCAATGATCCTGTTCCATTAGAAAATAAAACACTAAGATGTTATTATGTCCACCTATGTTATATCCTGTTCCAAGTATGTGATCTTCAGTTGAAAACTATTTTAGTTTGCCTGAACATCAATTTTAAGAGGGTATTGAAGCCTGCATATATGGCTTTCATTAGGCCCACCGTATTAAAATGAAAAAGCTAAGTTAACCTTTTGAAAATCAAAAACTTAGAATAACCAGCCACTAAAAAATATTTAACGCAATTTTATGAAGATAAAATTCGAAAATATATATAGTATTAATATTATAATGATTTTTATAGTTAATAAGACGATTATCTCAAAATTTCCAAAATATAAGAGATTCTAAATAACTGGCCACCAGCGAAATATAAGGCAGATAGCTGGTCGGGATAAGAAATTAACTTAGGACTACCAATTTTAAAAAGCATCAGCTCGGAAAATATGGGAGGTACCCAAGGATTTCTGTTTATATTAGCTCTGCTATAGGAAAATTTTGCATCAATGCAATTAATAATGATTTGTTAAATCGAAAACCACAACATTTACATTAGGTACTGGCATAACATCACGTATTACGATGAGCTGCGAGTTACCAATAGAAAAAAAATAAAAACATCATCGAAGTAAATGTAAGATGTTCTACTTAACATGGCTTTGCTAGTACTTGTTATTTTCAGATATTCTTAGAAAATATCTTGATATTTTTTTTTTTTTTTTTTAGGTTTTAATGTGTTACAACGAAGGCGTTGTGGTTTACAGATGGAAAATTTAACTTATATAAGAGACTATTCTTTTCGACATTTATCTAGTTCTAATTTGACGATTTCGACAATATCAAACAAACAATACTCTATAGATGAATGAGAACTTAAATAAATAAAAAAGGGAAATTAAATCCATCAACAAAAAATGTAAAGCACCCTTTATACCGTAGGGAACCTTCACTAACGCCAATTAATATGCTCAGTTTAAAGTAATTTCCAATTTTAATTTCCAAATTAAAACGAAGTCTCAAAAAAACTACCATAAAATTTAAGTAATACTCAACAACCAGAAACTGAATCTAACAAGAAAGATAGCACCCTATATATGATATGAAATACCATACCTATCAGCCTAATTCTTAGATATTTTCCGTTGTTTTCCATAGGCCTACTTCAGATAGGAAAAAACAAAGGTGTCTATAAGATAAAAAGTTTGCTATATTGCAAGGTGTCTAACAAACCATCTAAAAAGTTAACAGGTATACCACGGTAACAATGGCTTCCAATAACAACCGGAAATCAGGCAAAAATCTGCAAATTGCAGGCTAAATTGAGGCCAAATTTAAGCCAGCTTTTGAACAGGGCGGAAAACTGGAAGATAATTCGAAGCCACCAAACAAAACACAAAATAATAAGAAGTTTGCCTGAAGCACTAACGGCCTTAATTCAACAGCCCAGGAACTAAATGTATTTATCAACTGCATTCGTCAATACGAAGCATTAATATCTGAAACTTATTTTTCTGTCAAAAACTTTATTAAAATTAGGGGAAAGTGTCTATATTGAACATTACATCCTAATGGTCATGTTCAAGGAAGAAAGGTAGTCTTAATCAATAAAAATATCCTACCTTTTTAACAAAAGAAAACTAAAGAGACATTCATACAAACTACCATAATAAACCACGGTAGTATTGAATTCAGTTGGAGCGATATACTGTCAACCATAAGTTAGATAATTTAAACAAATTAATATTTCACCATATTTTTAATAAAATTGAACCAAGATTTATTATAGGAGATGACTTCAACGTGAAACATACAGATTGGGGATCTCGATTTATAACTCCAGGAAAATAAAAAAAAACTTCAAAGTGCAATAGAAATGTCAGAATGTGATTATCGCTAAAATTTCATTAACTCTATGCAAGAGTCATCTAAAGAGACAAGACAGTATTAGGAGAAAAACTTGAACAATAGATCAAGTACCCCCTAGTAATCCAAGAACTGGTAAAAGTCTCAGAAAAAGATGATTATGGCTTAGAAGCAGATAACCTATTAATTAAAGAATTTAAGAACTACTCTCTTTGGAAAGCTACTAAAATATTTAAGAGGCCACTAATCTAAGTGCCCTCTCTAATGAATATAAATGGAGAATGAGTGCGACGTAATGAAGAAAACTCAAACTATTTGACCAAGTATCATGCTTCTAGAAGCAACAATTGAAATTAATGTAGACTTGCATCCAAAAAAAAAACGAAAATGTACCAAGTCTGTTTAAAGAGTTTTCAAAAAGAATAGTAAATATGTTGGAATATTTATTTAATGCTTGCTTTTCGTCTCAAACATGAGCCTAATTGTCTCAAGGTTTCACAAATAATCATGATAAAAAAAACTGAGAAACTGAAAATTAGAGTGTGGCATGATTGACTCATCTTCCAAATAAGTAAATTAAAATCTCAAAATTACTCTCAATTACTCGAGTTCAAAGAGAGATATACTCTAACTTTTATCCAACCATACCAGTAGTACCACAAGTAAGCGTAGTGGGAACTCTCCTTTATCTATTTTACACTGTTGATACGCCGACAGCCGAAACATCCCACATAGGGACTTTTGCTGTTAATTCTGCATTATTAGCATCAAGCGAAAACGAAACAGTTAAATACTTCCAACAAGTACTCGATAAAATCAGCAAATGGACAATGGTTATAGAAAATAAAGTTGAATGAGCTATCATCAGTTCATGTAACATATGCCGCATACAAATAGCAGAATCCTATTACATAGGGTTACATCTTCCTCAAACTGATTCTGTTGAATTTTTCGGATTGCAGCTTGACTCGAGATGAAACTGAAAACCCGGCAAAAAGCAGAGTAAATTGAAATAACACAACGTAAAATGTACTGACTAATAGAACTTTATTCTAAGCCTTTACTGTGAATGTCTCATTAACTTCTTGATCTAACACAGCGTTAGTTATACAAGGCCGAAAGCAAAAATACCACATAACAGCGGCTCATGCCGGCGTACATCATAAAGTGTTACTGAAAGAGACGCGTTGGAGATCATAAAACATTGGACAAATCAAGATGAGAACACAATTCAACTGCATCAAGTACCAATTAAATATTGGAGAGTGGACCACAAATAAGGAATAAAGGGGAAGTAATGAGAATGATACAAAATGTAGTTGTTTATAAAATAGTAGAGCAGTATTCAATAGATGTCTAGCAGTCTGAACTGTTAAGAGCTATATCGAGTAAACATCAAAAAAATCTGATAAAACTGAGATCAATGCAATTCTATGTTTAAGTTGACATATGGTAGTGAAATACATGAAACCACGAGATAAAGAACAGCAATGATCATGTTTGGCATCAATTTAATATCACCTTAAATTCACTATTAATCTACTTTAATGGATGCTAAATGTTATTAAAAATCAACCTTTTCATTTAATTCCCTCAACCGCAGAAGACGTGCAAAAATCGTAGTCAACTCAATTTGGCCTTTATTTACTCACATATCATTGGTCTACGCAATTTCGAACAAATGTTTCATAGCTTTATAAACCTAAGCTTTTTAAATCCAGCCTTTGTTTTTGCCTCTGCATCTATGCGTTTTTGATAAAACTCTTCCTAGAACGACTGTATCAAAATTTAAAAGAGTTTCACGTTCACATAGCAAGAGCGTTGTCGACACCGCAACACGATTATTAGCAGAATTAGTAATAAGTAATAACACAATTATTATAAAAAATGTACACGATAGACATCTATTGTCCGTTAGAAACATTAATTATTATAAAACTTAAAGTTAATTATTATAGCACAAATGTACCCAATAAACATCAAAACAATTCAATTCTATACCAATCAATCATCAAGAGTAAATGATCGCAGCTAAAAAAACTTAAAAACAATTGAACCAAAACCAAATGATGTTTTACTAACTTAAATTTAGTAAACATACAGTCCACAACTGTGCCTTACCGGTACAATTTTTGGTGCTTCGAGCCGGATCGGGGCATTAAATCCATCCATCATTTAACAATAGCGTGGGTTGCCATCTTGAAAATTTAAGTATACATTTTGTTTTTTTTTTTCTGTTTGTTACTAAACAATTGAAGATTTTTTGTTAATAAACCATTACCAACCTATATATAAATTTCGTTTGCTGATTGAATGATTTAAGAGTTCTGATTAATCGCTCACGTGAATTATGGAGGCCCTTAAAAAACGTCGGTCGATATTAAAGGGTCAAATGGGGAAAATAGTGACATTTGCAGATGCTATTGTATCATCCACCAAAATGGAAGATATCAAAGCTCGATTGGAAAAAGTGCATGAATTGAGTACCAAATTTGTACGGGTAGAAGAAAAAATGTTCGAATTAGCCCCAGACACAATTTCATTATCGGATGAATTCGATCATAACTTTTACCACAGAAGTTGCACGTGGCACTGCGACTTTTTCACACTTCATCAGTTCACTTGAATACCTCAGGCGTCATTGGTGATACCACGTGCCAATTTCATACGGGATCAAACGAAACCAAGCTACCGCAATTGAATGTACCAATATACGACGGCGATTTTCAAGAGTGGTAGAGTTTTTTCATCTCTTTAATAGTGCTGTGCATGAGAAATTATCGTTAACCGCAGTTCAAAAGTTACAATATTTAAAGGGGTTAGGCCTAATGGTTCACTAAGCCTAATCAAGCATCTGAGTGTTACGGATGCGAATTACGTAGAAGCCTATCAGTTATTAGTGAAGAGATTTGATAAAAAGAAGCTAACCATAAATCGATACATCGAAACCTTTCTCAAACAACCTGCAACTACACGTGTTAACGCTTCAAATATTCGAAAATTGGCCGTTACAACTCATCAGAGGTTTTAAAGCAATTGGACCACAAGGAGAGTTACGCAATCCATGGCTATAGTGTATATTATAGTCACTAAACTAGGCGACGATAGCCGGCAATTTTGGCAGCATGAGTTGTCAAAAACCGAATATCCAACCCTCCAAAATCTCATCGATTGTCTCCAAACCCGAGCAGACACATAAGAAGGAATTCAAGAAAACGCACCCAAACCAATTGTACCAAGTTTGTGGGGTTCACATACCACAGTCACCAGAAATCTAGTTTGCCCATTATATCATTAAGCACATGATGTATCAGTGTTCGCGATTCAAAGAGATGGACGTAATGGAGAGACGCTCGCTTATCAACGAGAAGTCACGATGCTATAACTGTTTAAGTGACTCTCATACAGTACGTACCTGTAAGTCAAAACGATCTTGCCAGATTGCCCAAAACGACAGCTTATTACACGTTTTCGATCAGTTCAACCCGCGAACTATATCACAACTATCAACATTACCGGTCGTCAATACCGTACAAACATCATCTAACATTACAACAAGCGAACCATCCATCAACGAACGCTTTAATCAACATACCAGTGATCACGCTATTGAGCTCAGTTACCACAAGCTCTTCACCAATCAACTTATTACACCTCACGAACAGGCTCGACAACCACGAGCACTCCTCCAATTAACATACATCAGTATGATGTGACGACTTATAGCCTCTGGTGGTTTGGTTTGACAAATCAAACCAAACCACCAGAGGCTATAAGTCGACCATACCAATAACCGAGAGGATGCAACCTAATCTTCATAATTTCCAATCGCTCTTACCAACCGCAATGGTTAATATTACTGATGAATGCAACCGTGCCGTGTTTTACTAGATTCAGGCTCACAGACATCATTTGTAACCGAAAATTGCATCCACGGCTTAGGCTTACCACGTTACAAGACGCATATTGCAATTAACGGAGTTGGGTCATCTATCCGCGGAAACCAGTCGAAGTGCAATGACATCAAGATAAACAACCCAACCGAAGTTGAAAATAAACGCTCTAATACTTTCAGCTATAACCAGTATGATACCATTCACAAATGTAACTCCAAAACTATGGACCACTAACCGAACATCGAGCTGCTTAGCACAATTAACGTCATGCACCGAACCTGACATCAATTATATGATTCGAAAGTTTTGGGAGACCGAAGAGGTACCGACAACAAATTATCTCACCGCCGAAGAAAAATTATGTGAAACACATTTTGCGGAGACGCACCAATGCACGAATGAAGGACGGTTTATTGTGAAATTGTCATTTAAGAAGGACATTAAGCTATTAGGAGAAACCAGAGATAGAGCTATCAAATGACTTTCCGCTGTTGAAACCAAATTATCAAGAGACCCAGATCTTCGGCGAGATTATACGACGTTCATGCGCGAATATACGAAATTGGGCCACATGGAATTGATTGATCCCAAAGCGATGGTAAATGATTCGTCAATGTCATATTACATGCTACATCATGCAGTAGTGAAACAATGAAGCACTGGTATTTGATGCTTCGGCTCAATCTACGACGACTGTTTCGCTGGACAACATTTTGATGGTCGGACCAACCGTTCAAGATAGCTTGTATTCCATCCTCGTACGTTTTCGTAGACACCCAATCGTCTTTACCAGTGATATCGAAAAGATGCACCGCCAAATATTAATAGATCAAGAAGACGCGGATTTTCAACGAAGCGAGTCTCCAGACCTACCAATTGATGACTACCGGCTGTTAACGGTAACCTACGGTACTGCCTGAGCACAGTGATTGGCCAATAAAACGTTAAGAACTATAGCCGATAACAATGCTACCAAGTTTCCAGCTACTTCAAAACTCATTGCCCAAGCTATTTATATCGACAAACTAATGTCAGGTGCCAATTGTGTAGCAGAAGCGGTAAAGCTCCAAAGTGATACCTTTATACCTTTTAATTATACCTTTATTAGGTTCAGCAGGCTTTCTTCTACGTAAGTGGACGTCAAACAACCCAGAATTGCTAAAAACTATACCGAAAACCAGCCAATAACTAACACATATCGAAATCTTAGAAGGAGCACGATCAGTTAAGTTATTAGGTCTAGAATGGTGTCCAAAGAGTGGCGCATTCCATTTTAAAATTATACCAAAGTTGTAAAGCGACAAAGTAGACAATAAATACTTCTACCAATTTACAAACTGCTCTTTGTTACCTTATTTTGTCCATCGCTCAATCCTCAAATTAGTTTAACCATCCCATATTCAATTAATGCAATTATTACAGGATTTGTGGCAAAAGATTTGGTGTGGCTCTATATATATGTCAAAACTGAAAAAAAGAAATTCCTCGAAACTACAATAAAATTGGGAAGCACTGTATACAAGGTCTGACCCAAAGGTGACTTAAATTAAGGCATTTGACAGTTATTACGAACGTATCCACTTTAAACTAGGTGCGATGGAGATATATATCAATAATGTATCTTCCCTTGTTTTAGCTTCAATCGAAGTGAGCTCATTAAACTTAATCTTGATCTATAGGGGTACGATTATCATGTATGCACAAAAAACCCACCCATAATCCACCCATAAATAAGTCCACTTGAAATAAAAAACAATATTATGGGCAACACTACATTTTTAATTAGCTAGTATAGTACTTTTCGAATAAAGGATCATTAATAATTCAGTGAGAAAATTGTATTTCGATATCCGTTAAAATCGATAGACTTTTTAACAATGTCTGCATAAGAGTTTAAACTTCTAATTAAAGTTTACCATAATTACAATGCCATGCGTTTAAAAGAAAAAAATATTGTGTGTATTTTTCTCACCTCCGCCCACTTCCAATTTAACACTATTACATTTCTCGATATACTCACTATATATACGAGCAAAACATTTTAGTGTGAAAAAAAAACTTGGACCCTGGCATAGTTGGTATATCGAATACAATAAACCCTTCAATTAAATATCAAAATATAAAATAATTTCATTGAATGTTCACAACATACAGCACCACAATGTGATTATGATAATTGCATGTTATGCCACAAAGTACATAGAATTATGTATAATTTCTAATGTTTCGATTTTGATTTTTGTTGCTGTTGCTGCTGTTGTTTGTGTCGATTCCAGTTCCATTGAAAAATTCTCGTATTCTATTAACAGCCGAATATACAAAATAAAGGAAATGGGCGTAAAATTTCGTAAAATAGAAGAAAAGATTTTTACTTTTTATGTACATGGGTGTCATTGTGTTGTGTGCATTTGACACCTTTTAGGAAAATTTTTACGCCGTTTCAGGTATTGTTTTCGTCGAAAATATGGTACTGTGAAATAATTTTTATGTATATTTAATGTCGTAACATTGTTGCAAATTTTTCTGCACGACATCATGATATTGTATATTGAAAGGGTTTACCAATAAATACGAAATAAAATTATAGTGACCCGCACCTTACATTTCTTTATAAAGCAACCTCTTATTATTTTATTCCCTTTATACAAACGATCAATGAAAACTATATTATGTCTTGAAATATATATACATATATATCTGCCTTACCTTTATCCAATTGACCCACGTTTAGCAAAAAATCAAAATCTATTCTTTTCATACAGGACAATACGGATTGTACATGTTTATGATCGAGCCGAGGGTGGTTGCATTCACCAAAATTCATACATGATGATAACAAAAAAAATGAAAAAAAAAGTATCCTGTCAATAGCGATGATGAGATGTTTTATTCCTTTTCCGAAAATACAACAACAACAAAAAACAACAACATTTAGACAATAGTCCTGTATACGGATTACATAAAAACAGGAAATATCCTTTTGTATCCTATAATACTTACAAAAAAAAAGGAATGATTTGGTAAAAAATGAGGAATATTGTGTCATTTTAATTCAAATTTTTTGTATTTAGTTTGTTTCTCCTTTTCTAATAAAAGGATAATAGTATTTTTTTGTATATATTTTGGATATAATGGGACTGGATCCTATATCTGTGTGTATGAATAAAATTGCATTTTTGTATAGGTAGTCTAGTTGATTGTTTACGAATGACTAATCACAATTATTGTAGTGTGTAACGAAGGTGTATGCGGGATTTGTTGCGCAGAGACGTTAAATTTTTATTTCAAGAGTATCATATTTAAATTTTTTTTTTTTTTTTAAGTGTACAATCTTTCAAAATATAAAAAAAAATTAAACACATGCAAAAGTGTCAAAATTTGATTCGCGGATATTGCATCCATCCAGAAATTACTTGTGAAGGACATGTAATTCCACTCAAATAGAAATTTTTTTGACGTATTTGAAAAGAAACTATAAGTTAAGACAAGGCAAATATGTTTAAATTTGAATTTTTATCTGAATTCATATGACAGTAATTCACCGCCTTGAAGTTATCCCAGATTTTCATCCCAGGAAAATTTAAAATAACTTTTGGCAACACGCGCGTAAACCATACATTCCAGACTTTTTTTCTCAATACAAATAAAAGTATCGTTTCTATAAGAAAAACAGAAGAAAAAAATTCTTCTGGTCAAGATTACAGTAGGCCTGGATTTTTGACATATCGACACGGAAAATAGCTCTATTGACTATATTTTGGTCTATTTTGGCACCGTTTTGTCCATTAGAATTTCTGCTACATAAATAAATATGTCGAATTTTCATGTTGCACTATAGAAAAAAAGAAGAAAATTCTTCTGGTCAAGATTACAGTAGGCCTGGATTTTTGACATATCGACACGGAAAATAGCTCTATTGACTATATTTTGGTCTATTTTGGCACCGTTTTGTCCATTAGAATTTCTGTTACATAAATAAATATGTCGAATTTTCATGTTGCAATATAGAAAAAAAGAAGAAAATTCTTCTGGTCAAGATTACAGTAGGCCTGGATTTTTGACATATCGACACGGAAAATAGCTCTATTGACTATATTTTGGTCTATTTTGGCACCGTTTTGTCCATTAGAATTTCTGCTACATAAATAAATATGTCGAATGTTCATGTTGCACTATAGAAAAAAAGAAGAAAATTCTTCTGGTCAAGATTACAGTAGGCCTGGATTTTTGACATATCGACACGGAAAATAGCTCTATTGACTATATTTTGGTCTATTTTGGCACCGTTTTGTCCATTAGAATTTCTGCTACATAAATAAATATGTCGAATTTTCATGTTGCACTATAGAAAAAAAGAAGAAAAAAATTCTTAAATTAATTAATCGATGCATTTTATTCAGTTTTATTTTTATCAAGTTTTTGTTATTTTTGCTAATGAATTCATTTTTTACCTATAATTTGTAACATCCGCCATCTTTTTTTTTGTTTTAGGCAAACCATTTTTCATACATAAATTTGACTAACATTCTTAACTAACTTTCGGCTATAGCTAGGTGTCGTCGATTCTGTCAGTACTAACTACTAAAATAAAAGTCTACTATTACATATAAACTTCTCGATTTTAGGTTAGCAGCCCCAACATTGAAAATACACCATTAACAGTAACACACAGCGGTAAATTAACAACTTTTGGTGAAACAAATTTAACAACAATTGATCCCGAAAAAGGTGATTCTGAAAATGAGTTCATACCGAAAAAAGCAGTATTAAAAAGAAAAATAATGAAAAACGAAGATTTTAACAATCTAAATACCGAGAAGTTTTGTCATTCAGAAACGTACTTCAATAATTACGAAAATGTCCAAGTAGCCCCGCAATCATGGTTATTAATGTTTAATAATAACAAACTTGATGGGAAAATATATCCGTCGATTATAACAAAGTTAATAACTGAAAAAACTGGCTGCCAAGTGAATATTAAATCAACTGACTATAGCACAAAAAAAGAGATAGTTAATACTGTAAATATTCGAACTTGCTGTGGTCACCCTGATTGTTCTAAAAAATTTAAATTATCAAATACTGATATTACTCGCAGCAATTTTACAATTTATGCTACTCCGGGTGCCTCAAATCATAAAGCACTTGTTCCTAGACAAATCAGACGCTTAGATCGAGATGTAATGAAAGTTTATGAGGACCAAATTTATGAGGACCTTATAACATCGGAAAGTGGTGAGATGTTGAAAAAGTTTAAAACAACAACAGTTAAATCATTGACTTTAAATTAAAAAAGTGCGTTCTGAAATGTTGAAAATCAAAGATAACCATCCTAAAGATTTACTAAATTTAATACAAGAAACATGTTCAAGTGATTCAAAAATTCAACGATTGTCTGTGTTACCGTTTTATGCTGCAACATTTAGTAAGACGCAAATAAAAATGTTAACATTTTTAACTAAAGACTGCAAAGCAAAAGGCACCGATCTAATTGAGTATTTCGATGGGACAGGTGGACTAGCCAGAGATCCGTTAAATTCACAGAAATTCATTCAATATTTTGCCATTACAACCCCTGAAAAGATGAATGAAAACAATCCAACGGATATTATAACGGCTTGTCACAATGCCGAAACCTTGGGAAATTGGCTTCGATCTTACAGATTCGAAGTTACAAATCAATTAAACGTGTGGCCTGTAATAAATGTAGTAGTCTTAGACTTTAGTTTTGCGCAGCTTAATGCAGCTTTGTATGCATTCAATAGAATTGATATGGTCCAATACTTGAATTATTTGCATAACTCAATTTATAGGAAACTTGATAATTTAGTAATATTGAGACTTTGTGTGGCACATTTAATGAAGAATATGACTGCTGATGTTTTAAGAATAGTCAAGAGAAAAAAAATTTGAAAGAAGTATTGGCTGCATTTCACTTATTCAAATATTTTAATATAGCAAAATACATATGGAAACTGACAAACCAGTCCCAGAATTGGACAAGATATAGCCAATAGAGCTCCTTACCATGTCAATATGTTAAAAATCCAGGTCTAGTGCAATCTTGACCAGAAGAATTTTTTTCTTCTGTTTTTCTTATAGTGCAACATGCGAATCCGATCAATTATTTTACATACGATACATTTATTTGTATTGAGAAAAAACGTCTGGGATGTATTGTTTACGCGCGTGTTGTCAAAGGTAATTTAAAATTTTCCTGGGATCAAAGTCTGGGATAACTTCAAGGCGGTAGTAATTCCATTAATATTGGGTTTATAAGTAACTTTGTTTTTGAAGGGTTATTTGGCATGTCATGTGTCACTTTTAAGTAATCGCCACATTTGCTTAAGATATCGGTTCACAAATCACGTCTCGCAACAAACGGTAGCAATGCGGCTAAAAAAATTTGTACAGTATGAGATCGGTAGCTAGCTCTATATGTATCGCTCTCGTTCTTGTGCAGCCAAACAAACCAATGAATGTATGATGCTTTAAACGGTTTTGGACCTCCATACCTTCCTTGTGAAATACTTGAATCGACTCGGCTAAATCTTCCAAATTTACAATGGTAATTGGCCTTTTACCTTTAATATTTCTCGTACTCACTGTTCATTTGAGAGATTAGTGCGCCTACCGTGGGTCGGAGCTAGTCCACTAATTCTAAATAAAAATTTTTTTTTATTGAATGAGACGCGTTAGTCTTTATTATTTTCTAACTTCTATCTATTTTATTCTATTTTTATTATCTTATATATAGTTACTAAATGCGGAAGTAAAAATAAAAGGTGATATACATAAATGCTGTATCAACATGTTATGTGTTTAGATAAAAATAAAAGTGTAAGAGATAAAAATAAAAAGATACATGTGCCATATTAGCAGTTTTGGCACGTGTATTTTGTGCCATGTATTTTGTGGTAACATATTCCCGGGCTCCAGTCGAATTGTCCTGGTCCTGAAGGAGTGTTCCAATTTAGTGTTAAATCCGGTCAAAATGAAAGTGTCTCCTTCCAACACACAGGTTGGATCTAGTGTTAGGACCCTCTCTTCTTCAATGAATATGGTGGTTGTTTCGATTGTTTCACTGTCACTTTCGCAAATCACATTATAAAGATAATTTGACTTGATTACAAAGATCCATGCGTTGTGACGGCGTAGCGGAATCCATAATGATGTGATGTCCATTTTGTGGATCTCACAACTATTGGGCATCTCAGTACTGCTGGTGTTTGAGTGATACGCATTCAGTGGTTGTTTTATGACACAGATATTCAGTTCATCCGAAGAGAGCCGTATATATTGATTTTCTTGTATAGCAATCAATAAATAATTTGATGATGGTTTGATGTACATGTATTCTTGCTGGTGCATCGTTGGAACAGGCATAGTGTAGTATATATTATATCGAGTCCTCTGTACTAAAGGAATTTTGATCTCGAATATGACAGTTACTTTAATTTGTATGGTTTTGACTGTGGCTGTTTTATAAATGGCGGCTATATCCTCTCTTCGGTATGGAATGGCCTGATTTAGTTTTCAGTTTGGGATGATTTGATTGATCAGTCCCTAAAGCTAGTGTGGAGTTAGGATCAACGGATCGAGGATGCCTTGATGGACTTCAGTGATGGTATGCCTCAAATTTCTGGGATGTCTCTTCATGCATGTGTTTCATGACGTTGATAGTTGACCCTAGTATCGACATCCGGCTTTGTAATAATTCCTTATGATGCTGCTGGTTCGCATTTAAATTGTCTATGCTTTTATGTAAGCCTTTCCTTCCCTTTGATCTAGTACTCCGAATAATTCATTGGCAATCGTTGCGTCTGATTTTATTCCTACTTAGAGTGTTTAGAATATCATTTTTTTCCTTTAATTCTTTGTGGAGTGATTTTATCTGTGATACAATAGCTTCACAGTATTTAAACAGGTCAGTCTGTGCTGGTATTGTAAGCTGATGTTTCGTTTGAACATAAGTTGCTTAGTTGGCGAGCAACGTTTCCAAGGTAATCTAGCTCCCGGTGTTAGTGTTGAAAAGTCATTTGATGATAGTGGAAGAAGTGGTTGTTGTCATCCCTTCAAATGTTAAAGGTTTTTCTCCAAATATCCTGCGTAGATGATACTTTACGAACTTGACTGCCACTTTCCATAGTCCACCCATGTGTGGTGCCTTTGGTGGTATATAATGCCATTGTGTGCCATTGTGTGCCTTTGCAAGCTGTTCTGCCAGGTTTTCGGGTAGTTGTTTCAATGCAGTGATCATATCGTTCTTCATAATTTTTTAAGCTTCTATAAAGTTGGAACTACAGTCGCTGTAGAGGTCCGAACAATGACCTAGACGCGCTGCGAAATGTTTAAACGCCGCTAAAAAAGCCTCAGATGACAGGTTGCTTATTACTTCTAAGTGAACGGCCTTTGTTGCGAAACAGACGAACACTGCTAAGTATCCCTTACAGCTTTTATTACCTCATCCTGGCGCATGTCGCAGGTGAAATGGCCCGGTGAAATCCACTACTATATGTGTGTAAATGGTCTAGTTGGAGTAACTCTTGTTGCTGGAAGATCACCCATTAATTGTTTCATAGATCGTGTTTGTTGTTTGTAGCAAATTACACATATGTTGATGAAAGTTTTTACTGCTAACGGACCCTTTATTATTCAATACTTTTGGCGGATGAAAGCTAGGGCAAGAGATTTGCTTCCGTGCAGCGTCACCTTATGCGCGTAGTCTATCAGAAGTGTTGTCAAATGAGACTTATAGGGAATTAACTCTGGCATTAGACAGCCTTGTGATAAAAATACAAATTTTGCACATATATTTCATGGAAATATGGAGAAAAAGATTAAAAGACGATACGAGTTTAGTGTAGCAACAGATCGGACAATTATTTTTGAATTATGAGCATTATTTCACGAGAACGACGGTGTGGTTCGATACTTCAAATCGGCATTAGAGAATGTAAAAGCAGATGACTTGAAAGTCATTATTAGCATTATTAGCACATTGGCATGATCTCACAGCGAAAATTTTCAAGCATAAACTTATGAGTTTTACGGTTCTCTTGACTAAGAACAATATTTACTGAACAATTCGCTGCTGGAGGTATTCGATTGAATGACAGAAAAGAGGTCTACCGCACATGCCCATATTTTAATTTGATTAAAATCTTTGATTGGTTGAGAAAATTGATTCATATGATTCGCGGACCACGTAAATTCATAACCCGCACATTTCATGGAAGATCGAAAATGCACCAAAGTGTACCCACGTCAGATGTTCCAAGAAATACAAAGTTTCCAAGAAGGCAGAGGATTGTGCCATATACTCTCAGTCAAATTTAAAATGTTTAAATGTGAGTAAAGGAAGCGATATGACAGTTTTTAAACTCGCAAATCCCAATGCACCCGTCAATAAAGTTGAATAATTCCAAACGGGACGTTACATAAGCAGTAATGAAACTGTATGAGCAATTTTTGGTTACGACATTCATGAAGGCTTTCCAGATAGCATGCATCTCAGTTTTAATTTGGAAAACGGTCAACGAGCCTAAAACATGCAAGAGAATATTGCAAAAAAAAGAGATGCCAGGCATTCGTCGATAGCTAACAGAGTTTCTACAGATGCATTTGAACGAGTATATACTGCGTTGTTTCGAATAAAAGGGAAAGCTCTATACTATTTGCGAATGCTGCTTTACATAAAGTCAAAAGATAAACAACGTTTCAAGCTATCAAAACCATCGATGGTAAAGTGTGTCAGGCATACAGAGAACACTGTTTCGAACGTAGTTTGTTTCCAAATAATTAACATTGAGACAACTTATTGTCTGTCAAATCAGCTAGCTACAATTCGTATACCACAAACCAAAAAGCAGATAGCTCAGCGTAGATAGCATCGTATACATTTTCTTGCAGCTGGCTTACCACTTGTTTTGTTGTTGGAAATCGTCTTATATCTACAATTGTACAACCAATTAGATTGATCACTTATATTTTTAAACCTCGTGGTTTCGAAGTTGACAGTCGCTGCAAAATATTTTTCTGAACCAACTGCATTGCCAGTTCTTTCTAAAAATGTTTTCTCTTCGATGATTTTCGATTTGCATATAAAGTTATGGATTAGTATTTTTGTGCAAACTGTAAGTGGCTACACCAGCAATATCCAGGTAGTAGGAAAATGTATCGTATAGTAATAGTTCGACCTTTTTTCAAAAATGATGCTGATATACAGAAAATCAGATGAGGATTTTAATTGGACAAAATATTGAAATGGTGATAGAAAAATGATTGAAAACAAATCAAATTCGTGGATGGGGAGCATGCTACAAGCATAAGAATAATGGATGGACAGTATGTTAAATATAAAGAACAACAGAAATTTCGTAATTTCGTCGAAACACAAGAAGCATTTGACAGCTATTTAATGCAGCTTAAGCAACATTTTACCGGTTATAATGTGGAAAGTATATTACTATCAAACGTGCTTACTTTGAAGAACAGAAAATTTTACTTGAACATTTTTAAAGAACAGAAGCTCTTTTGATGGCCTTGTGATTGACACATGTGTTGGCTTTGATGTTTAAATTTTGACAAACTGTCAAAACAACACCGCCAATTTGATTTCCAATTCTTATCGGTGAAGTGTAACCATTGGGGATTAATCGGTCATTAAGCTTTAGGTCGGAACGAAAATGTTAAAAGTTCAATCGGTCGTTCGAATTCAATACAACTTAAATTTCACGTATTCACACAAAAACCACGTCTAATAAAGTTTTAGGGTAAGATTATTGTTAATCCACTAATCGAGGTCGAGTGACTACAATTTCAAGAGCAGACGAACTATTAAAAAATCACTTCTGCGTCTTCACAAATTTAATCTGTGGTGCAATTTAAACAAATGTACAATTTTTACCCAGAAATTTAATAACTGGGACACATTATTGATGCTGTGGGCATCAGTCCAGAAGATTTTGGGCTGAAAGCTATATCCAAAATTTGCTCGTCCTTCTGACGATAAACAAGTAGAAGCATTTATTGGTAAGATAAATTAATATAACAAGTTGCTGATCTTAACGCCACTAAACAGATTAAGATGGAATGATATTCCTCTCGAATGTAGCCCTGCTCAGGAAACAGCTTTGCAGTTATGGAAAACTCAAATTGTTGATGCTGCTAATATCTCATTGTTATCTTGATGGAACAGAGCATCCAATTTCCTTCGCATCAAAAACACTGGCGAAGCACCAAAAGTTTTCTTGTCAAATCGAAAAGGAAGGTTTATCTATTGTTTTTGGCTGCCAGAAATTCATAAATTTCGAAAGACCACAAATCGTCCGTCAAGAAATGGGATAATTAAATGAATGCATCATTAAATTAAATCTAATTAAAAGCAGCGATGAATTACTAATCAAGCATAATTTAGGTTGCAGGCCTGGAGTTTCTATAGTAATTTTCCACATTTGTTAAAATGACATTCATACAAACCAGGAAAGCTTAGGAAAGTTTCAATTGCAAAACGGATTGCTTACAGTAGAACATAAAAAATACTATATTGTTAAATGTAGCGATCGCTAATCAAACATGTGGTACAAGTAAATATATAGATCCGCAGCCGCAATGTAAATATTTTGACAAATTCCTAAATTGTTTTGGATCCGCACGATAAATTGATTCGTTTTATTTGATAATCAAAATTTAAAATTAAATAATCAAAATTTTATATTTTCAAGCGTTCGATTAAGTTGTTAAATAACCCGTCATGCTCTAAAAAACCAAACCCAAAAATATCCGTCTTCTTTAAATTTTACGCAAATCAAAATATTATTCCAAACCACTTAAAAATTTTAAAACATACCTCGGAAATTTTAATCGATTGTAATAAATTCGATTAAAATCCAATTTAACCGCAGATTAATCCTAATACACTGCTGCGGAGTTTTCATATTAAAAATTGGTTACGCTGCGTTACTATAGCACTACCGAAAAAAAAAATCGAAATTCCTTCTTAATCAATCCTCATTTGAATTAATTTCATGGATCGATTTAAAAAATATCAAATTTTGACGATTTCATTAATCAAACGGAGTGTGGAATAGGACCGTAAAAATTAAGAAAAGGAGAATCATCGATTTAGGGGATGTGTTGTTTATTTTGATTTCATGTTTTTTGTAATCGTCATCGTTTAAAATTATCATCCTTATTTTGTTCACCACCATAAGGATGATTAAGCGATTAAATCGGTTTTTTTATACTATTTCATGTCCTTTTTGGGAAATGTGTATGAAATGCATACAATTATTAATGTTCGTGTGGTGTTTCAACGCAACGACGAGTATACGTATATAAAATGAGACATTTTAATTTAATTCATTTTTCAAATGACACACAGTGATAATTTTCTAAATGACTAGGCACTAAGTTGACACAAAAAAATTTAGTGACAAACTACATTATTCTATTATAAAAAGTTATGAATTTCTTAAGATATTTAAGTGTTTCCATATTTATTTAAAATTTAAAATGTTAAAGGGTATAGTCCTTTCATTGCTTACACTATACTGAGCGCAATTGAAATCTGGACTGCTACCAAAATTACTCAAATCCCAAAATGAGTCGAATTCCTTGTTAAATTCTATTAAAAATGACCTTCCTACACAAATGTGTATGTTTATTTTACTTGCATTTGGATACAATACAAAACTGGATACAATTTTGCCTTAGCAGCTAAGAAATAATTCGACGATTTAATTAAAATTCAACACATTTTATGTACTCAACATTACCTATCCTTCCAACAAACTTAGTAGGAAAACATCCATTTATAAATATCTTTAAAGATGGCCTGTCAAATAATTCCAAACTTGATGAAAGTTCTTTTTGAGTGTGAAATCCGAATGTATAGCGATTTATTTTAATGTGCAGCCACACCGCACTCTTACGGGTCAAGTACGCAATACAATATAGTATCACTGATCCCTGACACCCTACTCCCGTTTTAGTAACCGACGAGCTACTCAATTAAACGGATCCAATATAATTGGAAAATAAATTGAAAATAACACAAATAAATTACCTTAAGCAATTCTCAATCAACAAACAAGCAAACAAAAAAACAATTTTCTCATCATCTTAGAAAATTTTAATCTCGTTTTTATCTATTATATGACGAGGTTAATGCGGAGGAAGCAATGTCGCGACATTTTTTTTCGATTGTTTGTTATTTATTATTTATCGTCGATGGAAAATGCTTGGAAAATAGGAAAACGATAAAAAAAATTCAAATTGAATATTGTTTGATAGTAAATAGATCTGATGTTATCGACGATAAAGATAAATAATTCTTGGATAATTTTGCTGCTGTTGTTGTTGTATGTAGAGAAACGAAAACACGTAACAGATACTTGAGAAATTCAATTAATTTGGTTTCAAGTAAAATTTAAATAAATATGAGATTTGTCGGTTAAAACGTATACTGAAGGAGTTTTGATATACGAAGTGTTATTATATAAAAAAAAAAACCATGCAACAAAAATATGTTCACACGTTGTTGGCAAATCAAATAAAATTAGGAAGACCTAGTTCCTCCTTCTATCTTGATAAAAAAGAGCGCTGAAAAAGTATTTGTTGTAATGTTTATATATATTTGATAACAAAATTTATGCTGGTGACCAGAGCTTTTGATTAAGGTATCAATCATCACAATCGGGCCACCATAACGTGTTGGATTAAATTGTATATTTAATCCAACACGTTATGGTGGCCCGATTGTGATTAAATTCGTAAATTTTTTTTAGAATATTAGGAAATACTCCATTTACCAAACTTTTATTAAATAATTCTTCCAAAATAAACAATAGATGGTTGGCAATTTGCTTAATGGTAAAATTACTAATCTCATCCGATCCAGAAGAATCCGTGTTATCCAAAGTTGATATTATTGACAAAATTTCGTTTTTACTTATTGGTTTGAAGAAAAAGGAGAGATATTCTTTTTTTTGGTGAGATACTCTTGTGATTGCCTTAAATTCTGGCGTAATTGCTTTATGGTTTCATCAAAGTATATGTTAAATGTATTAGCCATTACTTGCGCATTACATAATTGAGAATTTCGGTACCGAATACATTTAATTGAATTTTCTGTATTTCCTCCATTAATAATTTCCTCTGTTAAGCGCCAATTTTTTTTAAATCGCAATTATAACTACCAAATTTCGTCATATAATAAGCAGATAACCAGATAACTAACATTACCAGATAACAATCAACTTCAGCATCACCATGAATATATATATTTATATCACCAACAATTACTAAATTTTTAGAATGAATTTTGTGCAAATATCTAGCGAAATATTCAATAAAATTATTTATGTTTTGAGAATGAAGCCGGTAAATACATAGAACGCAAACTGTTTTTGAATTTTTGGAGCAATTTATTTTTACAATGTCAGCTACATCCACATTGAAAACACTAGAGGTGAGCTGAATATAATCTTTAACATATACAATGATACTTCCTGACCGGTAGTTATTGTTACAACAGTCTACGAAAATTTGGAATATAAAAGCGACTGCTGGACTTTAGCTCATAAGTAGTTATCCAAACTTCGGATAGAAAAATTAAATCGGGTGGAATATTCTAGGTCGCAAAATGTGAATAAACTTTATCGAAATTTTTTTTTAAGCTGTTGGCATTTTGATGGACGACCACAAATAGGTATCAATTATCACAATCGGGCCACCATTACGTGTTCGATTGAATATACAATCAAATTCGTAAATTTGCAAAGGGTAACCCATTTGTTTTTTCTGCATAAAAATTATTGGTTAAAATGTTACTATATTTTATAGCATAAATTCTGGCTAACTTTGCTGATTTCTTTGAATGAAAATTATTTGTTGAAATGTTTTATATATTTTATAGCAAGTTTTATATGACACAAACAAACAAATCTATTTTAAAATGTATATTTCGTACCTAACAAAATGATAAATTTCATTACAACTTTAAAATCTGTAGTAAAGAGATTAAAATCAAATCAGGTAATAGAAGTTGTAATCAAATACAAATACAAATATAAATATGCTTAAGTAAGAGTAAACACTGGTTTACCATTCATAAATATCTTGCCATTCTCAAACCACTGTGCACATATAATAAAAGCAGCAGCCGATAAGACAACATATATAAAACAACGCTGATTGTCTTTAATCATTTTAAAGGCGATAAAGCACGTGTGTGATACTTAAAATTTTTTAACATTTTTAATTTTATTTAATTATTTTTATTTATGTAATAATTTTTCTAATATCTATCAATTTTCAAATCAAATAATTTTGTATTGTATATATTGTAACACCATCGACTATAAAAAATATAGTATCAATTTAATAACCTAATCGCAACAATTGAAAGTAATAAAAATATAGTTTGTGTTCTACTATTATTGTGTTGAGTGGTTGTTGTCGTGAGTGATATACCTCTTACCTATCCTGTACCTTGTGCAAACGATCGGGTAGAAATAGTATTTTGTTTATTTTTTGTTATTTGTAAATACAAAATGTCGAAAATGTTAAAAATCCTTAAGTATTTTTCATACCAACGACTTCGACTTTGGACTTTAAAAATGAGAATTTTTTAAAATCATTTAAACTATAAAAATTAGGATTATTCGATTAATAATGTCAAGTTATAAAATTAATTAGTTTTATGTGACAAATGTAAGTACAGTGCAATGGAGTTAGCTATAAAGCAAGTGCGATACGTAACATATTTCGATTTTAACAGTTTGAAGTTTTCCAAAGTCCAAAGTCAAAGTCGTTGGTATGAAAAGTACTTTATTTTATGGTGTTGTCTGTTAATTTTGATAAAATAGAACAAATACTTAACACACTTTAAAATGATCGTTATAAAATTGAGTTCGTACGTTTTTTTTAGACACAACAAATGGCAACCGCATTTGAACCAATTGTCCTGGTGCATGGTGGTGCTGGAGATATTCCGGATGAACGAAACGCCGGCAAATACAAAGGAACTATAAATGCTGTTAGACTTGGCTACAAAAAACTATTAGAGACAAATAATGCGATTGATGCTGTTGAAACAGCCGTTCGAACAATGGAATTAGATGATTATTTTAACGCTGGTTATGGTGCAATTTTGACTTTGGAAGAAACGGTTGAAATGGATGCTAGTATTATGGATGGACATGATTTGAGTGCTGGATGTGTTACCGCCGCTAAAGATATTATGCATCCTATTTCATTGGCCCGACGAGTTATGGATAAATCAGTGCACACTTTTCTATCGGGCGATGGTGCCAATAAATTTGCGCACGACCAAGGTTTTGAAATATTACCACCGGGTAGTTTAGTCACCGAATTTGCACAAGAAGCACACAAAGAATGGCGAGAAAGTTTAAAACATGATGGTATGCAATTTTCGAGTACGAACATTGGTAAACATTATGGTGAAGTTGGAACAGTTGGTGCGGTGGCTATTGATGCACAAGGTAATATTGCGGTTGCAACATCAACTGGTGGAATTACAGGAAAAATTCCTGGTCGTGTTGGTGATACACCAGTTTTAGGTGCAGGAACTTATGCTGATAATCGGGTGGGTGGTGTATCGGCAACAGGACACGGTGAAATTATTATGCGATACAATTTGGCACAACAAATTTTAGCAAGAATACGTTATCTAAATGAAGATGCTCAAAAGGCAACAGAAATAGCATTGTTAGAAATGAAGGAAAAATTGACGGGAACTGCAGGAGCAATTACAATTGACAAAGATGGAAAAGTTGGTATTTCATTTACGTCAAAAAAAATGGCGTGGGCATATAAAAAAGGAAATTGTATTAATTACGGTATCGCTCGCAACGAACATTTTTCGTTCTGTGAATAAAGTAGTTTGTACTTTAAATATTGCCTGCGCGTTACTCTCTAAAATATATGGTGAAAAGTACGTCAAATCACAAATGTTATGTTTTAATTTTATGATTTTTATGTTTTGAAATTGTAGTCTTGAAAAAAAAATTTTGTTGTTGGTTTTTAAAATACAGGGTGTCAAATTTTGAGCTCGTTTTAAAGGTGACTAAATAAGGTTTAATAAAAATTGTAAAAATGTAAATTTTATAATTTTTTTATTTTCAAATTTCCCGCCAAAGTTTAAATTTTCTCAAAAACCTTGCTTGCAATGATTGTACATGTTTGTACGACACGGTACAAACGATCTTTGGTCCATCGTTAATTTTAATTTTTTTTTATTTATTATTATTACAACTGATTTATTATATAAGTCATCTAGCAATTTTTCCTTTCTTAATTTAATTCACATTTGTTGGGATACAGGCCAATGGCTAGTCCCAAAGATAAATATAATTATTTATTTAAATCAATATTTGCTATAATATAGTATTATTTTAGTTTACACTCACTAGATTCATTGGTTTGCTTCTTTGTAGGCGTCGTCTTGCTATCGGACAGTCCAGCATACTGCAATTACTTCATTGATGTCTTCCATTTTTAAGTCACGGTGCAGGTTTTCATTTCGAATGTACCACGGAGCATTTAAAATATTCCGAAGTACTTTATTTTGGAACGTCTAAATTATCTTAACGTTTGTTTTCTTAGTACAGCCCCAAAGCTACATTCCGTAAGTCCACACAGGTTTCAGAGTTTGCCGATATAGGAGCAATTTATTATGTATAGATAGTTCCGAGTCTCTACCTGTGAGCCAATACATTTTCCTGTATTGACATGTTCTTTCCATTTAAGTTTGGCATCTAGCGTCATCCCTAGATATTTTGCTGTATTTGCATAAGGGACTTGTTTCGAGTTTGTTACGATTGGTTTGTTTTATTAGTAAAATTCACATGAACCGATTTTGTTTCATTGAGCTTAATTCTTCATTTCTTCATCCAGTTACTAACTGTATTAATCGATGTTTGTAATTTTTCTGTAGCTCGCGTTACATTACTTCCAACTGCCAAAATTGATGTGTCGTCAGCATATGTAGCTATGGTTGTTTCTTTCATTAGTGGTATGACTCGTGTATACTGGAGGTACAAGATGTGGCGCAAAACGCTTCCTTACGTTCCTCCTGCTGAAATTTTCTTTAGATCTGAGATCCGAATATTCATATTCCTATTTTACACGGAAATTGCTATCTGTTATGTAAAATTTTAAGATTTCATAATACTGTTTGGGAAGATCTCGATGTAACTTGTACTCTAATTCTTTGTACTATAATCCTTTGTGCCAGGCTTTAGTCTCTTCGGAAGTAGTTTTTCAAATATCTTCGATATAGTAGGAAGTAGAGATATTGGTCTAAATTACTTTTTATCGTTACTGTTTTTGTCTGGCTTTAAAATCATGATCACTTCTGCTACCTTCCACTGCCTTAGATCGTATCTTAATCTAAACACAGCATTGATTATGTGCAGAAGTTTGTGTATTGCTTTGTCTGGTAGTTCTTTTATAATTTTTTTTTTTTATTACAACTGCCTATGGCTTTCTTCTTGAATCTTTCCAAAAAAAATTAACAAGATGTATGCAAATCTTACAAACTAACCTTACTGCTATTTTTATAAGTCTTAACCAATGTTAATACTTATTATTAGTGTGCACCATTTACTTAATTTATAAATTCAATAGTCCAAGTGGATCAGTTCTTCTCAGTCGTCTGTATCTCGGTTGTTTTAGAATGTCTCGGGCCAAAGCATTGGGATGTGTCTCTAGTTTTGAACAATATGTCGAACTATAGGTTCTAATTGTATCTTTAATGGTTAAAATACCGAGGTCATGATGTATGTTGGTGTTTCGAATATACCAGGGAGCATTCGCGATCCTACGAAGTATTTTTGATTGTGTACGTTGCAAAAATTCTCTATTTGATGCTATTAGCCAATACATCTTAGCAAATTTTATTTTTATTTGATTACGCTTTGCTTCTATATGCTTTTTCCATGTCAACCTTCTGTCCAGATGGAACCCTAATTATTTGACACTAGATTGAGTTAGAGTTACACTGTTCAATTTAACTTGTGGGCAGGTGAGTTTGTTAAGTGTGAAAGTAACATGTGTTGATTTATTTTCATTGACTTTTATACGCCAAGTCTTTAGCCAGTTTTCAATTTTATTCAGATGATTTTGCAGTTGCGTTGAGGTAGTTTGAGGATGTTTACAAGACACTAATATGGCTATATCATCAGCAAATGTAGATATTATATCTTCATTGCAAATGGGCAAATCGGCTGTATCCAACAAGTATAAAATTGGTCCCAAGACACTTCCTTGTGGAACACCTGCGCTAATATCATTTAAACCAGTGGTTGCTGCGTTTTGTTTAACAAAGTATTTCCTTTGAAGAAGATAGTTTTCAAGAACTACATGGAACTGCTTCGGCAAAAGTTCTTTAACTTTGTATATTAAACCTCTATGCCAAACTTTGTCGAAGGCTTGTGCAATATCTAAGAAGACAACAGAACAATATTTTTTTTCTTCGAAGGTGAGTTTAATTGCGTTGACAATCCTGTGAACTTGCTCTATAGTGCTGTGCTGATTTCGGAAACCAAATTGGTGATCTGGTATAATATGCCGTTCTTCTAGTACTGGTTTCAGTTTCCATAGTAACAATTTTTCAAATAACTTTGATATCGCGGAAAGCATGCTTATTGGACGATATGATGAGATTTGTGTCTCATCTTTTCCAGACTTATGTATCATTGCAATTTGCGATATCTTCCTTTTTTGAGGAATGTAACCAGTTCGCCTGATTGCGTTGAAGATGTATGTTATTAGTTTAATGCATTTGTCTGGTAATTCTTTAACCATTTTCCCGGTAATAAGATCATGTCCTGGTGCTTTTTTCGGACTTATGCAGTTTTTTATTGTGCTCTTAACTTCCTTCCATTTGAACTTTATAGGTTTAAAATATGGATCATTCACCGTTTGGTTTGGTAGCATGTAGTTGTTAACTTGTTCATGTGGTGAGAATACGCTTTTTAGATGAACAGCGAAAGCATTGGCTTTTTCTTCATCACTTCTTGCCCAGTTGCCACTTGGCAGTCTAATGGGCGAACACGAGTTTGCCGGCCTCTTAAAACTTTTAGTAGCTTTCCATAAGGAATAGTCTGTTCTCTCTGTTGCCGAGAGTTCACTTAAATAGTTTTGGATACCTTCATTTTCTTCTTCCCTCAGAGCTACTTTCAGGGATTTAATTGCTAGATTTAATTTTCATTTTAATATCGGCGATCTTTGCTGCTGCCTCTGCCGTCAAATTTTTCGATTTTCTTGTATTAATTCTTGGATGTTTTTAGGAAGTTTATTAACTTTTTCAAAAACACTGATGTTAGGTGTGCTTTTGCAGTAGATCTCTGAGGTAGGCTTCTGCTGCATCAATATTTGATGGTGTGCTAAGAGGAATATCCAGTAGGCAATTCTCTTCAATTTGTCTACTGTATTGATCCCATTTAGTTTTTTTATGGGTCAGGCGTTTCTGTGCTTCAGTCTTTAGGGCATCAGTACTTACTGTTATAATTACTGGTGAATGGTCGCATGATAAATCGTAACAATCTGTTGCCATAGCATTTGTACGTGCAATGCATTTAGTTATACAGAAGTCTATTAGATCAAGAATTTTCTTTTTATCCGTAGGCCAATATGTTGGGTGCCCCGCTGATAGATAATCCAAACAAAGTTCATCCATAGCTTCATAGAGCTGCTTTCCTTTCGGAGTCGTCAATCTTGAACCCCATTTAGTATGTTTTGCATTATAATCACCTCCTGCAATGAATTTATTGCCTAGATGGTTAAAATAATCTAAGAATTGCTTCTTTTTTATTGCGTGTTTCGGTGGGCAATAGACTGATGATATTACACAGTTTCCAGAGCACTCCTCCATGCAGATATTTGTCGTTTGGATATGACCTTTGTCATATTTCTCAAGTTCAAAGTGTTTTAGTCTTCTTTTAATCAACACAGCTTGTCCACCATGTGCTTTACCATCAGGATGTTTAGTGTCGTATACTGAATACCCATTAATTTTGAAAAAGTTTTTTTTGGTGAAGTGTGTTTCTGATATTAACATTATGTCAATATTGTGCTCGATAAGGAATGCTTGCACCTCTAATTTTTCGGATTTAAATTTTTTATTTCTTCTTTTAACTCACGGAGCGTTACAGTTTGTATTTCAAGGTCATTTGATCTGTGTACAAAATCAACATTTTTATTCGCAGATTGTCTGGGTAGTGGTTGAAACGTTTCTTCGAGGTGTCTCGTAAACAGATCCGCTTTTTGCTTACTACTACGAGCCCACGAATGTCATTTCTAATAGGTGCTGTTGAATTTTTTGGTCTCTTGATCGATTTTGTTGCTTTCCATAAGGTCTATTCAGTGACCTTTTGACCAGTAAGGGAAGATAAATATGATTATATTGTTATTAAGCTCGGTTTAATTAGCTGCAGTTCGATTTATCTGCCAGAACTTACGTGCTGTACGATTTTTAGCCACCAGTTCTATTACTTGGAGTGGATAATTTGTGCCTCTAATGTTATTTGCAGGTTCGAGTGGAGTGCTTTGCCACGCTGCTTGCTGTATATTTTCAATTAGTCTGTCAATTTCTTCTTCAACGTGCATAAATCTTCTTATTGGCACTTGCAATTTGATATTTTTATTTAACAATTCACGAAAAAGGTTCCAATTGGTATTCCTGTTGTAAAATTTTGGTGATATTTATTTTTGAATAATAAATAGTTTCGCCTAATGTCATAACAGGAAAGTGATCTGATGTAAGTTCTTCATTATTTTCCATTCGTATGTAGTTGTCAGATATTCCTTTTGTTACAGAAATCTATAAGATCAGAAGTTTTGTTTAGATCTGTTGCCCAGTAAGGTGCGCCACCAAATTGGAAGTCGCATTTTAATTTTTTGGCTGCTTTAAACAGTTCTCTTCCTTTTGGTGTTGTAGTTCTAGAGCCCCAAAAAGTGTTTTTTGCGTTGAAGTCACCGCCAATAATGAAACATTGTCCCAAAGAGTGAAAAAATTCTTCGTATTCTTCTTTTTTTAAGTTATAGCATGGTGGACAGTATATAAAGCTGAGATACTTACATCTTTGTTCTTAGTTTGAATTGTGATTGTTGTCACTTTTATGGACTCAGGTTCAACTTTCATTTCTTTATGGTGTTTTATATTATTTTTTAATGAAAATGGCAGATCCCCCTCTTGCCCTTTCTGCTGGATGAATATCATGGTAGAAACTGTACCCACGTATTTTGCAATATGAAGATCTATTAAAATGGCTTTCAGAGATTAAAGATATATCAATTTTTTGCATGTTTAGAAATATTTCTAGCTCAGGAATATGATGGATTAGCCCATTTGCATTCCATATTACTATTCTCAGCGTTTGTAAATTTATTTTTATTTTTATTCACGTTGGAATACTGCGATGATAGTTTTCAATTGGTCAAATATAAGTTTATTTATATCAGCTTGCTCGTCAAGTTTTTTACTTAAAGCTTCTATGGTTTTGATGAAATCTATTTGAACTTGGCCAGTATTATTTACTTTTGTGGTTGATTCTTGATTTTTAGCAACGTCTGCATATGATGCGTTACCTTGTAGATGTTATAATCCCTTATTAGTCGGTTGGTTTGTTGTACCAGGGTTTCTTTGATTTTGCTCAGAATATCTTGCACGGTTTCTAATTTTTTGCAATTCTTTAGCTACTAGGACAAAGGACAACACTCTGCAAATTATCGTGGTTGTGGATAATTTGCAGGGTGTTGTCCTTTACAATTTATGCATGTTGCTGTAATGTTTCTGTCTAATGTACTAATACTCGTAAGATGCTTACCAGCACATTTGACACATCTTGCGTCACGCTCGCAATATTTCTGCCTTGCAATAATCTTCGCGCCCCAATTTCATTAACTACGAGTTAATCAAACCTCTTATATTTTTTAAAAATATGTTTACCAATGCAAAAAAAAATTTAAAATTAATTAAAGAAAAAATGAATGGTACACACATTGCGTATGTGTTTTGCTGCTTCCAGACAGAAAACAATTTTTCGGACAAAGCAGTGAAAATTTGGAAAACCTAATTTTTTGGACTGATCATTGTGGTGCTGCGCATCTTGTATAACATAACATTCTTTAATGTACTTATCATTACGATTCGATCTATTCAACCGTCATGCAATCGTTTTTGCCTGGCGTTATCCGACTAACATCATCATCGTTATAGTAATCTATTACGGATTGCTTAAGTTCATTACTTATTCGTTTTCCGATTTTCGGTGCTGGGCGACTCATTGAACCGTTATTGTTTTGTAATTCCTTAGCTGTTCACACTATATATTGTGTATAGTTTTAAACTTATTTTGAATTTGCTGTATGGTTAGGGATTTCGGAAGAATGGTCAACAACTGAATGTTATCACAGGTTTTGTTCAACTGCTTAAACTTGAATTTCATTATGAACTCATCGTACAACTCAGCCTTCTGTTGATATTCTATTGGCTTATTCAAAAGAGGTTCAATCCCAGCAACCAACGATGCTGATGATGATGGTATCAATGAAGTTAATTTCATAATTTTTTCCTGTTGATGGTGCGGCCTTGTTTCTAATTTACTCGGATATATGGGAGATAAGCCAACAACTAGCAATATAAATTATTAATTTCTTTTAAAACGATCGTATGTTGTAATGCAGGCTCTGATTTGTTTATAATTTTTTTTAATGGTGCCAATGGCTTTATTCTTGAATCTTTCTACAAAAGAAACTAACAAGAAGTATTCAAATCTTATAAGCAAAAATTGTTACTATTTTTTTAAGTCTTAGCCACTATGTTAATACTTAATATTAGAGTTCGCCATTTCTTTATTTGCATTAACCTTGAATATTCAAATTATTTAAATTAAAGATCCGTAAGTGAAAGTGGATTACACTTTTAAGTCGGCGGTACCTTGGTTGTTTTAGTATGCTAAAGGCGACTTCATTGGGATGCATTTGTAATATTTTGTATTGAATCCTCTGATAGTTTCCTTAATTGTTTTAATACCAAGGTCATCGTGTATGTTGCTGTTTCGAATATACCATGGGGCGTTTATATTACTTCGAAGTAATTTTGCTTGTGTTCGTTGCAAGAGCTCTCTATTTGATGTGCTGGTAGATCCCAACAACTAAATTCCATAGGTCCATATGGGCATAATTATCACTTTGTAGTAACACCATTGAATAACCATAAATAGAAGGTGACACCGCTAACTTTGCAGCGACATATGAGCCAAGTGTTAATAAATTGTACTACGAAATAAATATTTCTGTGTCTTTGCTAAATTATGTCCACGAATATTTTTTATTTTATGTAATTAGTACGTTTATATTTCCAATTTAAAATGTGTTTGTTGAAACACATGTGTTTATTAGATGAATGTGTTTGTTAGTAGGTAGTAAAATGTGTGAAGATTTAAAAAACAAAAAAAACAAACTAACAGCAACATTTTCTTTTATTCTTTTCTTTTGATCAAAAAATAAACATAATTAGGTATCAATTGATTTAATTTTTCAGCGATTTGATCGTTTTTTTTTTTTTTTTTGGTCACACGATATTTTTCGTTAATTAACAGGATTTATATCGTTCCCTTGTGTTTACAACAGAATTTTTATCTTAATCTATGTAAGATTTCTATACATTTTGAATGAAATTTTGTTTTAAATTTTAATTTTGCGTTAATATTATAAATAAAATTTGATAATTTTTATTAACAAGTTTGCTTTTACATAGGGTTTCGCTGCCATATTGTGCCATCCTTCCCTTTTCGCTCATTCGCTTCTGTCTGTTCATCATCACTAGAATTATTTTCCTTTTACACCTTAATCCAAACTGGAATGTCTTCATGCAAAAATTAGTACATGGTATTTAGTTTCCAATCGCAAAACTAGAGATATAAACACCGACAATTAAACACCGTAGCGGTTTCGAATACAAATAGAGGAGGGATGCTAAAGGGTTTTTACATCATCCAAATACGATCGCTGATTGAATGATTATAAATATAACCATTTTTTGAAAAAGTTTGCGGTCTCTTTCAAATCGGCCACTTTTTGCAAATGA
The DNA here is from genome assembly GCA_963556175.1 of Tipula confusa. Lineage (NCBI taxonomy): Eukaryota > Metazoa > Arthropoda > Insecta > Diptera > Tipulidae > Tipula > Tipula confusa. The sequence continues at coordinate 55,722,560 of OY744476.1, read as the reverse complement.
TCAGTTTACAGATACGGTCACTTTTACATGTTTTACTAAATTCGGGTTCGCCTCCAATTGCATTTTATTTTTGTACCTAGATTATCTGTAAAAGACAAGTAAGGCACCACATAATTAACGTAATTTTTTTTTTCAATCGCTTCCATTTTAAACAAAAAAATGTGTGGCACTCGGGAAGCTATCTTTTGTCTTTGACTTTTGAAATGCCTTATTTAGTCTATCGTGAGATTTGATGAATTCCATCAAAAAAAATCTTGGCATTATAATATTTGCAGGCGTCATTCGAACCAAACATAAGCTGGAGTAGTGAAAAATGCTTTCTCATCCTCTTTACCGCACTACAATGGGTGTACAGCGCTTTTATACGATAAACCGATATGTCGTATTTGATAATGGGATTACTTGTGCGCAACGATCACTAATATATGTCTTGTATTGAATCGGAATCTACGAGAGTGTTTTGTAGCTGGGGAAAACATAACAGTTCATAAACAGTTGTTTGCATATCGAGGTGGTACGCATTTCATGCATTACGTTCCATGAAAACCTGCCAGATATGGAATTAATGTATGGTTAGTGTGTGACTTCACTTCCTCGTTTATATATTAAAAGGTAAAATGTACACTGGAATGACTCCAAACACATAAAGAGAAAGTAATCAAAGAGAATGTGTTGTGAAGTATCTATGCTGCACTCTTTTTAGTAGTAGCGGTCGAAATATAACATGTGACAATTTTTTTACTAGCAACAATTTAGCTTTTAGTTTGATGCGCGACCACAATTTATCAATTTTAGGAACAGTAAACAAAAGACGGAGATTCGTACCAGTGGAATCTTAGTCGTGCAAGGCAAAACACAACCTGCCGAATAACGGATTTTCGAACATCACAATGTGTTCTTATATTTAAAACAAAATAATGCTGTGATGCTTTTATCTACCATGCATTATGATAAGGAAACACAAGGATTAGCAAATAAACCAACAATGATTCTAGATTACAACAGAACCAAGGGCGGCGTGGACAATATGGACAAAATGCTGGGGGAATACTCATGCAAAAATAAGATTCGTTTACGTTACTGGCCACTCGATTCGTTACTGGCCACTGGGATTTTTTTATAACATTTTAGATGTGTTGGCCTTAGCAGCACATATAGTATATATGGAGAATAATCCAGTCCTATGTGTACTTAATAAATAAATTTTAAAATGGTTTTTTGTGATTATGTGGGATGTAAAAACAAAAAAAGTTATGGTGTTCCAAGATTTATATTGCCAAAAAACAATCGCCGAGAAAAATACTACTTAATTCAGGAAACAGTTATTCGTCAAAGCTAATAGGAAATGAGACATTATATATATGTGCTGATCATTTTGACAAACAATTTATAAATTTTAGTTCAGTTAGATCTCATCTATCAATGAGTGCTTTTCCAAATCCATTAAAAAATGACATAAATATAAAAAAAAAACTGTTTAAATGAAAGTGATGATACAATATGTGAAAACATAGATAATACTATCAAGAAAATTGAAATCAGAAATGTAATGAAAAAACGCAATGTTTTAGGTGAGACCTTGCATCAAAATTTAGTACTTTGCCCTGGAAACTCAACAACAAGTGACCAATCACATGAAAGCAATACAAAGTAGACTGTAAGAAACACAACACCATTAAAAACCTACAATAATATATTCAGTGGTTTTAAAGGAGTTGAGCATGCTGAAATAGTTCAAACATAATTTCCATCACCAGATCATCGTCCAGATTACAAAGCTAATACTAATTCTAATGTTACTGATAAAAGCTACAAATTTGCAATTCCCATTGAGGAACTATTAAAATCACCAAAACGGAAATTGTTACAACAAAATGAAAATAATAATTTATCTGCCTTAACCACGATAGATAATTTGCTGGAAAATGAAACCAAAAGCGTAGAGACTTTTGTGAAAAGCCAATTAGTTCACAAGAAAAATACTAAATGGAATTCCGCTGAAAAAGATTTATTTCTTAAATTTCATTATAAATCTCCATCTTTTTTCAAATTTATGCAAAAAGAAGGTTTTACATTGCTATCTTTAAGAACAATTATACGTTGGTACGACATGTTGGCTTTTGAAACCGGAATTTCTTTACATATTATCCACATGTTACAAGAAAAATTGAACGAAATGTCCAATTTTAATAAGAAGTGCGTGTTAGTATTTCACGAAATGAGCATGAAAATTGAATTAGAATACAACGCGAGAGAAGCTATTGTATATGGATTCAAAGATTTAGGAGAATTAGGACGAGTGAAAGGGATTGCAAATCATGCTCTTATCTTTATGCTTCGGGGACTTAACAATAACCTTGGAAGCAGGTAATTAATCGCATTTTTTTATTCCAAAATCAGTTTAACCTGATATTTTACAATAACAAAATTTTTATTTTCCGATAATAGATTATTGGATACTATTGCGGAAATGTTAAAGGAGTTCAATTGTCAGAGCTACTTAAAACTACTCTTACAAGTTTAATTCAAAAGGGTATTGAGGTAGTAGCCATTGCATGTGATCAAGGAGCTCCAAATAGGACAGCATACAATACAATGTGAACTACTAAGGATAACCCATCTATCACCATACTTAACGAAACAATATTTTGTCTCTTTGATATAGTTCACTTAATTAAGAATATTAGAAATAATCTGCTAATTTTAAATATTTTGATTGAAGAAGAAATTATATCCTGGAACATACTGTCGAAATTGTTGTATGCTGATAATGGTCTGATTCGATCAGTGCATAGACTTACAGAGCCACACATAAAACCTGATAATTTTCAAAAAATGAAGGTCAAATTAGCGACGCAGGTGTTTAGTAAGCACGTTGCTACGGCTATTTTAGCAGCGGCATCAACAGATTTTTTAATAAAAAAGAAAAACCAGTGGCTTTCATACTGCGAATTTTTTTTTTTTAAATAAATAAATTATTTGATAATATGAATAGTAATAACAGGTATTCAAACAATCCTGACAAATGTGCCCTATCCAACGGCCAAGTGGATGTTATATCTAATTTAGAAGACTCTTTAAAGTGGATATTGACTTAGAAACGAGTAAAAGAAGTACATGTCTATTGCTTTAATGGATTATCTCAAACAATCCATGGTACGCTACAATTATGGAATCACCTAAAAAAAGAGAACCAATTGTACATCTCATTTAAATACGGATTGTTTAGAAAATACCATTTCTGTTGTGAGAAATAATACAGGATCTTATGAAAAAAATCCGTCTGCATTTTGGCTCCATAAAAATTTAAAGCAAATGTGCTTTTATAATATTATTGCTCCAGATACAACATCTTATGAAACTTCTGATTCTTCAGTTATTTTGAATATGGCAGATGTAGAAAGTAATAACACTAATAAATATAATGCATTTTTTTGATTTTTAAACTTAAAATAATTATTGATTACAGATTTTTTGAATCCTGAAAACTCAATATCTAACAGTACCATAGAAGCGTCAGCATCTACCTCTGTCGATGAAATACCCAGTAATATAATGTCTTTTTTGGAATGTGGAAATTTTAAATTATTATTATAGTACCTATAAAAATTATAATTTAATAATGAGTAATGATTAATAAAAATTTTATTTATACCGGTAATATGAGCAATAATGTGCAATAATGCAGACGTTTGACTCTTCATCGTATGAACAATACGATGAAGAGTAAAACGTCTGCGAATTGGATGATACTGATACGGATGAAGAAGCCAATGAAGCTGAACCAACTATTCAAGCCATGTCAATTACATATTTTTCTGGGTACCTAGCACATGCTGTATCAAAAAAGACAAATTGTACGATATGTAAACATTTTATGTACAAAGATCAACCAACTCAACATCAAAGCTATACACATACAGAGCTACTTATTAAAAATCGCCAATATGAAAAAACTATAAATGGTGGTTTAGCATTACCAACAGAAGTTTTTGTAAAATTAATAAAAAAAATAATTAAGATTTTTGAGGATAATTTTGATACAATCTGTTTCAAACACACAAAGTAGTTGACAAACTTTATAATTTGTGCGAAAACCAAAACCAATACAAAACTTCTTGCCGCATTGAAGAACATAAAAAAAAATTAATTTTGCATACATTAAGAGTACTTTTACGTGCAAAAACCCATAGAATTAATTCTAAAGCAAAAAGTACCAAAAAAAAATTAAGAAAATTTGATATACTTAATCATCTCTAAAATATGAATTAAATGACCTTGGACATAAACATAAATATTTTGTGTTTCGTTTTTTATTTAGATTTCCCTGTTGAATCCCACTGGTTTAGTATTGACATTGGTTTTGACTGTATGTGTTTATATTCACACTGAATAAACAATGTAAAAAAAAAATCATAGTTTTTTTTTTTTTTTTTATATGTAGTTGGCCTTCGGTCAAGGTGTAAACCTCAGTATCATTTTGTTTTATGATATATTGTTTTTGAAGAAGACAGTTTTTCAGAAATAAGTGAAAATTGATGGTCTGGTATAACCTGACGCTCTTTCAATACTGGTTTAAGTTTACTTAGTATCAATTTTTCAAAAAGCTTCGATATTGTTGGAAGCTTGCTTATTGGTCGATATGACGAAATTTGTGTTTCATTTTTCCCGGGCTTCTGAATCATTGCGAAATTTTTCCATTTCTGTGGTATATAACCAGTTGTTCAGCTAAAACAAATTTGTTAGAATCTTGATGAGGTGTAAACACTTCCTTTAAATGAGCAATGAAAGCTAATGCTTTTTCTTCATTGCTTCTTGCCCAATTTTCCCTTGTCAGTCTAATCGGCGAGTTAAAATTAACTGGTCTTTTTAAAAATTTTGTTGCCTTACACAACGGGTAATCTGTTCTTTCGGTTGGCGAGAGTTCCCTTTAATAATTCTGTAAAGTCTGGTTTTGTTGTTCCTTTAGTGCAATTCTTATAGTTTTAATAGCGCGATTAAGCTTCTACATTACTAAAGGAGATTTGGATTGTTGCCATTGCCTCCTTATTCTTCATTTTTCTTGAACAAGGTTCTGAATGTCTCGGGCAGTTTATTAACTTTCTCTATTATATTGAAGGCGGGTGTAGCATTTTTTGCTGCCTTCTATATTAGCCTTCTATATTAGTCCCGTTTAGTTCGCTTGTTTGTAAGACTATTCGGCTTTTCTGCCTTTAGAACATCGTACAGGTGGATGATCAGAGGACATATCGAAGCAGTCGGTTGCTTTAACATTTGTGCATGCAATACCCTTCGTTACGCAAAAGTCAATTAGACAGGAATCTTTTTTTTATCTGTTGGCCAGCTGAGAAGTAATCGCTTCAAAAAGTTGTCGGCTTTTCAGTAAAAAAGTTGTGTGCCTTTCGGTTAAAATAATCCATGAACTGTGGTTTTTTATAGCATGTTTTGGACGTAAGAACTCTGCTAATACTACACAGTTACCAGACCATTCCTGCAGGCAAATTGAGTATGTTCTTTTTCGTATTTATTAAATTAGTAGTGTCTCTTTAGTGTCTCGTTTTGTTAATCATAATAGCTATGCCACTACGTGCTTTGCCATCTGGATACTAAGTGTCATAAACTAAATATCCATATCTTATTTGTAAAGCGTGTTTCAGATATTAACATTATGTCAGTATTGTGCTCAATGAGGAATGCTTGAACCTCGACTTTGTGTTGTACCACCGCACCAACTGTTGTTCGGCTTCACCATAATGTTTACCAATTTTCGTACTCGTAAATTGCATACCACCATGTTTTTGACTTTCTTGCCATTCTTCGAGTGCATTTTGTGCAAATTCGGTGACTAAACTATATCGGATATGTCTAAACTAGTCGGATATGTAGAAAAATATGTGATGGTCGGCCATTAATCGGTCTTTATTGGTATAAAGACGTCTTTGGTAGAACACAAATAACATTTTAATAAATTTCAATTGTTGCGATTAAATTATTAAATTGATACTTATTTTTAAACGATTTTTAGACGATGGCGCTACAATATATACAATACAACATTTTGATTTGAAAATTGATAGAATTAGAAAAATTATTACACAAATAAAAAAAATTAAATATGTATAATTTTTGAGTATCTCACACGTGCTTTATCGCCTTTAAAATGATTAAACATAATCAGTGTTGTTTTATATATGTTGTCTTATCGGCTGCTGCTTTTATTATATGTGCACAGTGGTTTGAGAATGGCAAGATATTTATGAATGGCAAACCTGTGTTTGCTCTTACTTAAGCATATTTATATTTGTATTTGTATTTGATTACAAATTCTATTACCTGATTTAGTTTTAATCTCTTTACTACAGATTTTAAAGTTGTAATGAAATTTATCATTTTGTAAGATACGAAATATAAATTTTTAAATAGATTTCTTTGTTTTTGTTAAAAGAGTAAATATTTATAAATTACTTGGTGGGCAATTGTATGATCCGCTGATCGGCTTTATTTTAAATGCATTAAAAGTAAAAATGCTAACGACTATTGGTTGTCGTTGAAATTAACTTGCCTTTAAGTTTAAAACTAAAACTAAACGGCGTTCTAGACGTTTCCACTTTCTGCGTACGAATTAATAGATATATTAATAAATATTTGCATTGTGTACATCTTGACATTTTTAATTTGCATTGTTTTAATCTAACTATTCGACTTTGTTTCCTTTCATGTAACTGAATCAAATTAATCTAATCTTATTTTGGGCTTAATTGATTCTGGAGGGCAATTAGTTTGATTCACAATACTAAAACACAGCACCAAAATCTTCCAAATGAGTTTAAAATTAGGAACAGGTATTATAATAACACTTCCTTTAGTATTGGTCAAGGGTGAGTTTTGTGGTATAATATTTAAGGTATATTAGACCATCTTATATAGCCGAAGTTATGTAAAAAAATATTCGTGATTATTCCGGAAAAAAATCAAAACTTCCGAAAAATCAGAAAATTTAAAATTTTCGATGATCATCTCATTTCAAATGGTCGTAACTCCGTTAACGTATTCTTGGACATTTTTTACACCTACAATTATGCTGAACGACACATATTAAAATGCTCTGACATGACGGCAAATTCTGCGTTGTCCTACAAGATAATAATACTAATAATCGGTTTTTGCGGGCCAGTACCACACCAACATTCTAGACAACCCGAAGAAGACAAGTCGTTTTCTACCCCAAGGAGCTATCGACCTTTGTGCCTGCCAAATGGCGGCTCTCTTCCCGGAGATCGCTAAACGATCCAATTAGGGCGCAAAACGTGATCTTGGTTTTTTTTTATTTTACCCCAGTGAGAAATCTCGATGAAGGCTATTGCAAAAAATAATTGAAAGTTACATAAATTTGATAAAACTAAGATAAAAACTATTTCATTAAAATAGGAGAGCACGGCGGCAACTTTTAATTTAAATTTTTTTTAATATAAAAAAAAAGATATTGAATTTAAACAAATTAAAAATATAAAACAAAAAAGCAAGTATTTAACGACTAAATGAAATTATTAATTTAAATATTGAAAAATTTATTTTTGCTTAATCTGCATAGTTGATTTCTTGAAAACTTCTTTTTGTATTGCTCGCATTTCCATCCCATATATTTTTAAATCCGAAAAAAATTGGATATTTCGGACATTTTGATGAGTTCATCTCCGATTTTTTTCCGAAATCATGTCCGAATTACACTCAGATTTACTATGGTAAGGTGGTCAAAAAATCGGACATATGCGGGAAAAAAGTGAGGTTATGTTTTTAGTGGAAATGAGGGCGGGGCTTATTTCAAATATTTGGCGGCTAAATTAATTGTTTGAATTTAAATAAAATCCATAAAATATTTTCAATTTAATTAATTTATATTTTCAATTATTTATTTATAATTTATACATGTTTCTTAATAAAATTAAAGTTAAATTAAATTTCTTATATGATTAACTTAAAATTAACAAAGATTTTTTTAAATTATTCTCGTTATAAATTTCAAACATATTACATAAATTAAATAAATTTAAAATCTGTCAACAGATTAAATAAATTAAATTAATAATATTAATTAATTAAAATTATTATGGTAATATTTAAATATAATGTTAAAAAAATACAAAACAATCACATATATAACCAACATAAACATTTTTTTTATGGGAAAAAAGTCCCATTGGAACTTGTCAATGCACAATCTGAAATGAAACATAATATAAATAACATTTATTAACTTCCAAATTAGTAAATGCCGGAATACTTTATTTAACAACACAACAAAAATTAAAATTTAATTTAAAAATTCCAAAAATTCAAACAAACTAAAATACACAATGACACTATACACAATATGGCGTCTTAAACATTAATCACAAATTTCACTAACGCCATAACAATATAGCGTAGAAAGTTGAAAATTATTATTTTCCGCATTTATCCGATTGTTTGACCAAAACGCGGAAAAAAAATTGTACTAGAGCGTTTCTTTCAGTTTTGTTATACTTGGGATAGGTAGTTTAATGTAACAGATGGTGGATGAATATTTGATGGCTTTTGGGTGTTCCTCGGTGACATGGGCATTAGCACTCGTTCCATATTTATGATTTTGTCGGTTGAGTATCTACTTTGTATTAGTATGAATTTGATTGTTTATGGTGTATTTCTTGAGAATCTAATCTATAGAGATTTTGTGTGGCCCTATGATTACAGATCCCCAAATAGCAATTCCATAGATTTAATTACATTTTTTCTTTGCGCGTTTCCATTTATTATACCATAAATGTTTGACTCTTACAACATTATTTAGTTCACTATCAGTCCATGGTCTTTTCATTGGTCTTTTAGCATTCAGTTTGATTTCGCGATGTATAGTATATTTGATTTTCCTGATATTGTTGTAAATTTTCATTAGTATCTATACTTGTATCGATGTGTATAAGATTATTAAGAATATCGTCAAGAAGAAGAATATTATATGTTCTTTCAATTTTAATAATATTACTTGCGTATTGCTTATGAATATTTGGGATAGGAAATTTCGAAAGGATAACGTTATGATCTGATATATTAAAATCTAGATGAAGCAAGTTTATATCAATATTCGTGCAAAATCGTAAATTTTCAAAGACTAACCCCTTTGTTAATTTTTTTGGATAAAAATAATTCGTTGAAATGTTTATATATATTATAGCAAAATTCAAACACATAACCAGAGCTTTTAATTAAGGTATCAATCATCACATTCGGGCTACTTTTACGTGTTGGATTGAGTATTCAATCAAAATCGTAAATTTGCAAAGGCTAACCCCTTTGTTAATTTTTTTGGATAAAAATAATTTGTTGAAATGTTAATATATTTTATAGCAGGATTCATACAGATGATCAGAGCTTTTGATAAAGGTATCAATCATCACATTCGGGCTACTATTACGTGTTGGATTGAGTATTCAATCAAAATCGTAAATTTGCAAAGGCTAACCCCTTTGTTAATTTTTTTGGATAAAAATAATTTGTTGAAATGTTAATATATTTTATAGCAGGATTCATACAGATGATCAGAGCCTTTAATTTAGGTATCAATCATCACATTCGGGCTACTTTTACGTGTTGGATTGAGTATTCAATCAAAATCGTAAATTTTCAAAGGCTAACCCCTTTGTTAATTTTTTGGATAAAAATAATTTGTTGAAATGTTTATATATTTTATAGCAGGATTCATACAGATGATCAGAGCTTTTGATTAAGGTAACAATCATAACATTCGGGCTACTATTACGTGTTGGATGGAGTATTCAATCAAAATCGTAAATTTGCAAAGGCTAACCCCTTTGTTAATTTTTTGGATAAAAATAATTTGATGAAATGTTTATATATTTTAAAGCAGGATTCATACAGATAACCAGAGCTTTTGATTAAGGTATCAATCATCACATTCGGGCTACTATTACGTATTGGATTGAGTATTCAATCAAAATCGTAAATTTGCAAAGGCTAACCCCTTTGTTAATTTTTTGGATAAAAATAATTTGATGAAATGTTTATATATTTTATAGCAGGATTCATACAGATGATCAGAGCTTTTGATTAAGGTATCAATCATCTCATTCGGGCTACTATTACGTGTTGGATGGAGTATTCAATCAAAATCGTAAATTTGCAAAGGCTAACCCCTTTGTTAATTTTTTTGGATAAAAATAATTTGTTGAAATGTTTATATATTTTATAGCAGGATTTATACAGATAACCAGAGCTTTTGATTATGGTATCAATCATCTCATTCGGGCTACTATTACGTGTTGGATTGAGTATTCAATCAAAATCGTAAATTTGCAAAGGCTAACCCCTTTGTTAATTTTTTTGGATAAAATAATTTGTTGAAATGTTTATATATTTTATAGCAGGATTCATACAGATGATCAGAGCTTTTGATTAAGGTATCAATCATCTCATTCGGGCTACTATTACGTGTTGGATTGAGTATTCAATCAAAATCGTAAATTTGCAAAGGCTAACCCCTTTGTTAATTTTTTTGGATAAAATAATTTGTTGAAATGTTTATATATTTTATAGCAGGATTTATACAGATAACCAGAGCTTTTGATTAAGGTATCAATCATCTCATTCGGGCTACTATTACATGTTGGATTGAGTATTCAATCAAAATCGTAAATTTGCAAAGGCTAACCCCTTTGTTAATTTTTTTGGATAAAATAATTTGTTGAAATGTTTATATATTTTATAGCAGGAATCATACAGATGATCAGAGCTTTTGATTAAGGTATCAATCATCTCATTCGGGCTACTATTACGTGTTGGATTGAGTATTCAATCAAAATCGTAAATTTGCAAAGGCTAACCCCTTTGTTAATTTTTTTGGATAAAATAATTTGTTGGAATGTTTATATATTTTAAAGCAGGATTCATACAGATGATCAGAGCTTTTGATTAAGGTATCAATCATCTCATTCGGGCTACTATTACGTGTTGGATTGAGTATTCAATCAAAATCGTAAATTTGCAAAGGCTAACCCCTTTGTTAATTTTTTTGGATAAAATAATTTGTTGAAATAATTATATATTTTATAGCAGGAATCATACAGATGATCAGAGCTTTTGATTAAGGTATCAATCATCTCATTCGGGCTACTATTACGTGTTGGATTGAGTATTCAATCAAAATCGTAAATTTGTAAAGGCTAACCCCTTTGTTAATTTTTTTGGATAAAATAATTTGTTGAAATGTTTATATATTTTAAAGCAGGATTCATACAGATGATCAGAGCTTTTGATTAAGGTATCAATCATCTCATTCGGGCTACTATTACGTGTTGGATTGAGTATTCAATCAAAATCGTAAATTTGCAAAGGCTAACCCCTTTGTTAATTTTTTTGGATAAAATAATTTGTTGAAATGTTTATATATTTTATAGCAGGAATCATACAGATGATCAGAGCTTTTGATTAAGGTATCAATCATCTCATTCGGGCTACTATTACGTGTTGGATGGAGTATTCAATCAAAATCGTAAATTTGCAAAGGCTAACCCCTTTGTTAATTTTTTTGGATAAAAATAATTTGTTGAAATGTTTATATATTTTATAGCAGGATTTATACAGATAACCAGAGCTTTTGATTAAGGTATCAATCATCTCATTCGGGCTACTATTACGTGTTGGATTGAGTATTCAATCAAAATCGTAAATTTGCAAAGGCTAACCCCTTTGTTAATTTTTTTGGATAAAATAATTTGTTGAAATGTTTATATATTTTATAGCAGGATTCATACAGATGATCAGAGCTTTTGATTAAGGTATCAATCATCTCATTCGGGCTACTATTACGTGTTGGATTGAGTATTCAATCAAAATCGTAAATTTGCAAAGGCTAACCCCTTTGTTAATTTTTTTGGATAAAATAATTTGTTGAAATGTTTATATATTTTATAGCAGGATTTATACAGATAACCAGAGCTTTTGATTAAGGTATCAATCATCTCATTCGGGCTACTATTACGTGTTGGATTGAGTATTCAATCAAAATCGTAGATTTGCAAAGGCTAACCCCTTTGTTAATTTTTTGGATAAAAATAATATGTTGAAACGATTATATATTTTATAACAGGATTCATATAGACAACCAGAGCTTTTGATTAAGGTATCAATCATCACATTCGGGCTACTATTACGTGTTGGATTGAGTATTCAATCAAAATCGTAAATTTGCAAAGGCTAACCCCTTTGTTAATTTTTTGGATAAAAATTATTTGTTGAAATCTTTTTATATTTTAAAGCAGGATTCAAACAGATAACCAGAGCTTTTGATTAAGGTATCAATCATCACATTCGGGCTACTATTACGTGTTGGATTGAGTATTCAATCAAAATCGTAAATTTGCAAAGGCTAATCCCTTTGTTAATTTTTTTGGATAAAAATAATTTGTTGAAATGTTTATATATTTTATAACAGGATTCATTCAGATAACCAGAGCTTTTGATTAAGGTATCAATCATCACATTCGGGCTACTATTACGTGTTGGATTTAGCATTCAATCAAAATCGTAAATTTGCAAAGGCTAATCCCTTTGTTAATTTTTTGGATAAAAATAATTTGTTGAAATGTTTATATATTTTATAACAGGATTCATAAATACAACCAGAGCTTTTGATTAAGGTATCAATCATCACATTCGGGCTACTATTACGTGTTGGATTGAGTATTCAATCAAAATCGTAAATTTGCAAAGGCTAACCCCTTTGTTAATTATTTGGATAAAAATTATTTGTTGAAATCTTTTTATATTTTATAGCAGGATTCAAACAGATAACCAGAGCTTTTGATTAAGGTATCAATCATCACATTCGGGCTACTATTACGTGTTGGATTGAGTATTCAATCAAAATCGTAAATTTGCAAAGGCTAACCCCTTTGTTAATTTTTTGGATAAAAATAATTTGTTGAAATGTTTATATATTTTATAGCAGGAATCATACAGATGATCAGAGCTTTTGATTAAGGTATCAATCATCTCATTCGGGCTACTATTACGTGTTGGATGGAGTATTCAATCAAAATCGTAAATTTGCAAAGGCTAACCCCTTTGTTAATTTTTTTGGATAAAAATAATTTGTTGAAATGTTTATATATTTTATAGCAGGATTTATACAGATAATCAGAGCTTTTGATTAAGGTATCAATCATCTCATTCGGGCTACTATTACGTGTTGGATTGAGTATTCAATCAAAATCGTAAATTTGCAAAGGCTAACCCCTTTGTTAATTTTTTTAGATAAAATAATTTGTTGAAATGTTTATATATTTTATAGCAGGATTCATACAGATGATCAGAGCTTTTGATTAAGGTATCAATCATCTCATTCGGGCTACTATTACGTGTTGGATTGAGTATTCAATCAAAATCGTAAATTTGCAAAGGCTAACCCCTTTGTTAATTTTTTGGATAAAAATAATTTGTTGAAATGTTTATATATTTTATAGCAGGGTTTATACAGATAACCAGAGCTTTTGATTAAGGTATCAATCATCACATTCGGGCTACTATTACGTGTTGGATTTAGCATTCAATCAAAATCGTAAATTTGCAAAGGCTAATCCCTTTGTTAATTTTTTTGGATAAAAATAATTTGTTGAAATGTTTATATATTTTATAACAGGATTCATTCAGATAACCAGAGCTTTTGATTAAGGTATCAATCATCACATTCGGGCTACTATTACGTGTTGGATTTAGCATTCAATCAAAATCGTAAATTTGCAAAGGCTAATCCCTTTGTTAATTTTTTTGGATAAAAATAATTTGTTGAAATGTTTATATATTTTATAGCAGGATTCATACAGATGATCAGAGCTTTTAATCAAGGTATCAATCATCACATTCGGGCTACTATTACGTGTTGGATGGAGTATTCAATCAAAATCATAAATTTGCAAAGGCTAACCCCTTTGTTAATTTTTTGGATAAAAATAATTTGTTGAAATGTTTATATATTTTATAGCAGGATTCATACAGATGATCAGAGCTTTTAATATAGGTATCAATCATCACATTCGGGCTACTATTACGTATTGGATTGAGTATTCAATCAAAATCGTAAATTTGCAAAGGCTAACCCCTTTGTTAATTTTTTGGATAAAAATAATTTATTGAAATAATTATATATTTTATAGCAGGATTCATACAGATGATCAGAGCTTTTAATTAAGGTATCAATCATCACATTCGGGCTACTATTACGTATTGGATTGAGTATTCAATCAAAATCGTAAATTTGCAAAGGCTAACCCCTTTGTTAATTTTTTGGATAAAAATAATTTGATGAAATGTTTATATATTTTAAAGCAGGATTCATACAGATAACCAGAGCTTTTGATTAAGGTATCAATCATCACATTCGGGCTACCATTACTTGTTGGATTGAGTATTCAATCAAAATCGTAAATTTGCAAAGACTAACCCCTTTGTTAATTTTTTTGGATAAAACTAATTTATTGAAATGTTTATATATTTTAAAGCAGGATTCATACAGATGATCAGAGCTTTTGATTAAGGTATCAATCATCTCACTCGGGCTACTATTACGTGTTGGATTTAGCATTCAATCAAAATCGTAAATTTGCAAAGGCTAATCCCTTTGTTAATTTTTTTGGATAAAAATAATTTGTTGAAATGTTTATATATTTTATAGCAGGATTCATACAGATGATCAGAGCTTTTAATCAAGGTATCAATCATCACATTCGGGCTACTATTACGTGTTGGATGGAGTATTCAATCAAAATCATAAATTTGCAAAGGCTAACCCCTTTGTTAATTTTTTGGATAAAAATAATTTGTTGAAATGTTTATATATTTTATAGCAGGATTCATACAGATGATCAGAGCTTTTAATATAGGTATCAATCATCACATTCGGGCTACTATTACGTATTGGATTGAGTATTCAATCAAAATCGTAAATTTGCAAAGGCTAACCCCTTTGTTAATTTTTTGGATAAAAATAATTTATTGAAATAATTATATATTTTATAGCAGGATTCATACAGATGATCAGAGCTTTTAATTAAGGTATCAATCATCTCATTCGGGCTACTATTACGTGTTGGATTGAGTATTCAATCAAAATCGTAAATTTGCAAAGGCTAACCCCTTTGTTAATTTTTTTGGATAAAATAATTTGTTGAAATGTTTTTATATTTTATAGCAGGATTCATACAGATGATCAGAGCTTTTGATTAAGGTATCAATCATCACATTCGGGCTACTATTACGTATTGGATTAAGTATTCAATCAAAATCGTAAATTTGCAAAGGCTAACCCCTTTGTTAATTTTTTGGATAAAAATAATTTGTTGAAATGTTTATATATTTTATAGCAGGATTCATACAGATAACCAGAGCTTTTGATTAAGGTATCAATAATCACATTCGGGCTACTATTACGTGTTGGATTTAGCATTCAATCAAAATCGTAAATTTGCAAAGGCTAATCCCTTTGTTAATTTTTTTGGATAAAAATAATTTGTTGAAATGTTTATATATTTTATAACAGGATTCATTCAGATAACCAGAGCTTTTGATTAAGGTATCAATCATCACATTCGGGCTACTATTACGTGTTGGATTTAGCATTCAATCAAAATCGTAAATTTGCAAAGGCTAACCCCTTTGTTAATTTTTTGGATAAAAATAATTTGTTGAAATGTTTATATATTTTATAGCAGGAATCATACAGATGATCAGAGCTTTTGATTAAGGTATCAATCATCTCATTCGGGCTACTATTACGTGTTGGATGGAGTATTCAATCAAAATCATAAATTTGCAAAGGCTAACCCCTTTGTTAATTTTTTGGATAAAAATAATTTGTTGAAATGTTTATATATTTTATAGCAGGATTCATACAGATGATCAGAGCTTTTAATATAGGTATCAATCATCACATTCGGGCTACTATTACGTATTGGATTGAGTATTCAATCAAAATCGTAAATTTGCAAAGGCTAACCCCTTTGTTAATTTTTTGGATAAAAATAATTTATTGAAATAATTATATATTTTATAGCAGGATTCATACAGATGATCAGAGCTTTTAATTAAGGTATCAATCATCACATTCGGGCTACTATTACGTGTTGGATGGAGTATTCAATCAAAATCATAAATTTGCAAAGGCTAACCCCTTTGTTAATTTTTTGGATAAAAATAATTTGTTGAAATGTTTATATATTTTATAGCAGGATTCATACAGATGATCAGAGCTTTTAATATAGGTATCAATCATCACATTCGGGCTACTATTACGTATTGGATTGAGTATTCAATCAAAATCGTAAATTTGCAAAGGCTAACCCCTTTGTTAATTTTTTGGATAAAAATAATTTGTTGAAATGTTTATATATTTTAAAGCAGGATTCATACAGATGATCAGAGCTTTTGATAAAGGTATCAATCATCACATTCGGGCTACTATTACGTGTTGGATTGTGTATTCAATCAAAATCGTAAATTTGCAAAGGCTAACCCCTTTGTTAATTTTTTTGGATAAAAATAATTTGTTGAAATGTTTATATATTTTATAGCAGGATTCATACAGATGATCAGAGCTTTTAATCAAGGTATCAATCATCACATTCGGGCTACTATTACGTGTTGGATGGAGTATTCAATCAAAATCATAAATTTGCAAAGGCTAACCCCTTTGTTAATTTTTTGGATAAAACTAATTTGTTGAAATGTTTATATATTTTATAACAGGATTCATACAGATGATCAGAGCTTTTGATTAAGGTATCAATCATCACATTCGGGCTACTATTACGTGTTGGATGGAGTATTCAATCAAAATCGTAAATTTGCAAAGGCCTTTGTTAACAAACCCCTTTGTTAATTTTTTGGATAAAAATAATTTGTTGAAATGTTTAAATATTTTATAGCAGGATTTATACAGATGATCAGAGCTTTTAATTAAGGTATCAATCATCACATTCGGGCTACTATTACGTGTTGGATGGAGTATTCAATCAAAATCGTAAATTGGCAAAGGCTAACCCCTTTGTTAATTTTTTTGGATAAAAATAATTTGTTGAAATGTTTATATATTTTATAGTAGGATTTATACAGATAACCAGAGCTTTTGATTAAGGTATCAATCATCTCATTCGGGCTACTATTACGTGTTGGATTGAGTATTCAATCAAAATCGTAAATTTGCAAAGGCTAACCCCTTTGTTAATTTTTTTGGATAAAATAATTTGTTGAAATGTTTATATATTTTATAGCAGGATTCATACAGATGATCAGAGCTTTTGATTAAGGTATCAATCATCTCATTCGGGCTACTATTACGTGTTGGATTGAGTATTCAATCAAAATCGTAAATTTGCAAAGGCTAACCCCTTTGTTAATTTTTTTGGATAAAATAATTTGTTGAAATGTTTATATATTTTAAAGCAGGATTCATACAGATGATCAGAGCTTTTGATTAAGGTATCAATCATCTCATTCGGGCTACTATTACGTGTTGGATTGAGTATTCAATAAAAATCGTAAATTTGCAAAGGCTAACCCCTTTGTTAATTTTTTTGGATAAAATAATTTGTTGAAATGTTTATATATTTTATAGCAGGAATCATACAGATGATCAGAGCTTTTGATTAAGGTATCAATCATCTCATTCGGGCTACTATTACGTGTTGGATTGAGTATTCAATCAAAATCGTAAATTTGCAAAGGCTAACCCCTTTGTTAATTTTTTTGGATAAAATAATTTGTTGAAATGTTTATATATTTTAAAGCAGGATTCATACAGATGATCAGAGCTTTTGATTAAGGTATCAATCATCTCATTCGGGCTACTATTACGTGTTGGATTGAGTATTCAATCAAAATCGTAAATTTGCAAAGGCTAACCCCTTTGTTAATTTTTTTGGATAAAATAATTTGTTGAAATGTTTATATATTATATAGCAGGAATCATACAGATGATCAGAGCTTTTGATTAAGGTAGCAATCATCTCATTCGGGCTACTATTACGTGTTGGATTGAGTATTCAATCAAAATCGTAAATTTGCAAAGGCTAACCCCTTTGTTAATTTTTTGGATAAAAATAATTTGTTGAAATGTTTAAATATTTTATAGCAGGGTTTATACAGATAACCAGAGCTTTTGATTAAGGTATCAATCATCACATTCGGGCTACTATTACGTGTTGGATTTAGCATTCAATCAAAATCGTAAATTTGCAAAGGCTAATCCCTTTGTTAATTTTTTTGGATAAAAATAATTTGTTGAAATGTTTATATATTTTATAACAGGATTCATTCAGATAACCAGAGCTTTTGATTAAGGTATCAATCATCACATTCGGGCTACTATTACGTGTTGGATTTAGCATTCAATCAAAATCGTAAATTTGCAAAGGCTAATCCCTTTGTTAATTTTTTTGGATAAAAATAATTTGTTGAAATGTTTATATATTTTATAGCAGGATTCATACAGATGATCAGAGCTTTTAATCAAGGTATCAATCATCACATTCGGGCTACTATTACGTGTTGGATGGAGTATTCAATCAAAATCATAAATTTGCAAAGGCTAACCCCTTTGTTAATTTTTTGGATAAAAATAATTTGTTGAAATGTTTATATATTTTATAGCAGGATTCATACAGATGATCAGAGCTTTTAATATAGGTATCAATCATCACATTCGGGCTACTATTACGTATTGGATTGAGTATTCAATCAAAATCGTAAATTTGCAAAGGCTAACCCCTTTGTTAATTTTTTTGGATAAAAATAATTTATTGAAATAATTATATATTTTATAGCAGGATTCATACAGATGATCAGAGCTTTTAATTAAGGTATCAATCATCACATTCGGGCTACTATTACGTATTGGATTGAGTATTCAATCAAAATCGTAAATTTGCAAAGGCTAACCCCTTTGTTAATTTTTTGGATAAAAATAATTTGATGAAATGTTTATATATTTTAAAGCAGGATTCATACAGATAACCAGAGCTTTTGATTAAGGTATCAATCATCACATTCGGGCTACCATTACTTGTTGGATTGAGTATTCAATCAAAATCGTAAATTTGCAAAGGCTAACCCCTTTGTTAATTTTTTTGGATAAAACTAATTTATTGAAATGTTTATATATTTTAAAGCAGGATTCATACAGATGATCAGAGCTTTTGATTAAGGTATCAATCATCTCATTCGGGCTACTATTACGTGTTGGATGGAGTATTCAATCAAAATCGTAAATTTGCAAAGGCTAACCCCTTTGTTAATTTTTTTGGATAAAAATAATTTGTTGAAATGTTTATATATTTTATAGCAGGATTTATACAGATAACCAGAGCTTTTGATTAAGGTATCAATCATCTCATTCGGGCTACTATTACGTGTTGGATTGAGTATTCAATCAAAATCGTAAATTTGCAAAGGCTAACCCCTTTGTTAATTTTTTTGGATAAAATAATTTGTTGAAATGTTTATATATTTTATAGCAGGAATCATACAGATGATCAGAGCTTTTGATTAAGGTATCAATCATCTCATTCGGGCTACTATTACGTGTTGGATTGAGTATTCAATCAAAATCGTAAATTTGCAAAGGCTAACCCCTTTGTTAATTTTTTTGGATAAAATAATTTGTTGAAATGTTTATATATTTTAAAGCAGGATTCATACAGATGATCAGAGCTTTTGATTAAGGTATCAATCATCTCATTCGGGCTACTATTACGTGTTGGATTGAGTATTCAATCAAAATCGTAAATTTGCAAAGGCTAACCCCTTTGTTAATTTTTTTGGATAAAATAATTTGTTGAAATGTTTATATATTTTATAGCAGGAATCATACAGATGATCAGAGCTTTTGATTAAGGTATCAATCATCTCATTCGGGCTACTATTACGTGTTGGATGGAGTATTCAATCAAAATCGTAAATTTGCAAAGGCTAACCCCTTTGTTAATTTTTTTGGATAAAAATAATTTGTTGAAATGTTTATATATTTTATAGCAGGATTTATACAGATAACCAGAGCTTTTGATTAAGGTATCAATCATCTCATTCGGGCTACTATTACGTGTTGGATTGAGTATTCAATCAAAATCGTAAATTTGCAAAGGCTAACCCCTTTGTTAATTTTTTTGGATAAAATAATTTGTTGAAATGTTTATATATTTTATAGCAGGATTCATACAGATGATCAGAGCTTTTGATTAAGGTATCAATCATCTCATTCGGGCTACTATTACGTGTTGGATTGAGTATTCAATCAAAATCGTAAATTTGCAAAGGCTAACCCCTTTGTTAATTTTTTTGGATAAAATAATTTGTTGAAATGTTTATATATTTTATAGCAGGATTTATACAGATAACCAGAGCTTTTGATTAAGGTATCAATCATCTCATTCGGGCTACTATTACGTGTTGGATTGAGTATTCAATCAAAATCGTAGATTTGCAAAGGCTAACCCCTATGTTAATTTTTTGGATAAAAATAATATGTTGAAACGATTATATATTTTATAACAGGATTCATATAGACAACCAGAGCTTTTGATTAAGGTATCAATCATCACATTCGGGCTACTATTACGTGTTGGATTGAGTATTCAATCAAAATCGTAAATTTGCAAAGGCTAACCCCTTTGTTAATTTTTTGGATAAAAATTATTTGTTGAAATCTTTTTATATTTTATAGCAGGATTCAAACAGATAACCAGAGCTTTTGATTAAGGTATCAATCATCACATTCGGGCTACTATTACGTGTTGGATTGAGTATTCAATCAAAATCGTAAATTTGCAAAGGCTAATCCCTTTGTTAATTTTTTTGGATAAAAATAATTTGTTGAAATGTTTATATATTTTATAGCAAGATTCATACAGATGATCAGAGCTTTTAATCAAGGTATCAATCATCACATTCGGGCTACTATTACGTGTTGGATGGAGTATTCAATCAAAATCATAAATTTGCAAAGGCTAACCCCTTTGTTATTTTTTTCGGATAAAAATAATTTGTTGAAATGTTTATATATTTTATAGCAGGATTCATACAGATGATCAGAGCTTTTAATATAGGTATCAATCATCACATTCGGGCTACTATTACGTATTGGATTGAGTATTCAATCAAAATCGTAAATTTGCAAAGGCTAACCCCTTTGTTAATTTTTTTGGATAAAAATAATTTATTGAAATAATTATATATTTTATAGCAGGATTCATACAGATGATCAGAGCTTTTAATTAAGGTATCAATCATCACATTCGGGCTACTATTACGTATTGGATTGAGTATTCAATCAAAATCGTAAATTTGCAAAGGCTAACCCCTTTGTTAATTTTTTGGATAAAAATAATTTGATGAAATGTTTATATATTTTAAAGCAGGATTCATACAGATAACCAGAGCTTTTGATTAAGGTATCAATCATCACATTCGGGCTACCATTACTTGTTGGATTGAGTATTCAATCAAAATCGTAAATTTGCAAAGGCTAACCCCTTTGTTAATTTTTTTGGATAAAACTAATTTATTGAAATGTTTATATATTTTAAAGCAGGATTCATACAGATGATCAGAGCTTTTGATTAAGGTATCAATCATCTCATTCGGGCTACTATTACGTGTTGGATTGAGTATTCAATCAAAATCGTAAATTTGCAAAGGCTAACCCCTTTGTTAATTTTTTTGGATAAAATAATTTGTTGAAATGTTTATATATTTTATAGCAGGATTCATACAGATGATCAGGGCTTTTGATTAAGGTATCAATCATCTCATTCGGGCTACTATTACGTGTTGGATTGAGTATTCAATCAAAATCGTAAATTTGCAAAGGCTAACCCCTTTGTTAATTTTTTTGGATAAAATAATTTATTGAAATGTTTATATATTTTATAGCAGGAATCATACAGATGATCAGAGCTTTTGATTAAGGTATCAATCATCTCATTCGGGCTACTATTACGTGTTGGATTGAGTATTCAATCAAAATCGTAAATTTGCAAAGGCTAACCCCTTTGTTAATTTTTTTGGATAAAATAATTTGTTGAAATGTTTATATATTTTAAAGCAGGATTCATACAGATGATCAGAGCTTTTGATTAAGGTATCAATCATCTCATTCGGGCTACTATTACGTGTTGGATTGAGTATTCAATCAAAATCGTAAATTTGCAAAGGCTAACCCCTTTGTTAATTTTTTTGGATAAAATAATTTGTTGAAATGTTTATATATTTTATAGCAGGAATCATACAGATGATCAGAGCTTTTGATTAAGGTATCAATCATCTCATTCGGGCTACTATTACGTGTTGGATGGAGTATTCAATCAAAATCGTAAATTTGCAAAGGCTAACCCCTTTGTTAATTTTTTTGGATAAAAATAATTTGTTGAAATGTTTATATATTTTATAGCAGGATTTATACAGATAACCAGAGCTTTTGATTAAGGTATCAATCATCTCATTCGGGCTACTATTACGTGTTGGATTGAGTATTCAATCAAAATCGTAAATTTGCAAAGGCTAACCCCTTTGTTAATTTTTTTGGATAAAATAATTTATTGAAATGTTTATATATTTTATAGCAGGATTCATACAGATGATCAGAGCTTTTGATTAAGGTATCAATCATCTCATTCGGGCTACTATTACGTGTTGGATTGAGTATTCAATCAAAATCGTAAATTTGCAAAGGCTAACCCCTTTGTTAATTTTTTTGGATAAAATAATTTGTTGAAATGTTTATATATTTTATAGCAGGATTTATACAGATATCCAGAGCTTTTGATTAAGGTATCAATCATCTCATTCGGGCTACTATTACGTGTTGGATTGAGTATTCAATCAAAATCGTAGATTTGCAAAGGCTAACCCCTTTGTTAATTTTTTTGGATAAAATAATTTGTTGAAATGTTTTTATATTTTATAGCAGGATTCATACAGATGATCAGATCTTTTGATTAAGGTATCAATCATCTCATTCGGGCTACTATTACGTGTTGGATTGAGTATTCAATCAAAATCGTAAATTTGCAAAGGCTAACCCATTTGTTATTTTTTTTGGATAAAATAATTTGTTGAAATGTTTTTATATTTTATAGCAGGATTCATACAGATGATCAGAGCTTTTGATTAAGGTATCAATCATCACATTCGGGCTACTATTACGTATTGGATTAAGTATTCAATCAAAATCGTAAATTTGCAAAGGCTAACCCCTTTGTTAATTTTTTTGGATAAAAATAATTTGTTGAAATGTTTATATATTTTATAGCAGGATTCATACAGATAACCAGAGCTTTTGATTAAGGTATCAATCATCACATTCGGGCTACTATTACGTGTTGGATTGAGTATTCAATCAAAATCGTAAATTTGCAAAGGCAAACCCCTTTGTTAATTTTTTTGGATAAAATAATTTGTTGAAATGTTTATATATTTTATAGCAGGAATCATACAGATGATCAGAGCTTTTGATTAAGGTATCAATCATCTCATTCGGGCTATTATTACATGTTGGATGGAGTATTCAATCAAAATCGTAAATTTGCAAAGGCTAACCCTTTGTTAATTTTTTTGGATAAAATAATTTGTTGAAATGTTTATATATTTTATAGCAGGATTTAAACAGATAACCAGAGCTTTTGATTAAGGTATCAATCATCACGTTCGGGCTACTATTACGTATTGGATGGAGTATTCAATCAAAATCGTAAATTTGCAAAGGCAAACCCCTTTGTTAATTTTTTTGGATAAAATAATTTGTTGAAATGATTATATATTTTATAACAGGATTCATACTGATGATCAGAGCTTTTGATTAAGGTGTCAATCATCACATTCGGGCTACTATTACGTGTTGGATTTAGCATTCAATCAAAATCGTAAATTTGCAAAGGCTAATCCCTTTGTTAATTTTTTTGGATAAAAATACTTTTTTGAAATGTTTATATATTTTATAGCAGGATTCATATAGACAACCAGAGTTTTTGATTAAGGTATCAATCATCAAATTCGGGCTACTATTACGTGTTGGATTCAATCAAAATCGTAAATTTGCAAAGGCTAACCCCTTTGTTAATTTTTTTGGATAAAAATAATTTGTTGAAATGTTTATATATTTTATAGCAGGATTCATACAGATAACCAGAGCTTTTGATTAAGGTATCAATCATCACATTCGGGCTACCATTACTTGTTGGATTGAGTATTCAATCAAAATCGTAAATTTGCAAAGGCTAACCCCTTTGTTAATTTTTTGGATAAAAATAATTTGTTGAAATGTTTAAATATTTTATAGCAGGATTTATACAGATAACCAGAGCTTTTGATTAAGGTATCAATCATCACATTCGGGCTACTATTACGTGTTGGATGGAGTATTCAATCAAAATCGTAAATTTGCAAAGGCCTTTGTTAACAAACCCCTTTGTTAATTTTTTGGATAAAAATAATTTGTTGAAATGTTTAAATATTTTATAGCAGGATTTATACAGATAACCAGAGCTTTTGATTAAGGTATCAATCATCACATTCGGGCTACTATTACGTGTTGGATTTAGCATCCAATCAAAATCGTAAATTTGCAAAGGCTAACCCCTTTGTTATTTTTTTTTGGATAAAAATAATTTGTTGAAATGTTTATATATTTTATAGCAGGATTCATACAGATGATCAGAGCTTTTAATTAAGGTATCAATCATCAAATTCGGGCTACTATTACGTGTTGGATTGAGTATTCAATCAAAATCGTAATTTTGCAAAGGCTAACCCCTTTGTTAATTTTTTTGGATAAAAATAATTTTTATAAATGTTTATATATATTATAGCAAAAATCAAACACATAACCAGAGCTTTTAATTAAGGTATCAATCATCACATTCGGGCTACTATTACGTGTTGGATTGAGTATTCAATCAAAATCGTAAATTTGCAAAGGCTAACCCCTTTGTTAATTTTTTTGGATAAAAATAATTTGTTGAAATGTTTATATATTTTATAGCAGGATTTATACAGATAACCAGAGCTTTTGATTAAGGTATCAATCATCTCATTCGGGCTACTATTACGTGTTGGATTGAGTATTCAATCAAAATCGTAAATTTGCAAGGGCTAACCCCTTTGTTAATTTTTTTGGATAAAATAATTTATTGAAATGTTTATATATTTTATAGCAGGATTCATACAGATGATCAGAGCTTTTGATTAAGGTATCAATCATCTCATTCGGGCTACTATTACGTGTTGGATTGAGTATTCAATCAAAATCGTAAATTTGCAAAGGCTAACCCCTTTGTTAATTTTTTTGGATAAAATAATTTGTTGAAATGTTTATATATTTTATAGCAGGATTTATACAGATAACCAGAGCTTTTGATTAAGGTATCAATCATCTCATTCGGGCTACTATTACGTGTTGGATTGAGTATTCAATCAAAATCGTAGATTTGCAAAGGCTAACCCCTTTGTTAATTTTTTTGGATAAAATAATTTGTTGAAATGTTTTTATATTTTATAGCAGGATTCATACAGATGATCAGATCTTTTGATTAAGGTATCAATCATCTCATTCGGGCTACTATTACGTGTTGGATTGAGTATTCAATCAAAATCGTAAATTTGCAAAGGCTAACCCATTTGTTATTTTTTTTGGATAAAATAATTTGTGGAAATGTTTTTATATTTTATAGCAGGATTCATACAGATGATCAGAGCTTTTGATTAAGGTATCAATCATCACATTCGGGCTACTATTACGTATTGGATTAAGTATTCAATCAAAATCGTAAATTTGCAAAGGCTAACCCCTTTGTTAATTTTTCTGGATAAAAATAATTTGTTGAAATGTTTATATATTTTATAGCAGGATTCATACAGATAACCAGAGCTTTTGATTAAGGTATCAATCATCACATTCGGGCTACTATTACGTGTTGGATTGAGTATTCAATCAAAATCGTAAATTTGCAAAGGCAAACCCCTTTGTTAATTTTTTTGGATAAAATAATTTGTTGAAATGTTTATATATTTTATAGCAGGAATCATACAGATGATCAGAGCTTTTGATTAAGGTATCAATCATCTCATTCGGGCTATTATTACATGTTGGATGGAGTATTCAATCAAAATCGTAAATTTGCAAAGGCTAACCCTTTGTTAATTTTTTTGGATAAAATAATTTGTTGAAATGTTTATATATTTTATAGCAGAATTTAAACAGATAACCAGAGCTTTTGATTAAGGTATCAATCATCACGTTCGGGCTACTATTACGTATTGGATGGAGTATTCAATCAAAATCGTAAATTTGCAAAGGCTAACCCCTTTGTTAATTTTTTTGGATAAAAATAATTTGTTGAAATGATTATATATTTTATAACAGGATTCATACTGATGATCAGAGCTTTTGATTAAGGTGTCAATCATCACATTCGGGCTACTATTACGTGTTGGATTTAGCATTCAATCAAAATCGTAAATTTGCAAAGGCTAATCCATTTGTTAATTTTTTTGGATAAAAATACTTTTTTGAAATGTTTATATATTTTATAGCAGGATTCATATAGACAACCAGAGTTTTTGATTAAGGTATCAATCATCAAATTCGGGCTACTATTACGTGTTGGATTCAATCAAAATCGTAAATTTGCAAAGGCTAACCCCTTTGTTAATTTTTTGGATAAAAATAATTTGTTGAAATGTTTAAATATTTTATAGCAGGATTTATACAGATAACCAGAGCTTTTGATTAAGGTATCAATCATCACATTCGGGCTACTATTACGTGTTGGATTTAGCATTCAATCAAAATCGTAAATTTGCAAAGGCTAACCCCTTTGTTATTTTTTTTTGGATAAAAATAATTTGTTGAAATGTTTATATATTTTATAGCAGGATTCATACAGATGATCAGAGCTTTTAATTAAGGTATCAATCATCACATTCGGGCTACTTTTACGTGTTGGATTGAGTATTCAATCAAAATCGTAAATTTGCAAAGGCTAACCCCTTTGTTATTTTTTTCGGATAAAAATAATTTGTTGAAATGTTTATATATTTTATAGCAGGATTCATGTAGGTGATCAGAGCTTTCTATTAAGGTATCAATCATCAAATTCGGGCTACTATTACGTGTTGGATTGAGTATTCAATCAAAATCGTAATTTTGCAAAGGCTAACCCCTTTGTTAATTTTTTGGATAAAAATAATTTTTATAAATGTTTATATATATTATAGCAAAAATCAAACACATAACCAGAGCTTTTAATTAAGGTATCAATCATCACATTCGGGCTACTATTACGTGTTGGATTGAGTATTCAATCAAAATCGTAAATTTGCAAAGGCTAACCCCTTTGTTAATTTTTTTGGATAAAAATAATTTGTTGAAATGTTTATATATTTTATAACAGAATTCATTCAGATAACCAGAGCTTTTGATTAAGGTATCAATCATCACATTCGGGCTACTATTACGTGTTGGATGGAGTATTCAATCAAAATCGTAAATTTGCAAAGGCCTTTGTTAACAAACCCCTTTGTTAATTTTTTTGGATAAAAATAATTTGTTGAAATGTTTATATATTTTATAACAGGATTCATACTGATGATCAGAGCTTTTGATTAAGGTGTCAATCATCACATTCGGGCTACTATTACGTGTTGGATTTAGCATTCAATCAAAATCGTAAATTTGCAAAGGCTAACCCCTTTGTTAATTTTTTTGGATAAAAATAATTTGTTGAAATGTTTATATATTTTATAGCAGGATTCATACAGATGATCAGAGCTTTTAATCAAGGTATCAATCATCACATTCGGGCTACTTTTACGTATTGGATTGAGTATTCAATCAAAATCGTAAATTTTCAAAGGCTAACCCCTTTGTTAATTTTTTTGGATAAAAATAATTTGTTGAAATGTTTAAATATTTTATAGCAGGATTTATACAGATAACCAGAGCTTTTGATTAAGGTATCAATCATCACATTCGGGCTACTATTACGTGTTGGATTTAGCATTCAATCAAAATCGTAAATTTGCAAAGGCTAACCCCTTTGTTAATTTTTTGGATAAAAATAATTTGTTGAAATGTTTATATATTTTATAGCACGATTCATACAGATGATCAGAGCTTTTAATCAAGGTATCATCACATTCGGGCTACTATTACGTGTTGGATGGAGTATTCAATCAAAATCGTAAATTTGCAAAGGCTAACCCCTTTGTTAATTTTTTGGATAAAAATAATTTGTTGAAATGTTTATATATTTTAAAGCACGATTCATACAGATGATCAGAGCTTTTGATTAAGGTAACAATCATCACATTCGGGCTACTTTTACGTGTTGGATTGAGTATTCAATCAAAATCGTAAATTTGCAAAGGCTAACCCCTTTGTTAATTTTTTGGATAAAAATAATTTGTTGAAATGTTTAAATATTTTATAGCAGGATTTATACAGATAACCAGAGCTTTTGATTAAGGTATCAATCATCACATTCGGGCTACTATTACGTGTTGGATTGAGTATTCAATCAAAATCGTAAATTTGCAAAGGCCTTTGTTAACAAACCCCTTTGTTAATTTTTTGGATAAAAATAATTTGTTGAAATGTTTAAATATTTTATAGCAGGATCTATACAGATAACCAGAGCTTTTGATTAAGGTATCAATCATCACATTCGGGCTACTTTTACGTGTTGGATTGAGTATTCAATCAAAATCGTAAATTTGCAAAGGCTAACCCCTTTGTTAACTTTTTTGGATAAAAATAATTTGTTGAAATGTTTATATATTTTAAAGCAGGATTCATATAGATGATCAGAGCTTTCTATTAAGGTATCAATCATCAAATTCGGGCTACTATTACGTGTTGGATTGAGTATTCAATCAAAATCGTAATTTTGCAAAGGCTAACCCCTTTGTTAATTTTTTTGGATAAAAATAATTTTTATAAATGTTTATATATATTATAGCAAAAATCAAACACATAACCAGAGCTTTTAATCAAGGTATCAATCATCACATTCGGGCTACTTTTACGTATTGGATTGAGTATTCAATCAAAATCGTAAATTTGCAAAGGCTAACCCCTTTGTTAATTTTTTTGGATAAAAATAATTTGTTGAAATAATTATATATTTTATAGCAGGATTCATACAGATAACCAGAGCTTTTGATTAAGGTATCAATCATCACATTCGGGCTACTATTACGTGTTGGATTGAGTATTCAATCAAAATCGTAAATTTGCAAAGGCAAACCCCTTTGTTAATTTTTTTGGATAAAATAATTTGTTGAAATGTTTATATATTTTATAGCAGGAATCATACAGATGATCAGAGCTTCTGATTAAGGTATCAATCATCTCATTCGGGCTACTATTACGTATTGGATTAAGTATTCAATCAAAATCGTAAATTTGCAAAGGCTAACCCCTTTGTTAATTTTTTTGGATAAAAATAATTTGTTGAAATAATTATATATTTTATAGCAGGATTCATACAGATAACCAGAGCTTTTGATTAAGGTATCAATCATCACATTCGGGCTACTATTACGTGTTGGATTGAGTATTCAATCAAAATCGTAAATTTGCAAAGGCAAACCCCTTTGTTAATTTTTTTGGATAAAATAATTTGTTGAAATGTTTATATATTTTATAGCAGGAATCATACAGATGATCAGAGCTTCTGATTAAGGTATCAATCATCTCATTCGGGCTATTATTACGTGTTGGATGGAGTATTCAATCAAAATCGTAAATTTGCAAAGGCTAACCCTTTGTTAATTTTTTTGGATAAAATAATTTGTTGAAATGTTTATATATTTTATAGCAGGATTTAAACAGATAACCAGAGCTTTTGATTAAGGTATCAATCATCTCATTCGGGCTACTATTACGTGTTGGATTGAGTATTCAATCAAAATCGTAAATTTGCAAAGGCTAACCCCTTTGTTAATTTTTTTGGATAAAATAATTTGTTGAAATGTTTATATATTTTATAGCAGGATTCATACAAATAACCAGAGCTTGTGTTTAAGGTATCAATCATCACATTCGGGCTACTATTACGTGTTGGATTTAGCATTCAATCAAAATCGTAAATTTGCAAAGGCTAATCCCTTTGTTAATTTTTTTGGATAAAAATAATTTGTTGAAATGTTTATATATTTTATAGCAGGATTCATACAGATGATCAGAGCTTTTAATCAAGGTATCAATCATCACATTCGGGCTACTATTACGTGTTGGATTGAGTATTCAATCAAAATCGTAAATTTGCAAAGGCTAACCCCTTTGTTAATTTTTTTGGATAAAAATAATTTATTGAAAGAATTATACATTTTATAGCAGGATTCATACAGATGATCAGAGCTTTTAATTAAGGTATAAATCATCACATTCGGGCTACTATTACGTATTGGATTGAGTATTCAATCAAAATCGTAAATTTGCAAAGGCTAACCCCTTTGTTAATTTTTTGGATAAAAATAATTTGTTGAAATGTTTAAATATTTTATAGCAGGGTTTATACAGATAACCAGAGCTTTTGATTAAGGTATCAATCATCACATTCGGGCTACTTTTACGTGTTGGATTGAGTATTCAATCAAAATCGTAAATTTGCAAAGGCTAACCCCTTTGTTAATTTTTTGGATAAAAATAATTTGTTGAAATGTTTAAATATTTTATAGCAGGATTTATACAGATAACCAGAGCTTTTGATTAAGGTATCAATCATCACATTCGGGCTACTATTACGTGTTGGATTGAGTATTCAATCAAAATCGTAAATTTGAAAAGGCCTTTGTTAACAAACCCCTTTGTTAATTTTTTGGATAAAAATAATTTGTTGAAATGTTTAAATATTTTATAGCAGGATCTATACAGATAACCAGAGCTTTTGATTAAGGTATCAATCATCACATTCGGGCTACTTTTACGTGTTGGATTGAGTATTCAATCAAAATCGTAAATTTGCAAAGGCTAACCCCTTTGTTAATTTTTTTGGATAAAAATAATTTGTTGAAATGTTTATATATTTTAAAGCAGGATTCATATAGATGATCAGAGCTTTCTATTAAGGTATCAATCATCAAATTCGGGCTACTATTACGTGTTGGATTGAGTATTCAATCAAAGTCGTAATTTTGCAAAGGCTAACCCCTTTGTTAATTTTTTTGGATAAAAATAATTTTTATAAATGTTTATATATATTATAGCAAAAATCAAACACATAACCAGAGCTTTTAATCAAGGTATCAATCATCACATTCGGGCTACTTTTACGTATTGGATTGAGTATTCAATCAAAATCGTAAATTTTCAAAGGCTAACCCCTTTGTTAATTTTTTTGGATAAAAATAATTTGTTGAAATGTTTATATATTTTATAACAGGATTCATTCAGATAACCAGAGCTTTTGATTAAAGTATCAATCATCACATTCGGGCTACCATTACTTGTTGGATGGAGTATTCAATCAAAATCGTAAATTTGCAAAGGCCTTTGTTAACAAACCCCTTTGTTAATTTTTTTGATAAAAATAATTTGTTGAAATGTTTAAATATTTTATAGCAGGATTTATACAGATAACCAGAGCTTTTGATTAAGGTATCAATCATCACATTCGGGCTACTATTACGTGTTGGAATTAGCATTCAATCAAAATCGTAAATTTGCAAAGGCTAACCCCTTTGTTAATTTTTTTGGATAAAAATAATTTGTTGAAATGATTATATATTTTATAACAGGATTCATACAGATGATCAGAGCTTTTGATTAAGGTATCAATCATCTCATTCGGGCTACTATTACGTGTTGGATGGAGTATTCAATCAAAATCGTAAATTTGCAAAGGCTAACCCTTTGTTAATTTTTTTGGATAAAAATAATTTGTTGAAATGTTTATATATTTTATAGCAGGATTTATACAGATAACCAGAGCTTTTGATTAAGGTATCAATCATCACATTCGGGCTACTATTACGTATTGGATTAAGTATTCAATCAAAATCGTAAATTTGCAAAGGCTAACCCCTTTGTTAATTTTTTTGGATAAAAATAATTTGTTGAAATAATTATATATTTTATAGCAGGATTCATACAGATAACCAGAGCTTTTGATTAAGGTATCAATCATCACATTCGGGCTACTATTACGTGTTGGATTGAGTATTCAATCAAAATCGTAAATTTGCAAAGGCAAACCCCTTTGTTAATTTTTTTGGATAAAATAATTTGTTGAAATGTTTATATATTTTATAGCAGGAATCATACAGATGATCAGAGCTTCTGATTAAGGTATCAATCATCTCATTCGGGCTATTATTACGTGTTGGATGGAGTATTCAATCAAAATCGTAAATTTGCAAAGGCTAACCCTTTGTTAATTTTTTTGGATAAAATAATTTGTTGAAATGTTTATATATTTTATAGCAGGATTTAAACAGATAACCAGAGCTTTTGATTAAGGTATCAATCATCTCATTCGGGCTACTATTACGTGTTGGATTGAGTATTCAATCAAAATCGTAAATTTGCAAAGGCTAACCCCTTTGTTAATTTTTTTGGATAAAAATAATTTGTTGAAATAATTATATATTTTATAGCAGGATTCATACAGATAACCAGAGCTTTTGATTAAGGTATCAATCATCACATTCGGGCTACTATTACGTGTTGGATTGAGTATTCAATCAAAATCGTAAATTTGCAAAGGCAAACCCCTTTGTTAATTTTTTTGGATAAAATAATTTGTTGAAATGTTTATATATTTTATAGCAGGAATCATACAGATGATCAGAGCTTCTGATTAAGGTATCAATCATCTCATTCGGGCTATTATTACGTGTTGGATGGAGTATTCAATCAAAATCGTAAATTTGCAAAGGCTAACCCTTTGTTAATTTTTTTGGATAAAAATAATTTGTTGAAATGTTTATATATTTTATAGCAGGATTTAAACAGATAACCAGAGCTTTTGATTAAGGTATCAATCATCTCATTCGGGCTACTATTACGTGTTGGATTGAGTATTCAATCAAAATCGTAAATTTGCAAAGGCTAACCCCTTTGTTAATTTTTTTGGATAAAAATAATTTGTTGAAATGTTTATATATTTTATAGCAGGATTTATACAGATAACCAGAGCTTTTGATTAAGGTATCAATCATCACATTCGGGCTACTATTACGTATTGGATTAAGTATTCAATCAAAATCGTAAATTTGCAAAGGCTAACCCCTTTGTTAATTTTTTTGGATAAAAATAATTTGTTGAAATAATTATATATTTTATAGCAGGATTCATACAGATAACCAGAGCTTTTGATTAAGGTATCAATCATCACATTCGGGCTACTATTACGTGTTGGATTGAGTATTCAATCAAAATCGTAAATTTGCAAAGGCAAACCCCTTTGTTAATTTTTTTGGATAAAATAATTTGTTGAAATGTTTATATATTTTATAGCAGGAATCATACAGATGATCAGAGCTTCTGATTAAGGTATCAATCATCTCATTCGGGCTATTATTACGTGTTGGATGGAGTATTCAATCAAAATCGTAAATTTGCAAAGGCTAACCCTTTGTTAATTTTTTTGGATAAAATAATTTGTTGAAATGTTTATATATTTTATAGCAGGATTTAAACAGATAACCAGAGCTTTTGATTAAGGTATCAATCATCTCATTCGGGCTACTATTACGTGTTGGATTGAGTATTCAATCAAAATCGTAAATTTGCAAAGGCTAACCCCTTTGTTAATTTTTTTGGATAAAAATAATTTGTTGAAATAATTATATATTTTATAGCAGGATTCATACAGATAACCAGAGCTTTTGATTAAGGTATCAATCATCACATTCGGGCTACTATTACGTGTTGGATTGAGTATTCAATCAAAATCGTAAATTTGCAAAGGCAAACCCCTTTGTTAATTTTTTTGGATAAAATAATTTGTTGAAATGTTTATATATTTTATAGCAGGAATCATACAGATGATCAGAGCTTCTGATTAAGGTATCAATCATCTCATTCGGGCTATTATTACGTGTTGGATGGAGTATTCAATCAAAATCGTAAATTTGCAAAGGCTAACCCTTTGTTAATTTTTTTGGATAAAAATAATTTGTTGAAATGTTTATATATTTTATAGCAGGATTTAAACAGATAACCAGAGCTTTTGATTAAGGTATCAATCATCTCATTCGGGCTACTATTACGTGTTGGATTGAGTATTCAATCAAAATCGTAAATTTGCAAAGGCTAACCCCTTTGTTAATTTTTTTGGATAAAAATAATTTGTTGAAATAATTATATATTTTATAGCAGGATTCATACAGATAACCAGAGCTTTTGATTAAGGTATCAATCATCACATTCGGGCTACTATTACGTGTTGGATTGAGTATTCAATCAAAATCGTAAATTTGCAAAGGCAAACCCCTTTGTTAATTTTTTTGGATAAAATAATTTGTTGAAATGTTTATATATTTTATAGCAGGAATCATACAGATGATCAGAGCTTCTGATTAAGGTATCAATCATCTCATTCGGGCTATTATTACGTGTTGGATGGAGTATTCAATCAAAATCGTAAATTTGCAAAGGCAAACCCCTTTGTTAATTTTTTTGGATAAAATAATTTGTTGAAATGTTTATATATTTTATAGCAGGATTCATACAGATGATCAGAGCTTTTGATTAAGGTATCAATCATCTCATTCGGGCTACTATTACGTGTTGGATTGAGTATTCAATCAAAATCGTAAATTTGCAAAGGCTAACCCCTTTGTTAATTTTTTTGGATAAAATAATTTGTTGAAATGTTTATATATTTTATAGCAGGATTCATACAAATAACCAGAGCTTGTGTTTAAGGTATCAATCATCACATTCGGGCTACTATTACGTGTTGGATTTAGCATTCAATCAAAATCGTAAATTTGCAAAGGCTAATCCCTTTGTTAATTTTTTTGGATAAAAATAATTTGTTGAAATGTTTATATATTTTATAGCAGGATTCATACAGATGATCAGAGCTTTTAATCAAGGTATCAATCATCACATTCGGGCTACTATTACGTGTTGGATTGAGTATTCAATCAAAATCGTAAATTTGCAAAGGCTAACCCCTTTGTTAATTTTTTTGGATAAAAATAATTTATTGAAAGAATTATACATTTTATAGCAGGATTCATACAGATGATCAGAGCTTTTAATTAAGGTATAAATCATCACATTCGGGCTACTATTACGTATTGGATTGAGTATTCAATCAAAATCGTAAATTTGCAAAGGCTAACCCCTTTGTTAATTTTTTGGATAAAAATAATTTGTTGAAATGTTTAAATATTTTATAGCAGGGTTTATACAGATAACCAGAGCTTTTGATTAAGGTATCAATCATCACATTCGGGCTACTATTACGTGTTGGATTGAGTATTCAATCAAAATCGTAATTTTGCAAAGGCTAACCCCTTTGTTAATTTTTTTGGATAAAAATATTTTTTATAAATGTTTATATATATTATAGCAAAAATCAAACACATAACCAGAGCTTTTAATTAAGGTATCAATCATCACATTCGGGCTACTATTACGTGTTGGATTGAGTATTCAATCAAAATCGTAAATTTGCAAAGGCTAACCCCTTTGTTAATTTTTTTGGATAAAAATAATTTGTTGAAATGTTTATATATTTTATAACAGGATTCATTCAGATAACCAGAGCTTTTGATTAAGGTATCAATCATCACATTCGGGCTACTATTACGTGTTGGATGGAGTATTCAA
The DNA here is from genome assembly GCA_963556175.1 of Tipula confusa. Classification (NCBI taxonomy): domain Eukaryota; kingdom Metazoa; phylum Arthropoda; class Insecta; order Diptera; family Tipulidae; genus Tipula; species Tipula confusa. The sequence goes on along the minus strand of OY744476.1, from coordinate 55,686,676 downwards.
TCAAAATCGTAAATTTGCAAAGGCCTTTGTTAACAAACCCGTTTGTTAATTTTTTTGATAAAAATAATTTGTTGAAATGTTTAAATATTTTATAGCAGGATTTATACAGATAACCAGAGCTTTTGATTAAGGTATCAATCATCACATTCGGGCTACTATTACGTGTTGGAATTAGCATTCAATCAAAATCGTAAATTGGCAAAGGCTAACCCCTTTGTTAATTTTTTTGGATAAAAATAATTTGTTGAAATGTTTATATATTTTATAACAGGATTCATACTGATGATCAGAGCTTTTGATTAAGGTGTCAATCATCACATTCGGGCTACTATTACGTGTTGGATTTAGCATTCAATCAAAATCGTAAATTTGCAAAGGTAAATTTGCCTTTTGTTAATTTTTTGGATAAAAATAATTTAATGAAATGTTTATATATTTTATAGCAGGATTCATACAGATGATCAGAGCTTTTAATCAAGGTATCAATCATCACATTCGGGCTACTTTTACGTGTTGGATTGAGTATTCAATCAAAATCGTAAATTTGCAAAGGCTATCCCCTTTGTTAATTTTTTTGGGTAAAAATAATTTGTTGAAATGTTTATATATATTTTATAGTAGGATTCATACAGATGATCAGAGCTTTTAATTAAGGTATCAATCATCACATTCGGGCTACTATTACGTATTGGATTGAGTATTCAATCAAAATCGTAAATTTGCAAAGGCTAACCCCTTTGTTAATTTTTTGGATAAAAATAATTTGTTGAAATGTTTATATATTTTAAAGCAGGATTCATACAGATAACCAGAGCTTTTGATTAAGGTATCAATCATCACATTCGGGCTACTTTTACGTGTTGGATTTAGCATTCAATCAAAATCGTAAATTTGCAAAGGCTAACCCCTTTGTTAATTTTTTTGGATAAAAATAATTTGTTGAAATGATTATATATTTTATAACAGGATTCATACTGATGATCAGAGCTTTTGATTAAGGTGTCAATCATCACATTCGGGCTACTATTACGTGTTGGATTTAGCATTCAATCAAAATCGTAAATTTGCAAAGGCTAATCCCTTTGTTAATTTTTTTGGATAAAAATACTTTTTTGAAATGTTTATATATTTTATAGCAGGATTCATATAGACAACCAGAGTTTTTGATTAAGGTATCAATCATCAAATTCGGGCTACTATTACGTGTTGGATTCAATCAAAATCGTAAATTTGCAAAGGCTAACCCCTTTGTTAATTTTTTGGATAAAATAATTTGTTGAAATGTTTAAATATTTTATAGCAGGATTCATACAGATAACCAGAGCTTTTGATTAAGGTATCAATCATCACATTCGGGCTACTATTACGTGTTGGATTTAGCATTCAATCAAAATCGTAAATTTGCAAAGGCTAACCCCTTTGTTAATTTTTTTGGATAAAACTAATTTATTGAAATTATTATATATTTTATAGCAGGATTCATACAGATGATCAGAGCTTTTAATTAAGGTATCAATCATCACATTCGGGCTACTATTACGTATTGGATTGAGTATTCAATCAAAATCGTAAATTTGCAAAGGCTAACCCCTTTGTTAATTTTTTGGATAAAAATAATATGTTGAAACGATTATATATTTTATAGCAGGATTCATATAGACAACCAGAGCTTTTGATTAAGGTATCAATCATCACATTCGGGCTACTATTACGTGTTGGATTGAGTATTCAATCAAAATCGTAAATTTGCAAAGGCTAACCCCTTTGTTAATTTTTTGGATAAAAATTATTTGTTGAAATCTTTTTATATTTTATAGCAGGATTCAAACAGATAACCAGAGCTTTTGATTAAGGTATCAATCATCACATTCGGGCTACTATTACGTGTTGGATTGAGTATTCAATCAAAATCGTAAATTTGCAAAGGCTAACCCCTTTGTTAATTTTTTGGATAAAAATAATTTGTTGAAATGTTTAAATATTTTATAGCAGGGTTTATACAGATAACCAGAGCTTTTGATTAAGGTATCAATCATCACATTCGGGCTACTATTACGTGTTGGATTTAGCATTCAATCAAAATCGTAAATTTGCAAAGGCTAATCCCTTTGTTAATTTTTTTGGATAAAAATAATTTGTTGAAATGTTTATATATTTTATAACAGGATTCATTCAGATAACTAGAGCTTTTGATTAAGGTATCAATCATCACATTCGGGCTACTATTACGTGTTGGATTTAGCATTCAATCAAAATCGTAAATTTGCAAAGGCTAATCCCTTTGTTAATTTTTTTGGATAAAAATAATTTATTGAAATAATTATATATTTTATAGCAGGATTCATACAGATGATCAGAGCTTTTAATTAAGGTATCAATCATCACATTCGGGCTACTATTACGTATTGGATTGAGTATTCAATCAAAATCGTAAATTTGCAAAGGCTAACCCCTTTGTTAATTTTTTGGATAAAAATAATTTGATGAAATGTTTATATATTTTAAAGCAGGATTCATACAGATAACCAGAGCTTTTGATTAAGGTATCAATCATCACATTCGGGCTACCATTACTTGTTGGATTGAGTATTCAATCAAAATCGTAAATTTGCAAAGGCTAACCCCTTTGTTAATTTTTTTGGATAAAACTAATTTATTGAAATGTTTATATATTTTATAGCAGGATTCATACAGATGATCAGAGCTTTTGATTAAGGTATCAATCATCTCATTCGGGCTACTATTACGTGTTGGATGGAGTATTCAATCAAAATCGTAAATTTGCAAAGGCTAACCCCTTTGTTAATTTTTTGGATAAAAATAATTTGTTGAAATGTTTATATATTTTATAGCAGGATTTATACAGATAACCAGAGCTTTTGATTAAGGTATCAATCATCTCATTCGGGCTACTATTACGTGTTGGATTGAGTATTCAATCAAAATCGTAAATTTGCAAAGGCTAACCCCTCTGTTAATTTTTTTGGATAAAATAATTTGTTGAAATGTTTATATATTTTATAGCAGGATTCATACAGATGATCAGAGCTTTTGATTAAGGTATCAATCATCTCATTCGGGCTACTATTACGTGTTGGATTGAGTATTCAATCAAAATCGTAAATTTGCAAAGGCTAACCCCTTTGTTAATTTTTTTGGATAAAATAATTTGTTGAAATGTTTATATATTTTATAGCAGGATTTATACAGATAACCAGAGCTTTTGATTAAGGTATCAATCATCTCATTCGGGCTACTATTACGTGTTGGATTGAGTATTCAATCAAAATCGTAAATTTGCAAAGGCTAACCCCTTTGTTAATTTTTTTGGATAAAATAATTTGTTGAAATGTTTATATATTTTATAGCAGGATTCATACAGATGATCAGGGCTTTTGATTAAGGTATCAATCATCTCATTCGGGCTACTATTACGTGTTGGATTGAGTATTCAATCAAAATCGTAAATTTGCAAAGGCTAACCCCTTTGTTAATTTTTTTGGATAAAATAATTTGTTGAAATGTTTATATATTTTATAGCAGGAATCATACAGATGATCAGAGCTTTTGATTAAGGTATCAATCATCTCATTCGGGCTACTATTACGTGTTGGATTGAGTATTCAATCAAAATCGTAAATTTGCAAAGGCTAACCCCTTTGTTAATTTTTTTGGATAAAATAATTTGATGAAATGTTTAAATATTTTATAGCAGGATTCATACAGATGATCAGAGCTTTTGACTAAGGTATCAATCATCTCATTCGGGCTACTATTACGTGTTGGATTGAGTATTCAATCAAAATCGTAGATTTGCAAAGGCTAACCCCTTTGTTAATTTTTTTGGATAAAATAATTTGTTGAAATGTTTATATATTTTATAGCAGGATTTATACAGATGATCAGATCTTTTGATTAAGGTATCAATCATCTCATTCGGGCTACTATTACGTGTTGGATTGAGTATTCAATCAAAATCGTAAATTTGCAAAGGCTAACCCCTTTGTTAATTTTTTTGGATAAAATAATTTGTTGAAATGTTTATATATTTTATAGCAGGATTTATACAGATAACCAGAGCTTTTGATTAAGGTATCAATCATCTCATTCGGGCTACTATTACGTGTTGGATTGAGTATTCAATCAAAATCGTAGATTTGCAAAGGCTAACCCCTTTGTTAATTTTTTTGGATAAAATAATTTGTTGAAATGTTTTTATATTTTATAGCAGGATTCATACAGATGATCAGATCTTTTGATTAAGGTATCAATCATCTCATTCGGGCTACTATTACGTGTTGGATTGAGTATTCAATCAAAATCGTAAATTTGCAAAGGCTAACCCATTTGTTATTTTTTTTGGATAAAATAATTTGTTGAAATGTTTTTATATTTTATAGCAGGATTCATACAGATGATCAGAGCTTTTGATTAAGGTATCAATCATCACATTCGGGCTACTATTACGTATTGGATTAAGTATTCAATCAAAATCGTAAATTTGCAAAGGCTAACCCCTTTGTTAATTTTTTTGGATAAAAATAATTTGTTGAAATGTTTATATATTTTATAGCAGGAATCATACAGATGATCAGAGCTTTTGATTAAGGTATCAATCATCTCATTCGGGCTATTATTACGTGTTGGATGGAGTATTCAATCAAAATCGTAAATTTGCAAAGGCTAACCCTTTGTTAATTTTTTTGGATAAAATAATTTGTTGAAATGTTTATATATTTTATAGCAGGATTTAAACAGATAACCAGAGCTTTTGATTAAGGTATCAATCATCTCATTCGGGCTACTATTACGTGTTGGATTGAGTATTCAATCAAAATCGTAAATTTGCAAAGGCTAACCCCTTTGTTAATTTTTTTGGATAAAATAATTTGTTGAAATGTTTATATATTTTATAGCAGGATTCATACAGATGATCAGAGCTTTTGATTAAGGTATCAATCATCTCATTCGGGCTACTATTGCGTGTTGGATTGAGTATTCAATCAAAATCGTAAATTTGCAAAGGCTAACCCCTTTGTTAATTTTTTTGGATAAAATAATTTGTTGAAATGTTTATATATTTTATAGCAGGAATCATACAGATGATCAGAGCTTTTGATTAAGGTATCAATCATCTCATTCGGGCTACTATTACGTGTTGGATTGAGTATTCAATCAAAATCGTAAATTTGCAAAGGCTAACCCCTTTGTTAATTTTTTGGATAAAAATAATTTGTTGAAATGTTTATATATTTTAAAGCAGGATTCATACAGATGATCAGAGCTTTTGATAAAGGTATCAATCATCACATTCGGGCTACTATTACGTGTTGGATTGAGTATTCAATCAAAATCGTAAATTTGCAAAGGCTAACCCCTTTGTTAATTTTTTTGGATAAAAATAATTTGTTGAAATGTTTATTTATTTTATAGCAGGATTCATACAGATAACCAGAGCTTTTTATTAAGGTATGAATCATCACATTCGGGCTACTATTACGTGTTTGATGGAGTATTCAATCAAAATCGTAAATTTGCAAAGGCTAACCCCTTTGTTAATTTTTTTGGATAAAATAATTTGTTGAAATGTTTATATATTTTATAGCAGGATGTATACAGATAACCAGAGCTTTTGATTAAGGTATCAATCATCTCATTCGGGCTACTATTACGTGTTGGATTGAGTATTCAATCAAAATCGTAAATTTGCAAAGGCTAACCCCTTTGTTAATTTTTTTGGATAAAAATAATTTGTTGAAATGTTTATATATTTTATAGCAGGATTCATACAGATAACCAGAGCTTTTGATTAAGGTATCAATCATCTCATTCGGGCTACTATTACGTGTTGGATTGAGTATTCAATCAAAATCGTAAATTTGCAAAGGCTAACCCCTTTGTTAATTTTTTTGGATAAAATAATTTGTTGAAATGTTTATATATTTTATAGCAGGATTCATACAGATGATCAGAGCTTTTGATTAAGGTATCAATCATCTCATTCGGGCTACTATTACGTGTTGGATTGAGTATTCAATCAAAATCGTAAATTTGCAAAGGCTAACCCCTTTGTTAATTTTTTTGGATAAAATAATTTGTTGAAATGTTTATATATTTTATAGCAGGATTTATACAGATAACCAGAGCTTTTGATTAAGGTATCAATCATCTCATTCGGGCTACTATTACGTGTTGGATTGAGTATTCAATCAAAATCGTAGATTTGCAAAGGCTAACCCCTTTGTTAATTTTTTTGGATAAAATAATTTGTTGAAATGTTTATATATTTTATAGCAGGATTCATACAGATGATCAGAGCTTTTGATTAAGGTATCAATCATCTCATTCGGGCTACTATTACGTGTTGGATTGAGTATTCAATCAAAATCGTAAATTTGCAAAGGCTAACCCATTTGTTATTTTTTTTGGATAAAATAATTTGTTGAAATGTTTTTATATTTTATAGCAGGATTCATACAGATGATCAGAGCTTTTGATTAAGGTATCAATCATCACATTCGGGCTACTATTACGTATTGGATTAAGTATTCAATCAAAATCATAAATTTGCAAAGGCTAACCCCTTTGTTAATTTTTTTGGATAAAATAATTTGTTGAAATGTTTATATATTTTACAGCAGGATTCATACAGATAACCAGAGCTTTTGATTAAGGTATCAATCATCACATTCGGGCTACTATTACGTGTTGGATTGAGTATTCAATCAAAATCGTAAATTTGCAAAGGCAAACCCCTTTGTTAATTTTTTTGGATAAAATAATTTGTTGAAATGTTTATATATTTTATAGCAGGAATCATACAGATGATCAGAGCTTTTGATTAAGGTATCAATCATCTCATTCGGGCTACTATTACGTGTTGGATGGAGTATTCAATCAAAATCGTAAATTTGCAAAGGCTAACCCTTTGTTAATTTTTTTGGATAAAAATAATTTGTTGAAATGTTTATATATTTTATAGCAGGATTTATACAGATAACCAGAGCTTTTGATTAAGGTATCAATCATCACATTCGGGCTACTATTACGTATTGGATTAAGTATTCAATCAAAATCGTAAATTTGCAAAGGCTAACCCCTTTGTTAATTTTTTTGGATAAAAATAATTTGTTGAAATGTTTATATATTTTATAGCAGGATTCATACAGATAACCAGAGCTTTTGATTAAGGTATCAATCATCACATTCGGGCTACTATTACGTGTTGGATTGAGTATTCAATCAAAATCGTAAATTTGCAAAGGCAAACCCCTTTGTTAATTTTTTTGGATAAAATAATTTGTTGAAATGTTTATATATTTTATAGCAGGAATCATACAGATGATCAGAGCTTCTGATTAAGGTATCAATCATCTCATTCGGGCTATTATTACGTGTTGGATGGAGTATTCAATCAAAATCGTAAATTTGCAAAGGCTAACCCTTTGTTAATTTTTTTGGATAAAATAATTTGTTGAAATGTTTATATATTTTATAGCAGGATTTAAACAGATAACCAGAGCTTTTGATTAAGGTATCAATCATCTCATTCGGGCTACTATTACGTGTTGGATTGAGTATTCAATCAAAATCGTAAATTTGCAAAGGCTAACCCCTTTGTTAATTTTTTTGGATAAAATAATTTGTTGAAATGTTTATATATTTTATAGCAGGATTCATACAGATGATCAGAGCTTTTGATTAAGGTATCAATCATCTCATTCGGGCTACTATTGCGTGTTGGATTGAGTATTCAATCAAAATCGTAAATTTGCAAAGGCTAACCCCTTTGTTAATTTTTTTGGATAAAATAATTTGTTGAAATGTTTATATATTTTATAGCAGGAATCATACAGATGATCAGAGCTTTTGATAAAGGTATCAATCATCACATTCGGGCTACTATTACGTGTTGGATTGAGTATTCAATCAAAATCGTAAATTTGCAAAGGCTAACCCCTTTGTTAATTTTTTTGGATAAAAATAATTTGTTGAAATGTTTATATATTTTATAGCAGGATTCATACAGATAACCAGAGCTTTTTATTAAGGTATGAATCATCACATTCGGGCTACTATTACGTGTTTGATGGAGTATTCAATCAAAATCGTAAATTTGCAAAGGCTAACCCCTTTGTTAATTTTTTTGGATAAAATAATTTGTTGAAATGTTTATATATTTTATAGCAGGATTCATACAGATAACCAGAGCTTTTGATTAAGGTATCAATCATCTCATTCGGGCTACTATTACGTGTTGGATTGAGTATTCAATCAAAATCGTAAATTTGCAAAGGCTAACCCCTTTGTTAATTTTTTTGGATAAAATAATTTGTTGAAATGTTTATATATTTTATAGCAGGATTTATACAGATAACCAGAGCTTTTGATTAAGGTATCAATCATCTCATTCGGGCTACTATTACGTGTTGGATTGAGTATTCAATCAAAATCGTAGATTTGCAAAGGCTAACCCCTTTGTTAATTTTTTTGGATAAAATAATTTGTTGAAATGTTTATATATTTTATAGCAGGATTCATACAGATGATCAGAGCTTTTGATTAAGGTATCAATCATCTCATTCGGGCTACTATTACGTGTTGGATTGAGTATTCAATCAAAATCGTAAATTTGCAAAGGCTAACCCATTTGTTATTTTTTTTGGATAAAATAATTTGTTGAAATGTTTTTATATTTTATAGCAGGATTCATACAGATGATCAGAGCTTTTGATTAAGGTATCAATCATCACATTCGGGCTCCTATTACGTATTGGATTAAGTATTCAATCAAAATCATAAATTTGCAAAGGCTAACCCCTTTGTTAATTTTTTTGGATAAAATAATTTGTTGAAATGTTTATATATTTTATAGCAGGATTCATACAGATAACCAGAGCTTTTGATTAAGGTATCAATCATCACATTCGGGCTACTATTACGTGTTGGATTGAGTATTCAATCAAAATCGTAAATTTGCAAAGGCAAACCCCTTTGTTAATTTTTTTGGATAAAATAATTTGTTGAAATGTTTATATATTTTATAGCAGGAATCATACAGATGATCAGAGCTTTTGATTAAGGTATCAATCATCTCATTCGGGCTACTATTACGTGTTGGATGGAGTATTCAATCAAAATCGTAAATTTGCAAAGGCTAACCCTTTGTTAATTTTTTTGGATAAAAATAATTTGTTGAAATGTTTATATATTTTATAGCAGGATTTATACAGATAACCAGAGCTTTTGATTAAGGTATCAATCATCTCATTCGGGCTACTATTACGTGTTGGATTGAGTATTCAATCAAAATCGTAAATTTGCAAAGGCTAACCCCTTTGTTAATTTTTTTGGATAAAATAATTTGTTGAAATGTTTATATATTTTATAGCAGGATTCATACAGATGATCAGAGCTTTTGATTAAGGTATCAATCATCTCATTCGGGCTACTATTGCGTGTTGGATTGAGTATTCAATCAAAATCGTAAATTTGCAAAGGCTAACCCCTTTGTTAATTTTTTTGGATAAAAATAATTTATTGAAATGTTTAGATATATTATAGCAAGATTCATACAGATAACTAGAGCTTTGGATTAAGGTATCAATCATCACATTCGGGCTACTATTACGTGTTGGATTAAGTATTCAATCAAAATCGTAAATTTGCAAAGGCTAACCCCTTTGTTAATTTTTTTGGATAAAATAATTTGTTGAAATGTTTATATATTTTATAGCAGGATTTATACAGATAACCAGAGCTTTTGATTAAGGTATCAATCATCACATTCGGGCTACTATTACGTGTTGGATTGAGTATTCAATCAAAATCGTAAATTTGCAAAGGCTAACCCCTTTGTTAATTTTTTTGTATAAGTATCATTTGTAGAAATGTTTATATATTTTATAGCAGGATTCATACAGATAACCAGAGCTTTTGATTAAGGTATCAATCATCACATTCGGGCTACTATTACGTGTTGGATTGAGTATTCAATCAAAATCGTAAATTTGCAAAGGCAAACCCCTTTGTTAATTTTTTTGGATAAAATAATTTGTTGAAATGTTTATATATTTTATAGCAGGAATCATACAGATGATCAGAGCTTCTGATTAAGGTATCAATCATCTCATTCGGGCTATTATTACGTGTTGGATGGAGTATTCAATCAAAATCGTAAATTTGCAAAGGCTAACCCTTTGTTAATTTTTTTGGATAAAATAATTTGTTGAAATGTTTATATATTTTATAGCAGGATTTAAACAGATAACCAGAGCTTTTGATTAAGGTATCAATCATCTCATTCGGGCTACTATTACGTGTTGGATTGAGTATTCAATCAAAATCGTAAATTTGCAAAGGCTAACCCCTTTGTTAATTTTTTTGGATAAAATAATTTGTTGAAATGTTTATATATTTTATAGCAGGATTCATACAGATGATCAGAGCTTTTGATTAAGGTATCAATCATCTCATTCGGGCTACTATTGCGTGTTGGATTGAGTATTCAATCAAAATCGTAAATTTGCAAAGGCTAACCCCTTTGTTAATTTTTTTGTATAAGTATCATTTGTTGAAATGTTTATATATTTTATAGCAGGATTCATACAGATGATCAGAGCTTTTGATTAAGGTATCAATCATCTCATTCGGGCTACTATTGCGTGTTGGATTGAGTATTCAATCAAAATCGTAAATTTGCAAAGGCTAACCCCTTTGTTAATTTTTTTGGATAAAATAATTTGTTGAAATGTTTATATATTTTATAGCAGGATTCATACAGATAACCAGAGCTTTTTATTAAGGTATGAATCATCACATTCGGGCTACTATTACGTGTTTGATGGAGTATTCAATCAAAATCGTAAATTTGCAAAGGCTAACCCCTTTGTTAATCTTTTTGGATAAAATAATTTGTTGAAATGTTTATATATTTTATAGCAGGATGTATACAGATAACCAGAGCTTTTGATTAAGGTATCAATCATCTCATTCGGGCTACTATTACGTGTTGGATTGAGTATTCAATCAAAATCGTAAATTTGCAAAGGCTAACCCCTTTGTTAATTTTTTTGGATAAAAATAATTTGTTGAAATGTTTATATATTTTATAGCAGGATTCATACAGATAACCAGAGCTTTTGATTAAGGTATCAATCATCTCATTCGGGCTACTATTACGTGTTGGATTGAGTATTCAATCAAAATCGTAAATTTGCAAAGGCTAACCCCTTTGTTAATTTTTTTGGATAAAATAATTTGTTGAAATGTTTATATATTTTATAGCAGGATTCATACAGATGATCAGAGCTTTTGATTAAGGTATCAATCATCTCATTCGGGCTACTATTACGTGTTGGATTGAGTATTCAATCAAAATCGTAAATTTGCAAAGGCTAACCCCTTTGTTAATTTTTTTGGATAAAATAATTTGTTGAAATGTTTATATATTTTATAGCAGGATTCATACAGATGATCAGAGCTTTTGATTAAGGTATCAATCATCTCATTCGGGCTACTATTGCGTGTTGGATTGAGTATTCAATCAAAATCGTAAATTTGCAAAGGCAAACCCCTTTGTTAATTTTTTTGGATAAAATAATTTGTTGAAATGTTTATATATTTTATAGCAGGAATCATACAGATGATCAGAGCTTCTGATTAAGGTATCAATCATCTCATTCGGGCTACTATTACGTGTTGGATTGAGTATTCAATCAAAATCGTAAATTTGCAAAGGCTAACCCCTTTGTTAATTTTTTTGGATAAAATAATTTGTTGAAATGTTTATATATTTTATAGCAGGATTCATACAGATGATCAGAGCTTTTGATTAAGGTATCAATCATCTCATTCGGGCTACTATTGCGTGTTGGATTGAGTATTCAATCAAAATCGTAAATTTGCAAAGGCAAACCCCTTTGTTAATTTTTTTGGATAAAATAATTTGTTGAAATGTTTATATATTTTATAGCAGGAATCATACAGATGATCAGAGCTTCTGATTAAGGTATCAATCATCTCATTCGGGCTACTATTGCGTGTTGGATTGAGTATTCAATCAAAATCGTAAATTTGCAAAGGCTAACCCCTTTGTTAATTTTTTTGGATAAAAATAATTTGTTGAAATGTTTATATATTTTATAGCAGGATTTATACAGATAACCAGAGCTTTTGATTAAGGTATCAATCATCACATTCGGGCTACTATTACGTGTTGGATTGAGTATTCAATCAAAATCGTAAATTTGCAAAGGCTAACCCCTTTGTTAATTTTTTTGTATAAGTATCATTTGTAGAAATGTTTATATATTTTATAGCAGGATTCATACAGATAACCAGAGCTTTTGATTAAGGTATCAATCATCACATTCGGGCTACTATTACGTGTTGGATTGAGTATTCAATCAAAATCGTAAATTTGCAAAGGCAAACCCCTTTGTTAATTTTTTTGGATAAAATAATTTGTTGAAATGTTTATATATTTTATAGCAGGAATCATACAGATGATCAGAGCTTCTGATTAAGGTATCAATCATCTCATTCGGGCTATTATTACGTGTTGGATGGAGTATTCAATCAAAATCGTAAATTTGCAAAGGCTAACCCCTTTGTTAATTTTTTTGGATAAAATAATTTGTTGAAATGTTTATATATTTTATAGCAGGATTCATACAGATGATCAGAGCTTTTGATTAAGGTATCAATCATCTCATTCGGGCTACTATTGCGTGTTGGATTGAGTATTCAATCAAAATCGTAAATTTGCAAAGGCAAACCCCTTTGTTAATTTTTTTGGATAAAATAATTTGTTGAAATGTTTATATATTTTATAGCAGGAATCATACAGATGATCAGAGCTTCTGATTAAGGTATCAATCATCTCATTCGGGCTACTATTACGTGTTGGATGGAGTATTCAATCAAAATCGTAAATTTGCAAAGGCTAACCCTTTGTTAATTTTTTTGGATAAAATAATTTGTTGAAATGTTTATATATTTTATAGCAGGATTTAAACAGATAACCAGAGCTTTTGATTAAGGTATCAATCATCTCATTCGGGCTACTATTACGTGTTGGATTGAGTATTCAATCAAAATCGTAAATTTGCAAAGGCTAACCCCTTTGTTAATTTTTTTGGATAAAATAATTTGTTGAAATGTTTATATATTTTATAGCAGGATTCATACAGATGATCAGAGCTTTTGATTAAGGTATCAATCATCTCATTCGGGCTACTATTGCGTGTTGGATTGAGTATTCAATCAAAATCGTAAATTTGCAAAGGCTAACCCCTTTGTTAATTTTTTTGGATAAAATAATTTGTTGAAATGTTTATATATTTTATAGCAGGAATCATACAGATGATCAGAGCTTTTGATAAAGGTATCAATCATCTCATTCGGGCTACTATTACGTGTTGGATTGAGTATTCAATCAAAATCGTAAATTTGCAAAGGCTAACCCCTTTGTTAATTTTTTTGGATAAAAATAATTTGTTGAAATGTTTATATATTTTATAGCAGGATTCATACAGATAACCAGAGCTTTTGATTAAGGTATCAATCATCTCATTCGGGCTACTATTACGTGTTGGATTGAGTATTCAATCAAAATCGTAAATTTGCAAAGGCTAACCCCTTTGTTAATTTTTTTGGATAAAATAATTTGTTGAAATGTTTATATATTTTATAGCAGGATTCATACAGATGATCAGAGCTTTTGATTAAGGTATCAATCATCTCATTCGGGCTACTATTACGTGTTGGATTGAGTATTCAATCAAAATCGTAAATTTGCAAAGGCTAACCCCTTTGTTAATTTTTTTGGATAAAATAATTTGTTGAAATGTTTATATATTTTATAGCAGGATTTATACAGATAACCAGAGCTTTTGATTAAGGTATCAATCATCTCATTCGGGCTACTATTACGTGTTGGATTGAGTATTCAATCAAAATCGTAGATTTGCAAAGGCTAACCCCTTTGTTATTTTTTTTGGATAAAATAATTTGTTGAAATGTTTATATATTTTATAGCAGGATTCATACAGATGATCAGAGCTTTTGATTAAGGTATCAATCATCACATTCGGGCTACTATTACGTATTGGATTAAGTATTCAATCAAAATCATAAATTTGCAAAGGCTAACCCCTTTGTTAATTTTTTTGGATAAAAATAATTTGTTGAAATGTTTATATATTTTATAGCAGGATTCATACAGATAACCAGAGCTTTTGATTAAGGTATCAATCATCACATTCGGGCTACTATTACGTGTTGGATTGAGTATTCAATCAAAATCGTAAATTTGCAAAGGCAAACCCCTTTGTTAATTTTTTTGGATAAAATAATTTGTTGAAATGTTTATATATTTTATAGCAGGAATCATACAGATGATCAGAGCTTTTGATTAAGGTATCAATCATCTCATTCGGGCTACTATTACGTGTTGGATGGAGTATTCAATCAAAATCGTAAATTTGCAAAGGCTAACCCTTTGTTAATTTTTTTGGATAAAAATAATTTGTTGAAATGTTTATATATTTTATAGCAGGATTTATACAGATAACCAGAGCTTTTGATTAAGGTATCAATCATCACATTCGGGCTACTATTACGTATTGGATTAAGTATTCAATCAAAATCGTAAATTTGCAAAGGCTAACCCCTTTGTTAATTTTTTTGGATAAAAATAATTTGTTGAAATAATTATATATTTTATAGCAGGATTCATACAGATAACCAGAGCTTTTGATTAAGGTATCAATCATCTCATTCGGGCTACTATTACGTGTTGGATTGAGTATTCAATCAAAATCGTAAATTTGCAAAGGCTAACCCCTTTGTTAATTTTTTTGGATAAAATAATTTGTTGAAATGTTTATATATTTTATAGCAGGATTCATACAGATGATCAGAGCTTTTGATTAAGGTATCAATCATCTCATTCGGGCTACTATTACGTGTTGGATTGAGTATTCAATCAAAATCGTAAATTTGCAAAGGCTAACCCCTTTGTTAATTTTTTTGGATAAAAATAATTTGTTGAAATGTTTATATATTTTATAGCAGGATTCATACAGATAACCAGAGCTTTTGATTAAGGTATCAATCATCTCATTCGGGCTACTATTACGTGTTGGATTGAGTATTCAATCAAAATCGTAAATTTGCAAAGGCTAACCCCTTTGTTAATTTTTTTGGATAAAATAATTTGTTGAAATGTTTATATATTTTATAGCAGGATTCATACAGATGATCAGAGCTTTTGATTAAGGTATCAATCATCTCATTCGGGCTACTATTACGTATTGGATTAAGTATTCAATCAAAATCATAAATTTGCAAAGGCTAACCCCTTTGTTAATTTTTTTGGATAAAAATAATTTGTTGAAATGTTTATATATTTTATAGCAGGATTCATACAGATAACCAGAGCTTTTGATTAAGGTATCAATCATCACATTCGGGCTACTATTACGTGTTGGATTGAGTATTCAATCAAAATCGTAAATTTGCAAAGGCAAACCCCTTTGTTAATTTTTTTGGATAAAATAATTTGTTGAAATGTTTATATATTTTATAGCAGGAATCATACAGATGATCAGAGCTTTTGATTAAGGTATCAATCATCTCATTCGGGCTACTATTACGTGTTGGATGGAGTATTCAATCAAAATCGTAAATTTGCAAAGGCTAACCCTTTGTTAATTTTTTTGGATAAAAATAATTTGTTGAAATGTTTATATATTTTATAGCAGGATTTATACAGATAACCAGAGCTTTTGATTAAGGTATCAATCATCACATTCGGGCTACTATTACGTATTGGATTAAGTATTCAATCAAAATCGTAAATTTGCAAAGGCTAACCCCTTTGTTAATTTTTTTGGATAAAAATAATTTGTTGAAATAATTATATATTTTATAGCAGGATTCATACAGATAACCAGAGCTTTTGATTAAGGTATCAATCATCACATTCGGGCTACTATTACGTGTTGGATTGAGTATTCAATCAAAATCGTAAATTTGCAAAGGCTAACCCCTTTGTTAATTTTTTTGGATAAAATAATTTGTTGAAATGTTTATATATTTTATAGCAGGAATCATACAGATGATCAGAGCTTCTGATTAAGGTATCAATCATCTCATTCGGGCTATTATTACGTGTTGGATGGAGTATTCAATCAAAATCGTAAATTTGCAAAGGCTAACCCTTTGTTAATTTTTTTGGATAAAATAATTTGTTGAAATGTTTATATATTTTATAGCAGGATTTAAACAGATAACCAGAGCTTTTGATTAAGGTATCAATCATCTCATTCGGGCTACTATTACGTGTTGGATTGAGTATTCAATCAAAATCGTAAATTTGCAAAGGCTAACCCCTTTGTTAATTTTTTTGGATAAAATAATTTGTTGAAATGTTTATATATTTTATAGCAGGATTCATACAGATGATCAGAGCTTTTGATTAAGGTATCAATCATCTCATTCGGGCTACTATTGCGTGTTGGATTGAGTATTCAATCAAAATCGTAAATTTGCAAAGGCTAACCCCTTTGTTAATTTTTTTGGATAAAATAATTTGTTGAAATGTTTATATATTTTATAGCAGGAATCATACAGATGATCAGAGCTTTTGATAAAGGTATCAATCATCACATTCGGGCTACTATTACGTGTTGGATTGAGTATTCAATCAAAATCGTAAATTTGCAAAGGCTAACCCCTTTGTTAATTTTTTTGGATAAAAATAATTTGTTGAAATGTTTATATATTTTATAGCAGGATTCATACAGATAACCAGAGCTTTTGATTAAGGTATCAATCATCTCATTCGGGCTACTATTACGTGTTGGATTGAGTATTCAATCAAAATCGTAAATTTGCAAAGGCTAACCCCTTTGTTAATTTTTTTGGATAAAATAATTTATTGAAATGTTTATATATTTTATAGCAAGATTTATACAGATAACCAGAGCTTTTGATTAAGGTATCAATCATCTCATTCGGGCTACTATTACGTGTTGGATTGAGTATTCAATCAAAATCGTAGATTTGCAAAGGCTAACCCCTTTGTTAATTTTTTTGGATAAAATAATTTGTTGAAATGTTTATATATTTTATAGCAGGATTCATACAGATGATCAGAGCTTTTGATTAAGGTATCAATCATCTCATTCGGGCTACTATTACGTGTTGGATTGAGTATTCAATCAAAATCGTAAATTTGCAAAGGCTAACCCATTTGTTATTTTTTTTGGATAAAATAATTTGTTGAAATGTTTTTATATTTTATAGCAGGATTCATACAGATGATCAGAGCTTTTGATTAAGGTATCAATCATCACATTCGGGCTACTATTACGTATTGGATTAAGTATTCAATCAAAATCATAAATTTGCAAAGGCTAACCCCTTTGTTAATTTTTTTGGATAAAATAATTTGTTGAAATGTTTATATATTTTATAGCAGGATTCATACAGATAACCAGAGCTTTTGATTAAGGTATCAATCATCACATTCGGGCTACTATTACGTGTTGGATTGAGTATTCAATCAAAATCGTAAATTTGCAAAGGCAAACCCCTTTGTTAATTTTTTTGGATAAAATAATTTGTTGAAATGTTTATATATTTTATAGCAGGAATCATACAGATGATCAGAGCTTTTGATTAAGGTATCAATCATCTCATTCGGGCTACTATTACGTGTTGGATGGAGTATTCAATCAAAATCGTAAATTTGCAAAGGCTAACCCTTTGTTAATTTTTTTGGATAAAAATAATTTGTTGAAATGTTTATATATTTTATAGCAGGATTTATACAGATAACCAGAGCTTTTGATTAAGGTATCAATCATCTCATTCGGGCTACTATTACGTGTTGGATTGAGTATTCAATCAAAATCGTAAATTTGCAAAGGCTAACCCCTTTGTTAATTTTTTTGGATAAAATAATTTGTTGAAATGTTTATATATTTTATAGCAGGATTCATACAGATGATCAGAGCTTTTGATTAAGGTATCAATCATCTCATTCGGGCTACTATTGCGTGTTGGATTGAGTATTCAATCAAAATCGTAAATTTGCAAAGGCTAACCCCTTTGTTAATTTTTTTGGATAAAAATAATTTATTGAAATGTTTAGATATATTATAGCAAGATTCATACAGATAACTAGAGCTTTGGATTAAGGTATCAATCATCACATTCGGGCTACTATTACGTGTTGGATTAAGTATTCAATCAAAATCGTAAATTTGCAAAGGCTAACCCCTTTGTTAATTTTTTTGGATAAAATAATTTGTTGAAATGTTTATATATTTTATAGCAGGATTTATACAGATAACCAGAGCTTTTGATTAAGGTATCAATCATCACATTCGGGCTACTATTACGTGTTGGATTGAGTATTCAATCAAAATCGTAAATTTGCAAAGGCTAACCCCTTTGTTAATTTTTTTGTATAAGTATCATTTGTAGAAATGTTTATATATTTTATAGCAGGATTCATACAGATAACCAGAGCTTTTGATACAGGTATCAATCATCACATTCGGGCTACTATTACGTGTTGGATTGAGTATTCAATCAAAATCGTAAATTTGCAAAGGCAAACCCCTTTGTTAATTTTTTTGGATAAAATAATTTGTTGAAATGTTTATATATTTTATAGCAGGAATCATACAGATGATCAGAGCTTCTGATTAAGGTATCAATCATCTCATTCGGGCTATTATTACGTGTTGGATGGAGTATTCAATCAAAATCGTAAATTTGCAAAGGCTAACCCTTTGTTAATTTTTTTGGATAAAATAATTTGTTGAAATGTTTATATATTTTATAGCAGGATTTAAACAGATAACCAGAGCTTTTGATTAAGGTATCAATCATCTCATTCGGGCTACTATTACGTGTTGGATTGAGTATTCAATCAAAATCGTAAATTTGCAACAGGCTAACCCCTTTGTTAATTTTTTTGGATAAAATAATTTGTTGAAATGTTTATATATTTTATAGCAGGATTCATACAGATGATCAGAGCTTTTGATTAAGGTATCAATCATCTCATTCGGGCTACTATTGCGTGTTGGATTGAGTATTCAATCAAAATCGTAAATTTGCAAAGGCTAACCCCTTTGTTAATTTTTTTGTATAAGTATCATTTGTTGAAATGTTTATATATTTTATAGCAGGATTCATACAGATGATCAGAGCTTTTGATTAAGGTATCAATCATCTCATTCGGGCTACTATTGCGTGTTGGATTGAGTATTCAATCAAAATCGTAAATTTGCAAAGGCTAACCCCTTTGTTAATTTTTTTGGATAAAATAATTTGTTGAAATGTTTATATATTTTATAGCAGGATTCATACAGATAACCAGAGCTTTTTATTAAGGTATGAATCATCACATTCGGGCTACTATTACGTGTTTGATGGAGTATTCAATCAAAATCGTAAATTTGCAAAGGCTAACCCCTTTGTTAATTTTTTTGGATAAAAATAATTTGTTGAAATGTTTATATATTTTATAGCAGGATTCATACAGATGATCAGAGCTTTTGATTAAGGTATCAATCATCTCATTCGGGCTACTATTACGTGTTGGATTGAGTATTCAATCAAAATCGTAAATTTGCAAAGGCTAACCCCTTTGTTAATTTTTTTGGATAAAATAATTTGTTGAAATGTTTATATATTTTATAGCAGGATTCATACAGATGATCAGAGCTTTTGATTAAGGTATCAATCATCTCATTCGGGCTACTATTGCGTGTTGGATTGAGTATTCAATCAAAATCGTAAATTTGCAAAGGCAAACCCCTTTGTTAATTTTTTTGGATAAAATAATTTGTTGAAATGTTTATATATTTTATAGCAGGAATCATACAGATGATCAGAGCTTCTGATTAAGGTATCAATCATCTCATTCGGGCTACTATTACGTGTTGGATTGAGTATTCAATCAAAATCGTAAATTTGCAAAGGCTAACCCCTTTGTTAATTTTTTTGGATAAAATAATTTGTTGAAATGTTTATATATTTTATAGCAGGATTCATACAGATGATCAGAGCTTTTGATTAAGGTATCAATCATCTCATTCGGGCTACTATTGCGTGTTGGATTGAGTATTCAATCAAAATCGTAAATTTGCAAAGGCAAACCCCTTTGTTAATTTTTTTGGATAAAATAATTTGTTGAAATGTTTATATATTTTATAGCAGGAATCATACAGATGATCAGAGCTTCTGATTAAGGTATCAATCATCTCATTCGGGCTACTATTGCGTGTTGGATTGAGTATTCAATCAAAATCGTAAATTTGCAAAGGCTAACCCCTTTGTTAATTTTTTTGGATAAAAATAATTTGTTGAAATGTTTATATATTTTATAGCAGGATTTATACAGATAACCAGAGCTTTTGATTAAGGTATCAATCATCACATTCGGGCTACTATTACGTGTTGGATTGAGTATTCAATCAAAATCGTAAATTTGCAAAGGCTAACCCCTTTGTTAATTTTTTTGTATAAGTATCATTTGTAGAAATGTTTATATATTTTATAGCAGGATTCATACAGATAACCAGAGCTTTTGATTAAGGTATCAATCATCACATTCGGGCTACTATTACGTGTTGGATTGAGTATTCAATCAAAATCGTAAATTTGCAAAGGCAAACCCCTTTGTTAATTTTTTTGGATAAAATAATTTGTTGAAATGTTTATATATTTTATAGCAGGAATCATACAGATGATCAGAGCTTCTGATTAAGGTATCAATCATCTCATTCGGGCTATTATTACGTGTTGGATGGAGTATTCAATCAAAATCGTAAATTTGCAAAGGCTAACCCCTTTGTTAATTTTTTTGGATAAAATAATTTGTTGAAATGTTTATATATTTTATAGCAGGATTCATACAGATGATCAGAGCTTTTGATTAAGGTATAAATCATCTCATTCGGGCTACTATTGCGTGTTGGATTGAGTATTCAATCAAAATCGTAAATTTGCAAAGGCAAACCCCTTTGTTAATTTTTTTGGATAAAATAATTTGTTGAAATGTTTATATATTTTATAGCAGGAATCATACAGATGATCAGAGCTTCTGATTAAGGTATCAATCATCTCATTCGGGCTACTATTACGTGTTGGATGGAGTATTCAATCAAAATCGTAAATTTGCAAAGGCTAACCCTTTGTTAATTTTTTTGGATAAAATAATTTGTTGAAATGTTTATATATTTTATAGCAGGATTTAAACAGATAACCAGAGCTTTTGATTAAGGTATCAATCATCTCATTCGGGCTACTATTACGTGTTGGATTGAGTATTCAATCAAAATCGTAAATTTGCAAAGGCTAACCCCTTTGTTAATTTTTTTGGATAAAATAATTTGTTGAAATGTTTATATATTTTATAGCAGGATTCATACAGATGATCAGAGCTTTTGATTAAGGTATCAATCATCTCATTCGGGCTACTATTACGTGTTGGATTGAGTATTCAATCAAAATCGTAAATTTGCAAAGGCTAACCCCTTTGTTAATTTTTTTGGATAAAATAATTTGTTGAAATGTTTATATATTTTATAGCAGGATTCATACAGATAACCAGAGCTTTTGATTAAGGTATCAATCATCACATTCGGGCTACTATTACGTGTTGGATTGAGTATTCAATCAAAATCGTAAATTTGCAAAGGCAAACCCCTTTGTTAATTTTTTTGGATAAAATAATTTGTTGAAATGTTTATATATTTTATAGCAGGAATCATACAGATGATCAGAGCTTTTGATTAAGGTATCAATCATCACATTCGGGCTACTATTACGTGTTGGATTAAGTATTCAATCAAAATCGTAAATTTGCAAAGGCTAACGCCTTTGTTAATTTTTTTGGATAAAAATAATTTGTTGAAATGTTTATATATTTTATAGCAGGATTTATACAGATAACCAGAGCTTTTGATTAAGGTATCAATCATCACATTCGGGCTACTATTACGTGTTGGATTGAGTATTCAATCAAAATCGTAATTTTACAAAGGCTAACCCCTTTGTTAATTTTTTGGATAAAAATAATTTGTTGAAATGTTTATATATTTAATAGCAGGATTCATACAGATGATCAGAGCTTTTAATCAAGGTATCAATCATCACATTCGGGCTACTATTACGTGTAGGATTGAGTATTCAATCAAAATCGTAGATTTGCAAAGGTTAACCCCTTTGTTAATTTTTTGGATAAAAATAATTTGTTGAAATGTTTATATATTTTATAGCAGGATTCATACATAAGATCAGAGCTTTTAATTAAGGTATCAATCATCACATTCGGGCTACTTTTACGTGTTGGATTGAGTATTCAATTAAAATCGTAAATTTGCAAAGGCTAACCCCTTTGTTAATTTTTTGAGTAAAAATAATTTATTGAAATGTTTATATATTTTATAGCAGGATTCATACAGATAACCAGAGCTTTTGATACAGGTATCAATCATCACATTCGGGCTACTATTACGTGTTGGAGTGAGTATTCAATCAAAATCGTAATTTTGCAAAGGCTAACCCCTTTGTTAATTTTTCTGGATAAAAATAATTTGTTGAAATGTTTATATATTTTATAGCAAGATTCATACAAATAACCAGAGCTTGTGTTTAAGGTATCAATCATCACATTCGGGCTACTATTACGTGTTGGATTGAGTATTCAATTAAAATTGTAAATTTGCAAAGGCTAACCCCTTTGTTAATTTTTCTGGATAAAAATAATTTGTTGAAATGTTTATATATTTTATAGCAAGATTCATACAAATAACCAGAGCTTGTGTTTAAGGTATCAATCATCACATTCGGGCTACTATTACGTGTTGGATTGAGTATTCAATTAAAATTGTAAATTTGCAAAGGCTAACCCCTTTGTTAATTTTTCTGGATAAAAATAATTTGTTGAAATGTTTATATATTTTATAGCAGGATTCATACAAATAACCAGAGCTTGTGTTTAAGGTATCAATCATCACATTCGGGCTACTATTACGTGTTGGATTGAGTATTCAATTAAAATTGTAAATTTGCAAAGGCTAACCCCTTTGTTAATTTTTCTGGATAAAAATAATTTGTTGAAATGTTTATATATTTTATAGCAAGATTCATACAAATAACCAGAGCTTGTGTTTAAGGTATCAATCATCACATTCGGGCTACTATTACGTGTTGGATGGAGTATTCAATCAAAATCGTAATTTTACAAAGGCTAACCCCTTTGTTAATTTTTTGGATAAAAATAATTTGTTGAAATGTTTATATATTTAATAGCAGGATTCATACAGATGATCAGAGCTTTTAATCAAGGTATCAATCATCACATTCGGGCTACTATTACGTGTAGGATTGAGTATTCAATCAAAATCGTAGATTTGCAAAGGCTAACCCCTTTGTTAATTTTTTGGATAAAAATAATTTGTTGAAATGTTTATATATTTTATAGCAGGATTCATACATAAGATCAGAGCTTTTAATTAAGGTATCAATCATCACATTCGGGCTACTTTTACGTGTTGGATTGAGTATTCAATCAAAATCGTAAATTTGCAAAGGCTAACCCCTTTGTTAATTTTTTTGGATAAAATAATTTGTTGAAATGTTTATATATTTTATAGCAGGATTCATACAGATGATCAGAGCTTTTGATTAAGGTATCAATCATCTCATTCGGGCTACTATTACGTGTTGGATTGAGTATTCAATCAAAATCGTAAATTTGCAAAGGCTAACCCCTTTGTTAATTTTTTGAGTAAAAATAATTTATTGAAATGTTTATATATTTTATAGCAGGATTCATACAGATAACCAGAGCTTTTGATACAGGTATCAATCATCACATTCGGGCTACTATTACGTGTTGGATTGAGTATTCAATCAAAATCGTAAATTTGCAAAGGCTTAATCCTTTGGCTGGCTTCTCAATTGGGTAATCATCTTGGATCCAGGTTTGAAACCAATCAGGTAGTTCTCAGTAAATTTGATTTTACCGCAAATTTCTTCTTCTATAATTTCCTCCGATTGGTTTTATCGGGCAAACAGGGACTTAAGTCAATTATTCAACAGCCTCTACATAAAACAAAAGTTACAAAAAGGTAATTTGGAAAAGGTAACTAAAGTTATAGTTGGAAAACAAAAATGTCAATGCAAAACGTACATAACTATAACAGAAATGCGATAGTGGAAATAAACAATTGAAATTTATTTATAATTTCTTAAGTTGTTTTTTTTTTTTTTTTGTTTTGTTGGCAACAATAAACTAATTTCAATTTTATTCATATATACTGGACGCATTCGTATATGTACATACAATAACATACAAGACACGTTTTATTATGTAATAAAAGCCCCTCCAACAATCCAAGTCAACAAAAGCTTTTTATAACTATGTTGTATTTACGACATAGAATAACATAAATCTATGATATTGAATTAGAAATGTAACAAAGGCTTAAATTTTTATGTATTTATAATAATATGGGGTTTTCCAATTGGAATGATCGTATTTTGTAGTTTTGTTTATTTTGACAAAAATGTACTAAGCCGGCTAAGACTTTTTGATCTCCAAAACTATTAGATTAAATAGACACAACCAATTGTTTAACCTTTCTTTGCTACTCGGGCTACAATGTACGAATATTTAGTGTGAGTTTTCTTATTCATCGTCGTGTAATTCAAATTTCACGGACCGGAAGGAAGAGTAACAAGAACGAACTTAACTCCTCTAAACTTGCTGTAAGATAAATAACCTTTAGTCATCTAAGATGAATAACCTATAGGCACATACTTGTCTCATATAAGAATTCACAAACGACTTTCTTTTCAATAGTGATCATATGCTTGTCACCTCCAAATATAAGTGCAAAATGGTGTCAAGCTTTGATATGCAAGAGACTATGCGCTAGAATGCGATGAATTAAAACATCCTGCTTCGTTAAATAGTTACCAATCGGCGGACACAGAATATATAGAATGACAATCCTATCCTGAAGACCAAAATCAGGGGCCAATATTGCAATCAGCCCTTTGAACGCTCTACATATGACTATCATAAGATAACCACCGAGAGGTCACGAATAATGGTACGGTAACCAGTGTTATTTTAGTCCTAGACCCTCCGTTAATTAATATACGGCAATGTTGAACTAAGAATAAAGGAATGTTGAAATAACTCTTACAAAGCCCCGAGTCTTGGTGAAACACTCGCCGAGCCCATTAAACGGAGAAACAACACTTGCAACTCAGTTCTCACTATCTATGACATCAAAAGGCGCTTCATAAAAAAGAAGGTTGTTTTAATTGTGGGTGCTATCGTGGTATAGCCCTAAAGTGATTTTGAAGAAATGTTGGAAGTACAACATCAGCATGTATCAGCTTTTCATTGTTTTCCAACCAGCATTTGGTAGCAACAATCGAGAAAAACTTACGTTCATGCTCATGTGTTTTGTCATACCAGAGAAACTTACGTTCATGCTCATGTGTTTTGTCATACCAGAGAAACTTATCCCAATATATGAAAATTAACTAAATCTGGATCGTCTTGTAGAATAACAATCGAAGGAAAAGTAAATGTGAGTATGCGGCATTAGGTTGCAATTGCGTTTACCTTACTCGATTTGGCGCTTGAGTACGTAATAAAAAATCGCCGTACTGAGACACCAGAACTGCATTTAAAATAAATCTAGTCAAATCGTTGGCTATGCAGATGGTATAAATAACGCCTGAAACTCCAGACAATTTGGATTAAAAATCAACACCCACAAAACTAAGTTCTTGACGACATCTAGGGGCATCGCCAAGGACAATTTTGAAAATGATGACTGCATGATTACAGCTGCATGGAAGGCTTATAATTTACAGACAGATATAAAAGTCCGCATTGCAGCCGGTTACAAAGTTTTATACGCACATCTGAAACTTCTGCCATCAAAATACATATCGCGGTCAGTATCGGATTACATTAAATTTTACGGCGAAACGACCTCGACCAAGATCGGCGTGACATAAGATGTGGACTAACAGAACTGGCAGTGGGGACGGCAAAATTCGACCAAACAATGAAAAGCCAAAGAGAAAGAGAAAGAGAGGATTTGAATTTTCAGGAAATTGCCAATTTTCGATATATGGCATAAATCAATGTATGCCATACTAAACTGGACACATCAATTAGCTTTAAAGTAATCCCATCTCCAGTTATTAAGTTTGTTAAAGCATTTTTTACGTATGTTGACATCAGAATTGGAAACCCCTTTCGTAGCTTTCATATAAATGCGAACATACATACACAACAAGTATATATGTACATCGTAATTGTTAGAATGTACTTTGCATTCATCGAACATAGGCCAAACAAATGGAAAAACTATTGTTTACATTTTTAACTAAAAAACATAACAAAAATATTTTAGATTTGTTCGTAATGTCGAGTAAAAGTAGTGTGTTTGTGACGTATAACAAATGATGGAACAATCATTACAACTTACAACAAGTAACAATTGCAGATGTTTGTTTTATTTAGTTGTTGTTGGATAATAATCATAATCTTTATATTAAGTCGCTTGTACTTTAGAACAGCAGGTATAATATCAGAATTGTGTCACACCATAGTTAATTTCAATTCAGTTCAGAGTTCAGAGTTTAAAGTAAAGTGGAAAGAATTCATATACAATGATCTATACATATACTATGTTAAGCAACAGAGTTAATTATTGCCGAACAGCTACTCGTTTAGAAGCGCCATCAGCAGGATTTTTTAAGAACTTATTTGTCTCTACCTTACTGGACATAATGATCTTCTTAGAGTTTCTGAAATTATATTCACCACGAAAGTTTTTATGTTGTGAGGATCTCCTTGAATCCGTGATAGCGTAGTGACTTTTTCCAACAATTTTGAGAACAACTTCAATAAGTCGTAGAGCCACCTTAATTTAAAAATCGTAGCTGTACAGTCCTAGATGACTGCAGCATACGCCTTTTCATAGCCATCGCAAAAACCATAAATCTTAATAAAGAATATTATTCCTCTAACGAGAAAAAAGACATTTTGTAGTCCTCCCGTTGATCTGATAAAGTTAGAGGTATCCCTTGTTTCCACCAGTACTCTGACGTCAAGGGGATGGAAAAGTCTTCCCCAACTACAAGTTGGCATGAAAACAACCAGCATTGACAAAATGCTATATGCTGTTTTTGAGCAAAAAATTAGAAAGCAAAATGTGATGGAAAAAATCCAAATTTATACAGTCTATAGCCTTGTATATTTTAAAGAATTTATGCTAAAATTTTCGAATTTCAGCTGCCGCTTTAAGAAATTTGTGAAAGACTAATCGGTAATGCGATCAACTGCAAGGAGAAATGGAACCCATACCACAATCAAGTCCAACGTATTATGTCCATTGCAAAATAGACCATATGATCTACCACTGTCCAAAATTTCGAGTGATTAATGTAATCGAATAGAAGAGTTCATGAGAAAGGAAGATGCTATACAATTGACTGTATAACTACGAGTATATTCACAACCAACCAGATCTGACGCAATCCATCAACGGTACACACCCAAAGCGAGTAACCATCAAATAACGTTAGGTTTAAATCGCTGCTCCCGAATGCAGTTGCTCATGTTGTCGATGCTTATGGACATACTGAACCATGCCTTATTAACGTACCTCGCCATAAAGCCAAAAATGATTTTTTAAGCCATTCATTTCTTTACGTTAAAGCTACATTTATAAACTTAAAAGCCTAAACCATTTGTTAAATAAAGCAAAACTAAAAAGCTTTTCTCAACGATACATTCATTTTATAGTCAAAACATGAATGATGATGGTAAATAATAACAACAACAACTACACATAAAAAAAAATTTCATTCCAACCGGAAAAAAAATCATTTTTTGTCTTGCTTTTCCTATTTTCATTTTCTTTCTTTATCCATGGAATAGTACAGTACAAAACAATAGAAAATAAAAGTAAAGCTTTTTCTGTTTGTTGTTGTTGTTCTTGTTGTTGGTGTGTAAAATAAGAAGGATGGATTTGTTATAATTTTCTTTTGTAACTAATACATTTTCTTTATTTTGTATACACAACTTACATAAATTTTCATTTTTATTGTGTTATTTGTGCTGGGACGAAAAATGAAAGGAAAAATATTTTCATTTCATTTTTTTTATTGCTTTAGATTTTGTACTAAGGAAACTTAGAAATGTGATGATATAAAGAAAACTCCGCCTATCGTTTTATTGTCAAAGAAAATGTTTACAATTATGCGGAAAAACAATAAATTTGTTAATAAAAGGAAAGTTATTTGATTTTTGTTTAATTAAATTGATATTCAACTGTTGATCTTGATTATTGAGTTTAGTTTATTGAATTAAATAAACTAAGTGTGATACTCGCATATATACAAGAATTGAGTTGTGCTGTGTGATAATTCAATTGAGTGCTTGACACACATGTTTTGGTAAAAGGTTCAAATAAATATTTGTTTGTGGAGTGCTTTTCATCTGGATTTTCTACAAACTACGCCCAAGTTTTATATCCTCAACGGGATTTTACAGCTTCGTAATAATAAACTAATTATCTAGGGCTTCTCTCGAGAGTACAGAACTAAAAATTAGTCACCGCCTTATTTCTTAACATTTTAGGTTTCATTGATTTAAAAATTAAGAAAAAAAAGTTGAGTTTATCGGACTTGTAACTGTTTTTCGTATAAACATAATTAGTATCAAAAACGTTGATTTTACTTAGCTCGATTTGACATAATATTTACAACGTTTAACAAATTATTGTCGACTTAATCTCAAGCTTAACAATTTATTTTAAATTATGTTAAAAGTTGTTAGTTTTCTTAAATTGAAATCCAGATCTATTATAAATCCAGATTTATTATAATCGTAACAATTACGATTAATCAGTGACAGTTATTAACTTAAGTTCATATAAATTATTCCAAATTAAATAGCATCAACTGTCAAAATAATGTCCATTTTAATTTGATTAAATCTATTAATTTATTAAATAATAATACACATACTGACAGTTACACATACTGATACGAACATTGACAAACATTTTCGGTATGTTTATGTGTCTTTGGTCACCTCCTTAACAATATTACAGCCATCTAGTTTACAATTTCTAACCCGCAAATAATTGAATAATCTAATCATAGAACCAAACCTATATAATGAACATGTGGAACGTGATTGTTTTATTAACTAAATTTACTGTAGGCTACTGCCATCTAACATTAAATAGAGATACAACAAATAAAATGTACTAAAATTGACATTGAATTTATTTTAGTATAGAAACATTTAGAACAATATTTTTTTATTTATAAACTAAAGTACACTCCATAATTATTGCAAATGCAATCAACAAAAAAATGAAAGTATTACGATTTAAATTTCAGATCTGTTCAGGTTACAAACAGAATCACAACAAGCCTCCAGAATCGTGTAAACTACCCTACAAAACCCATAACTTTTAACCTAATTTGAATGCAATATGGATTCGCACAAGCTCTATAACATATGCAAGGCTATAGACTACAAATTTTTGGTATAAATCCTTTATAAAATCTTAGAAAATTATTTACGAAAGTGTGGCTATCTAGAACTAGAATCATAACAGACCTCACAGAATTAAAAAAATTACTTGATGGAGAGTTAATACAATATAAGCTTCATCTTTGAAATACCCCAGTTATTATTTTACAAGTTAGATAACAGATAATAGACGACACATTAGATAATTGCACGGCCTATTCGTATCAATTAAAAATATTCGCGAGAGAAGCGTTACGTTCTGGTGTTTTTGTTTATATTAGGGAAATTTAATCGGCCTATTAAAAATTAAATTATTTTATAGATATTTTTAAATGTTTTAATAAATATTCTAAAGTTTGCAAATGTGTCTCTAATTATCCATTTAACGGTAGTGCCATCTAATATAAACTACTACAATCTAAACTACAATTATATACTCGAACCTAAGTAAATCTTTGGAACGTAAAATGGTGTAAGTTTCCACTTAAACAGACGAGGGACATCTAGTAGTGAGTAGTAGTAACAACGGATAATGTACTAAATTTATATATGAATCCAAACGTACTAAAAACGGGTTAAAGCTTGGCTTAATTTTAAAAAAATGTTCATAGATTACAGTGACATCTTCTTTAAATAGCTATTACTATTCGATGCAGTGGCCAAAATATTTGAGAAACCAAATTGTTTATTCTCTTCTTTATTGTTAGAGTAGCATCTAGGTAAAGCTTTAAGAAGTAAAACAGTTTACATTTTAAATGAATTTTATTAATTTCCAAAAAATTTCGAGAAACTTTTCACTATTCGCCAATCGCTTTATGTTGATTTCCATAGGCTAATTTAGCATTTACATTGAATTCATCATAATAGTTAGTGGCGATTTCATTGTCCTGTTTAATTCGTAGGTATGGCCCACTAACTGAGTTAAATGGAGGCCATGCTGGAACACTGGAAGATTTTGGTACACCAGTTGTGGCAAACGATGTCATCAGTTCCACCTAAACGCAATTAATCATAATTTTATTACCATGCAACATTTTTAAGATATGATAATTTTACCAAATTTTCGGCCACTTTCCGATCAACGTCATTCAATTTTGACATTGCTGTCGGCCATGGGAACTGATAAGATAAATCATCACAATGATAAACACCACCATCCCACGGATATTTCGAAACGTCTCGTTGGTAGCCCCATCGCGTATATTGTCCTCGATGGTCGAACGAATACAAGAATGTATTATTGGGCTTGGTTTCAGTATTTAGTTGGGCAAATCGAAGTGTACTTGATTTAACCAATGTATTACCACAAATCTACAAAATTTAAAATAATAAATTGATTTCGCGATTAATTTACCAATCGTAATCTTACATCAATAAATCCTGGTGCCATTTCCCTGAAATCACCTCGACTCAATTGTTCTTTTGAAAATGTGGATTTCAATATATAATTTATGTAGTTTGTAGAAATATCATGAATTCCGCAAATGTCCAAAATCCTTTCTAACATTTTGATGGGTTCAAACTTTAATTGGTTCACGCCAACTTCGAATACATCCGATAGTGGAAAGGACCCCTCAGTTTGTACCGTACCAATAAGCATATCTAAATCTTTTCTAAATTTACCCGCTCTCATTAGATTATAAGGCGTATCCGGTAGATAATTAGATGGTCCGCCAATTGTTAATCGATGACCACCAACGAAATCTGCTCCGTTGCGGAGAGCAGTCATCTAAAAAACAATTGGATTTAAACCAACCTAATAGTTCAGTCGTTCTATTTGATTTACTTACCAAAAGTTTTATGAACGATTTATTTAAGGTTACAACGTCCATTTTCATGAATTTCTCATTAATCTCCTCCATCGATGCTTTTTTATCAGCTCCTGCAAATTGTGCAATTTTACGTGCTTTCTGGTCTGGATGATCATCCCATATCCAGGTATTTACACAAGTTCCTGATTGTAGAATAACACGATTAAATAGATCCGGTTTTACAATCGGACTAAACATCATCGATGAGACGAGAGCCCCACCAGCCGATTGTCCTAATGCCGTTACATTATTTGGATCACCACCAAAGTGTTCGATATTTTCTTTGACCCATTCTAGTGCCAAAAGCAAATCGAGAGCTGCCGCATTACCAGGAATCGTTTCACTTTTAGTTGATAAAAACCCTAAAGGTCCAAGACGATATTGGGGCACAACAAGTACTACATCTTTTTCCATATAATAATCACCCGGATGTTGATAGCCACCACCTTCAAAAAATCCACCACCATGCACGTACACAATAACCGGTTTTTTAGCACTCAAATCATTCGAATAGACAGACAAATTTAAACAATCCTCGACGTCCGTCGTCATAAGTTGTTCTTTGGTAAATTTCGATAGGTTACGTAACGATGGTGGGGTTTGTCCAAATTTTATAGCTTGTTTTATTCCATTCCATGGCTGCACTGGTACAGGCGCCTGTAAATACAAATATGATTAGTTTCAACATGAACCATTTAATCGTTTAGCGGCACACTTTAAAACGACGCGGTCCCGAAGTAGTTTCACCATAATTCACACCAAGAAATTGATAAAATTTTCGATTAGTCCATGGTGTCGATTTAGTTGCACCCTGCACTTTTCCCAAACGTGGCAATTCGACAACGGGCGACAATTCAACATCGGCGAAATTACACGACGTGGCCGAAATATTTCGAATCGCTTGCTTTAATACTCGTATCTGGCCACTATTCGACGTATTTTTGTATAGTAACGACGACATTTTTCAATTAATTTACACACTTTACAGGACGTATAACTATTCCAATGATTCTACACCAACTGATTCAACATTAGAGTCTTTCAACGATCGCAAAACTAATTCATTTTGTGGTATTTTATGTTTCGGATTAACTGATCGTACGTACGTACGTTTTTGAAAATATATAGATAACCGTTTTATATTTTCGTTTTGATTTCGACTAAGACTTTTGGTGGATTGTCTTGTTATTTGCGATATCGCAAACCATGCTATCAGACTGGATTAGGTGATGGATTACCGTAATACTGAATTTTAATTAAAAATAGATTTTAAAATAGGTGATGATCGTGAATCAGTGTTAAAAAGATAAAGGCGATCCGCAAATAGTTTGTTAGTTGCGACACAATCATTACAAATAGTAATGTATGGATAGAATACTAGCCCTGGGGATTATAACAATTATTATTGCCACTATCTATTTTAACATTCAAATTATTCTTATCTTAAACTCGTTATCTAAATCTTGATCCAATTTTTGGGTATAGATGACAATAGACTATCCACTTTATTTACGTTGATTAACATTTTTTTTTTATGTTATCAGGGTAGATCAAATTATCGAACCACCGGTGATTATGCATTAACACTTTGTTAAGTCATAAATTTTAATTCTTACGAATTTGTACACGCGGTAGTTGATATAGGTGATCAACCAATATCATTATCTGATTTTTGTGTGCAAGCTAAACGGTTTCTCAACATACTTAACTTAATTGATTCCTAATAAAATCAACGGACCTCAGTAACTTTTCAATCGGCTCATTCTAGTTTGGAACGCTGTTTTGTTGACCGAGTATAGAATCAACTTGTAATACGATAGCTAAATCACGTTTTTACCAAAAAAACGAGGTGGTTACGGTGATAACGTAAATATGTAGTGTGAGAAATGATGGACTGTATGGATTTATTAAAATCGATTTATTTATTACTATAGCAACCGCGTAATCGGCTGTATTGGTCGATGGTACGAGAAATACGATATGAAGAGCAAGGTCTCTGCGGTGATGTTCCTTGTGGTGAATGTAATATCGAGGCAAGTGCCTCCCAAAGTTGTAAGGTTTGGTGTGTTGGAAACGCAATTTAGATTGAAGGCGTCCTTAATGAAGCGCAGGAATTCAGTTTTAGGGCTATGTAAGAGTCATCGCTGATATAAGGCATTAAGGGGTTATTTATGTACGGGAGGAGAGCCTGGTACAAAAGCAAGCGAATGTTCTGCATTGTTGTCCCGGGATGAATATAGACGGATCCTAATACAAAACTGAGGTTGATGTCGTCAGTGTCCAAGAAAACTTCAGCGAGACAAATATCACCAAATGTGCGGGTGTGCATATCCTGATTGTTCACGCTGATATCAAGTCGCCTACAAGATGATTTGGCGAAGATGTGCTTATAGATGGCCACTCCGCCAGCTGCATTGGTCTTTGAGGTGTGGTTATTTATTCGCGTAACGCACTCGTAGTTATGAATATCAATCAGCTCCTCATTGTCACGCATCCAAGTCTCGCTTAATGCCAGATAGTCGCATCGCTGAATAACTGAATCAGTTTCAATGTCGCCTGCGTAAGCTCTGAGACTCTGTAGATTAAGGTTGAGGATGAGTATTTGAGTGGACGCAGCAGTGTTGTTGCAAAAACTTTGCGCCAACGTTGTCACTGTGGAAAGTATATGGCGCTCGAGTCGCCTGAACTCGTCGCGGATCTCGCGCATTTCCAGCACATCGCTTCCTATCCTTCCGTGTAAGAACCAGAGTGGCACATCATTCTTAGTGGTTATATACAAATCTTGTAATCTGGTAACTCTGCTGAGTGCCACATAGACGAGCTGCTGTTGCTGCTGAGTCGAATACTTATAAACGAGCTCATTAAATGTGCCACCCTGAGACTTGTGAATTGTAATGGCGCAGGCGGGCATAAGTGGAAACTGCTTGCGTTTTCACTTTACGGTGAGCGATATGTTCACTATCCGTTGCTTGATCGCGACCCAAGTCGGTGGGAGTTCGTCCCGCTTGGTAAGCACATGAGGGCGATATTTTATTCTCGCGTGTGTGCAGATTGACTCGAACCAAAGGGCCACCGTCGATGTCGATGTCGATGCGTCTGTGTCTTCTTCTGTTTCATCGATACTTTGTATATCAAAGGGCTCTATATAACGCAGGATGCCGATTGCGCCATTCACTAGTCCGTCGGCCACGTTGATGTTGACTGTAATCATATATGGATAGCCAACAGCAAGCGGAATCATGTAAGGCATACCGTCCGACTCTGCCACCGTAAGTTTGTGTAGTTTCCCGCGGCATTATTTTCTTTCAGCGTTCGTCGGGTGGCCCACGATAATGTCTTTGGCCGTGCAGTGCAGTACATTATGGATGGCCTTTCTGTTGTGCAAGTCCACGTCCCAATTGCAGTGAAACAGACGTACGTATCAACGACAGAATCAACGTTAGGAATTACAACTCGCGCCAGCCAAATGGCGAGTGGCTCACAGCGATTTTGAAGACCTACTACGGAGAGGAATCTGTCATCCGTCTAAAAGCAATTGGGCTTCCCCATTATACATGGTAAAAAACAAAATGGAGAGTGGCGCCCTTGTGGCGATTACCGCCGTTTGAATTCAATTACGGTACCGGATCGTCACCCTATACCATTTATACAGGATTTCGGAAACATTCTAAATGGTTATAAATATTTGCTACAATTGACCTTCAACGAGCATATCATCAAATCCCGGTGGAATCTGCGGATGTACCAAAAACTGCGATAACAACCCTGTTCGGATTATTTGAATTCCTATATACACCGTTCAGACTCTGCAACGCCGCACAGACTCTGCAATGACTAATGCATGATGTTTTAATAGATTAACTGTTTGTGTTCCCGTATATCGATGACATAGCTGTCGCATTAGAAAACATAGAGAAACATCGGAAACACCTCTCTATCGTATTCGAACGATGCAACAATATGGGTTGAGCATCAACGTGACAAAATATGTATTTGGAAGAGCCGAAGATAAATTCCTCGGGCACCAAATCACAGCAAATGGTTTAAAACCCTTAAAAAAATGATAAAACACCAATTTGCCTGAAACGGCAGTTACAGCTTTTCAACTATGTAAGAATGCCTGATTATTTCAACCCTATTGGTGCACCCGGTAAGCAACGCAGACCAATTTTTATTTACGGATGCGTCAAACCATGCCGTTGGCGCATGTTTAAACCAATCTGTAAACGGAAGAGAGCTCCAGCCTTTGGGTTTCTATTCAAAAAAATTAGCGGAAGCTAAACACACCTACGATAGAGAATTGACTGCCATTTATCAGGCTGTGAAATATTTCCATCACATGCTGGAAGGAAGAAAATTTTTTATCTATACTGATCACAAACCGCTTACATTCGCATTCCGGCAAAAGAAAGAACCACTAACGCCGAGGCAAATTAGGCAACTCGACTACATCAATCAATTTTCGACTGACATTCGTCATATTATCGGTTCGGATAACAGTGTGGCTGATTTACTATCAAAAATTAAAAAACTACACGAATTAACCCACCCAGGGGTTCATGGTACCCAAAGATTGATTTGTGATCGATTCGTTTGGCCGGCGATAAAAAAAGATTGCTGGTATACGTGAGGACATGCATACAGTGTCAATTTTTGAAAATTACTCGACACAACAAATCAGCGATATCGGACTACGTTCAGCCAAATTCCAGATTCGAGCATATTAACATCGACATAATAGAACCCATGCCACCTTCAGCTGGGAACAGGTATTGTTTGACCATCGTCGATCAGTTCAGTAGATCACCTACCGCAATTTCTATGGAGGGTATCACAGCCGAAACAATTGCGAGACACCTTATCTCGGGCTGGATACAGTCAATTTGAGTCACAAATATTCAGAGAAATTAATCAAACACTGGGCGTTAAACATTTAAATACTACGCCATATCACCCTCAAGCAAATATGGTTATCGAACGGTGGCACAGAACGTTTAAAACTTCAATCGAGTGTTATCAAAACAATGATTGGACCAATCTGAGGCAGAACTTGTTTTTGGACAATCCCTTTGCATCCCGGGAGAATACTTTGACTCAACCAAGGACAAGCCTTGTAATCTTAATTCGTAAAGGAGTTTCGAAGACTTATTTCCACTATGCGACCTACGACGACCGCTCATCACGGTAACACAAAAATTTTCATGCAAAAAGATTTAAAAAGTTGCACCCACGTACTTGTGAGGAATGACAGCGTACGTCCACCATTACAATGCCCATATACAGGACCATACGAAATAATCAAACGACGTTTTGACAAGTATTTTGTATCGTTTGAAATCAGCATTTATT
The DNA here is from genome assembly GCA_963556175.1 of Tipula confusa. Classification (NCBI taxonomy): domain Eukaryota; kingdom Metazoa; phylum Arthropoda; class Insecta; order Diptera; family Tipulidae; genus Tipula; species Tipula confusa. The sequence continues at coordinate 55,649,899 of OY744476.1, read as the reverse complement.
CCACATAACACGAAACAAACAACAACAACACCGGTGACAGGAACTGTACCAGATACGTCAAAAACTCAACCAGGTATTGCATCGTCGACCAATACAACATCAGAATCAGCTCCAGTGAAAACTACAAAGACGGATAAGGAAAGTTTACATACCCGCACGTTTTCACTAAGGGCGGAGTATTGTGGGGTCATCCTGTAAATCGAAAGATAAACGACCCAAAATATTCCCATAGCTTCATCATTTTATTTTGAAATACATCATGCTAGAATCTTGGAATCCACTCAACAATGGGACGATTTGATAGTGCCTATTATTTACACAAAAATTGATTCTGAAACACGTGCTACATGGAATGCCGAGTTTCAAGCTTCCCGTTTATGCGCACTCGAGGAGTTGTTCTTTTTCTATATCGTCGATGCCAGAATTTAGAAGATAGTAGCTCTACATTTAAGGGAATAAGGCATTTTCAATCGAAAAATACTCAAAGTCAATCTTCCTTCATAACGACTTCAAAGTTTAATTGCCTATACTGTTTAAGGCTCAACCACATGATATACTGATGTCGGAAGTTTTTAATCTACTCAACTGTTTAAAATCAGATTATGCAATACTCTCGTGTCCATCAAAGTTTTGTCATGTTTCAAATGCAATGGAAAAGATCCCACCCTTTTGCACGTAGACAGTGGTCATAATGCACAACCTAATGGTACAATTGCAAATAACTTAAGTGAAATAAGAATATTCAAGCTGTAAAGCAATCGTTCCTAATGAATTCAACCCATTTTCAAAACAGACATACAACTATGAGAATGAATATGTCATCGTTGAAAATGGCAACGAATATTTAGCTGGCTAATCCACACTTCGACGCTCCTCAGAAGGTTGACTTTTCAATTTTTTTTATAGTTCTATAGTTCAAATTAAAATGTCTGACGATTTACCTGTATTGCAAAATACGTTATTAGACCTGGTAATTTCTGGAAGTTCAACAGTGAATGCGCAACACACCTACCTTTGTAACGTTACGACTTCTGACGACGCTAAAGAGCAAGCAACAGATACAATTTTTCAAAGAATCTTGGAAAACGAGACACCCGAACCCACACCAGCTAATTATCCTTCCGAGGAAGAAATTTGTGAGCAGCATTTTAATAATACTGTTGCTCGAGGCTAAGAAGGTAAATTTACCGTTCCATTACCATCGGGTCACCATACGGTAACCATCGGGGCTATATAATTCACGTACCATAGCAGATATCATACGTAATGTATGAAGCATCAAAGCTAAATCATAAACTTTGGTGGAATGGCTCAATCTGGCTTAAGCATCTACACGAGGTCTTTATACAAACACAGATTGAAGAAGTCAATAACGTTGTTCATCAGTTACTAAAGCGAAAAGGATAATCGCTTATGACCTATGATTTGCAAGAAGAACAACGAAATATTTACAGAGATACCTGACAACAAAGTAAATCCATGGTAGCCAAATGTTGGCATTGAAACTACGGATGATTACTAAGTACTAGTCTTTATTCTAATCCTTAGTGTAATATTTTTTTTTAAAGATTTGTGCTACATCCAAGAAGATACTTGAACACATTTGTTTACTTTTCGGCACATCTTTACGTGGACTTCTATATAGTCGATTGTTTCTCTCGGAAGCAATATTGAGGGGAAGGTAAAAGATCTCGTATATTCACTGTGTGAAATAAAAAGTGAAAACAAATTTTTCCAAATGTTGCAATTCTAGATTTCATATCAGTGTAGGATATCCAATAGTACCGATATTTGGTTTTTCTTCAGTTTGCATTATCTATTATTCTAGTATTCGTTTCGGTAATCATTTGATCTTTATCAAATCATATAGCTAGTTTCCAGCGCTGCTGGCAATAGTCGAATAGCCCTTTATATAAATTTGCTGAGTTACCTTTGTACACCCAAAAATATTGCATTATAGGGTTTCTTTCCGATATTCATGACGTCACAAATAATAAAAAAAACTTGTAACTTAATTTTCTTTATTTTATTACATTCAATATTACATTTCATTATTTATTTTTTTTTTTAGTAATAAAATAAATTAAAAAATAAATATTGCACAAATATTAAAAAAAAAAAAGAAAAACATTTCTATTTACAAAAACAAAAGAAAAACTAAAAATTAATAGAAATTCGATTTTTTTTTTTTGGTATGTTGGCAACGCTACTAAAAATCTAAATCTACCTATCCTATACATTTCATCAAAATTATAAGTAAATAACCAATCGGCGCGCACAGCTTCTCTTCACAATGTGCAGTATTTATATAAGTTGTATTTAAGAGAAAAGTATCTCACTTAAACCACTTTAAATTCACAACACTATATCGCATGCGGCTTAAGTTATTTTTAAATTATTTTCTATGTCAATAATTCGTTTACGTTTTCGTAATGGTCGACTACTTTCCGATTCTTTATTAATGTGCTGGGTAACTTCACCACTACTCCTTGGCTTATTACTACTACTACTACTATAATTATTAATATTACTACTATCACTATGATCCACATTACTATTCTTATTAGTTGGGTCGTTCGTACCAGGCGGTGGTTCCGGATTTAACGTTTCCATAATATTTTTACTACTATCGATGACGTCAACACATACCAAATCTGTTTCGGAATTCGTTATAATCCGTTTTGAATTAAAACGTTTAATTTTAAATTTAGGAATTTTCTGTTGTTCCTGAACATGTGGACTATGCCGCTCACTATTGTTACTCGTATTGATATTATCGCTACATGTTTCGGCTGGTTCCGATACATTAATGGTGTACGAGCTTATGGTTTCGGTTTCTTTCGATTTTGTACAATCGAGTGGTTGATCATCGTCCAGGTCATCATCGATGATTGGTTCATCGTCGGGTTCGGTTTGTTCGACTTTGGTCACTTCTTTTGGTGGTCGTGGAAAGAAATGAGATATTGGCAGTGGGATTGGTATTGGGATGGGTAATGGTATTATGATTGGATATGGTACTAGTATTGTTACAGGGGGTGGTGGTGGACCAAATGGTGGTAGCTTAATTTGTTCAGAATTTTGAAGATAGGAAAACATATGGGGCATCGCTATTGGAGGCGGTGAAAATGGTGAATCATTTACTGTTGATGGATGTTGCTGATAGTGTGGCATTGGTTGTTGATGCGGTGGTGGTTGCATCATATGTGGTGGACGAATCGAAAACATATTATGTGGCGGTGGTTGTGGCGATAACAGCTTTTCTGGACCTTGAGCAAAATTTACACGCAAATCTTGCGGATTTATCACAGTACACGGTTTTGCATTTACATTACTATTATTTGAACCACTGTTCGGATTACTATTATTGTTTAGAGCACCACTTAATTTTTGTGACGTCATAATTCGGCCAGACCGCCTTCGACGCGATGTCAAAACAGTTGAGCGCGTCGACAATGTACCAATTTTACCCATCGATTGATTTAAATTCGTTGGCATTGACATGAGCTTAGAAGGTGGTGCGACCGATATCAATGGTTTTTGCATTCCCAATGGTATTACAGATACTGTCGGCGACACAGCCGATAAATTTACTGTTGGCATTTGTATAATTGTTGTGAGTGGTGGCGATGATGATGACATTGGATTTGTTAAATTCGAATCGGTGTGAGAATTATCCGATTTCGGTGAATTCGATCGGCTACGACAATTTTTCAACCACAAATCAGGTGTAATTAAATTGGCATTCGATCCCTTCCCCTTTTCCTTCAAATGCGGATTCATATCCAAATGTGCTTGTGTCTCTTTACAAAATATTTGCATTTTATACTGGTTTAAACATTTGTCGGAACAAAATTGTAATTGTGATGCACCATCCTGAAAATCGACATAGCTAACAGCATGCCGGACATGTCGACACCAGTCACATGTTTTCGCTCGTTTAAATGACGCCCGTCGACTTTGGGCGAAACATGATTCCGAACAATAGCTAGCACCACCATCTTGTTGACTACTAAATTGTTCGACCGACGATATAATTGGACGGCGACACCATGCACAATCAAAATCTGAAAAGTAAAAAAAAAAGTAAAAAATTTAAAATTAATTAAATCAAATTTAAATTTAATTAAAAAATTCTATATCAGTTTTTCTTAAGATTTTTATTAGAAATTTGATATTTTTTTTTGTTGAAAAATTTTGTACATGTGTTTTGTTAGATAAACCACTACCAAGTTACTTCTTCTCGTTTGTTTGTTTGTTTAGGTAAAAAAATTGTATATATAGATGAATCCATAATTTAGCAGAAAAATTGGAAAATTTACAAAAAGTTTTGATACTTAAATGGAAATATATCAAATTTTATGGGTTACATAGAATTTTATTTGAATTTGTTTGGTTGTAAATTTGAAAATAAATCCATACTTAAAATTTAGAAATGAGATTCTGTGCTTCATACATCTAAACTTTTAATGAACAAGAGGTAAATACTAGGGTTCGCAATACCGGTATACCGTATACTAAAAAACCGGGATACCGACCCCAAAACTAATACCGCATATACCGGTTTTGATGCCATTAAATACCGGTATTTTCGATATTATGCAGCAGAATGTTTTATTTTTCAAGATAAAACAACGCTTCATTTTCTTTATACATTTTCAAAGGTATAAAGGAAATAAACAAAAAAATGTAAAACAATCATTCATCTTTTATGATTATTAAACGTGTGAAAGAGAAAATTATAGTTTTCTTTTGTTTTGTTTTGGATGACATGCGAATACGATCGTAAATGTGTAAGGTAATGATTTTAGTTTACTGGTATCGTTATACGCTGTTATATATTGGTATATATTTTTAGAAAAAATCGTAATAAATTATGAAAAATTCATGCACAAGACAAGCATTGTGAATTCAGTTAATATTCAGTGAAATATTCATTTATATTATTAACGCTTTCAGGTAAGTTTAATAAACATATTTAGAAATCGATGTTTTTAACATTTCCAGTTTCAGTTATATGCATATACCAGTCTAGCAGCCTACGGAGTAAAGTTATGACCGAAATCAATATTTTTAAATCACACAAAAAAAGTAGTTCTGATAAGAATTCGCCATGGTTCTTTTTTACAAGAAAAAAAAAGCACAAATGACTAAATGTAAGCAATGTTCTAGAATTATTAAAACTGTTGGTGGCAGCATAACTGGCCTCCATAGACATTTAAAAACTCATGACATTAACTTATTAAAGAGGAAATTTTACCGTTGATATTAGCACGCCTGGCTGCAAGTGATGGCTTATATTTTAATATTATTGCGAAATCTGTTGTATTAAAAAAGGATTATTAGCACGAGGATTAACGGATATACCACAATCCGAGAATACCGTACGGAAAATGATTCTAAGCTATAGCGCAGAAATCAGAAATAATTTGGTTAAAATACTCAAATTAGCTTTAATGAAAGGCGAGAAGTTTAGTTTATCTTTAGACGAATGGACATCCGTATGGCATTCAATTAGTGGTTATGGCTATCCTTTATCAGCGGCGCAGCAATTTAAGTACGGTCAATGATGGGGAACAGCAACAGTCAATAAGTAGAAGCGATGAAGATACTAGTGTTACGGACGAAAAATTGGAAGAAAATCGAATCCCAGAATTATTTACCGTCACAAATGAGATGTCTAGAGTTAATTCACCAGGGCTTTTCAACTGTGAGTTTGCTTTAATCAATAAAATAAGAAAAGTGGTTAGAATGCAATGCTAGAGCGGTTTATTCAATTAAAAAATTGTATCCAGAAATCATTAATCGATTTGAATATTAAAACAATAACGTTTTCTGATGCAGAATTTGAAATTATATCTGATACAATTTCAGCATTAATGCCTCTTAAATTAGGAGTTGAAGCATTATGTCGTCAAAATTCTAATTTATTAACTGCTGACGTTACAATCGATTTTATGCTAAAAACCCTCCAAAATCAAAATTCAGCTTTGGCTAAACAACTTTTGACGAATTAAAGTGTAGAATGCAACAAAGGCGCACGGAATTGTCAAGCTTTCTTCAGTTTCTTCATAACCCAAATCAAAACTATGATGAGAATGATGTAGGTATATTCAAAATTCTATCGAAGGCTTCGTTGGCAACTTTGATTTTGAATATAGTGCAGCGATTAAATAAAAATTTAGTAGAGAAATCTGTGTTCGACCGCTGAAACAAATATATCAAACTCTATGGATAGTATTAAGATTGATAATGAGTATTCTGTAGGTTCAAGCTTTCAGTTAAATTTAACAATGGCAGAAAAGTTGCAGCTAGCAATCACATTAAAAAACAAACATACCTAAAAATAAAGCCGTCAATTATAAATCAAAGGACCTAATAAAAATTATTCGACTGGAGATTAGATTGTTTTGTGAAGAAAATATTCGTGGGAAATATTTGGAACTTGTTTATAATTATCTGTTCACTATTTGCCCAGCCAATCAGAATCAGAAAGGATATTTTCCGCAGCTGGTGTGATTTGCACAAAAATACGATCTAGACTATCTGAAGTGTTGATGAATTAATTTTTTTACGAACTCATTTCATTAATGCGAATAAAACGAAATCAAATTCTGATTAAATCTGAGAAATAATCTAATTAGATGAAAGTAACCGAAACCGAGCAACACAACCAAAATATTAATTTTAATTATTTGAAGAGACTGAATTACTGAATTTTATGTTCCTTTTTTGTTATTTAACTATTTTATCTACTTTAAGTTTGTTATATATGTAAAACATAAAGTTTTATGGTTTATTAACTTATCAGATAAATAACATTTGAATTTTAAATATATTTACAAATGCGTATTTTTTATTTATGTTAAAAATACTGTACTATTATTTACATAAAAATATTTAAATACCGGTATTAATACCGGTATCTCGGTATTTAGACAAGAAAATATCGAAATACCGGTATTAATTTTTTCTTCGGTATTTGCGAACCCTAGTAAATACGATGATTTTCTTCGAAGACTTGAAAAAAATGCAAGAACTTGTTAGACTTTTATGTTTCCACTATATGGACTTCCAGCAATTTCAGTTAAGGCAGGTCCCAATCACTCTAAATTAGAGAATAAATTTTATCATAAAACGACTCAAAGCAAAATTGATCTTTCTTAATATTCGAAATGACCAATAAGTACTATTGAGATATGTTTTGTACAAGCCATCCTTCGCGTGGACGGATTTAACTTACTGTGCTGGTTTAAGGAGCTTCTAAATTGCTTTCAAACATTCGTGCCTAATCGGTTTTCATTAAAATAAAATCAAGTTAAATCCTTCAGACTTTGGTAGAAGTGTGGCGACGCACTCACGAACGTCGACAGTAGTGCCAGGATCGGGTTCAGGGCGCAGCAGCAGTCGCATTAGCGGTGCGTAGCTCATAAAGAAAAACAAAAAATGACTCGTCGGCATATGAACCGATAGAAACTTAGTATTGCAGTATTTTAAAAGAAAAATCGTTATCATAAATATCGGCCAGTATGTCTGACGGCGAGACAGAGATCAAGTCTACGTTTAAGGTATCCGTGAGAGCACCACCGTTCAATAGGGATGATGCAGAAATTTGGATCCATCAACTAGAAGCACATTTCAACATTTCGGGCATAACAGCAGATAAAACCAAATACGGTTATTTAATAGTGGCACTGGATGGTGAGACAGTGAAGTGTGTTAGGGATAAAATATTAAAACCTCGTGAAAAATCAAAATATGAGCATCTTAAAAAGACGATTATCGAACGATTGAGCGACTCGGCAAGAATAAAGCTGGATAGATTGTTGAAGGGACTACAGCTGGGCGATAGAAAGCCATCCGACTTGCTTAGAGAAATGCAGGCCTCCCAGGGGCGCAGATACAAGACTCAGTATTGTTAAACCTGTGGCTGCAACAACTACCTTCCCAGGCACAAACAGCTCTAACAAGTTTAGAAGAAAGCAACATCGATAAATTAGCAGCAACGGCGGACAGAATTATAGAAGTTCAAAGAGTGACTGAAGTGTGCGCGGTCAGCCATGACAGTTCTCATGTGAACGACAAGTTAACAAAGAAAATTGACGTTTTGGTTAAAATGGTAACAAGTCTCCAAACCAGTCTAACTATTCTCGACAACGAGACAGGTCAGTTTGTAAACGTAGCAATAGCGAAGTTCGCCGGTTTCCTGTGTGCATAAGTGGTGCTGCGGGAAACTAAAAGGCGCGTTATTGATGGCGACTAACGGCGCTGGCCGCAATAATTGCCGTCTTATAATAGTAGATATAGGTATTAAAATATTTCTGGTCGAAACAGGAGCAGACTTGTCGGTCTTGCTACCCAAGATAAACGAACGAAACGACAAATGCGATGTCAAGTTGTTTGCTGCAAATTCCACGCAAATCAACACTTACGGCAGTAAGGTCGTTAAATTGAATTTAGGCCTCCGTAGGAAACAGCGGTTAGTGGATGTTTTGACGCCTCTGGGGTTTTTTTCGGTAAAATAAAATGAGGCACAGCGTAAATACAGCGCTTATGATCGCGAGCTTTTGGCGGCCTACAGCGCAGTCAAACACTTTAAATATATAAACTTGAGGGACGTGCATTTGCACTGTTCATGGACCACAAGCCATTGGTGTATGCCTTGCAACTAAATTTAGATAAAGCATCCCCTAGACAATGTCGTCACCTGGATTTTATTTCGCAATTCACGTCGAATATACGACGCATCGTGGGTAGAATCAATACGGTAGTCGCTGCCTTGTCAAGAATCGAGGAGGTAACTTTGGACAGTGCAGTCGATTACAGGCTAATAACAGAAGAACAAGCATCTGATCCTGTGTTGGCTGAAATGATTCAGTCAAATAAATCCTCGAAGTTACAGAAATTATCAGTATTTGGGCGGAACACTGAGATTTTTTGGGACGTTTATACTGGTACACCGATGCCATACATTCCAAAGAAGTTTCGCCGAGGAATTTTCGACAGCGTGTATAACTTGTTCCATCCGGGAAGCCGCACAACTACGAAAATGGTAGCAAGAAGATACGTATTGTCGGGGATGAATAAGGACGTCAATTTAATGGCAAAAGCGTGTGTCGCGTGTCAAAAGGCAAAAGTATCGAGATATGTTAAATCGCCAATAAAAGTCTACGCTATTGCAAGCGATCGATTTGATAAGATCCATTTGGACATCATCGGGCCTCTTCACCATCAGAAGGCAATAAATATTGCATCACACTAATCGAGGTATACACGTTGGCTCGAGTATCAGAATGGATCTGTCGTTTCGATGTGCCGGTCAGCATTACAATGGATCAAGGCTCACAGTTTGAGTCTACTGCGTACAATCACATGCAACGGGATGAGCGAGAGACTACATCGAACAGCATATAAAGATGAGTTGGGAACCTCCACAGCAGAATTGGTATATGGCGAGAGTTTAGAGTTACCAAGTGATTTTTTCGAAACAAACAAATCAAACATAAACCCGTCAGGTTTTATAGTTCAGTTACGGAAGAATTTCAATAGCATCCAACCCACTCCAGCTTCTAGACATGTCAAACAAAGTATGTTCATTTTCAAAGATTTTAAGGATTGCAGTCACGTTTTCGTTAGAACAGATGCACTAAAAGCAGCGTTGCAGTAACCGTATGAAGGGTCATACCCAATTATTCAGCGTAATGACAATTATTTTGCAGTCAAAGTCAAGACAAGACTCTAAACATCTTATTTAACAGGCTTAAACCATGTTTCATGACGCAGGAGGAGCCTTTTGAAACCAACGTAAAGCCAGTACCACAAACGGTAGATAGGTCCGCGACCCTGAATAAATATAACTTGCAGACGCCACCAGTAGGAAGATTCCTAGAGATTATCTTTTATCTGATCCCTTTGGATATCCTGGCTAAGCAAGTGGCTGCTAGTACTGTCATAAGGCTTAAATCAATTTCTATATGGTCCTGTAACATTATGGGACACTCATCTATCATCTACACCATCTCGATATCATACCTCGAAGTTAAATTATAACTAATATTCCTTCCAGAAAGGATAGGGTGAATGAAGAGTTTTAAAGTCAGGCTTTATTATCTTTTTTACAGATGGCTCGAAAATTGATGGAAAGGTCGGCAGACCGGTTTTCTGCGAAGAACTAAATGTAAATCTCTCTTTCCGCCTCTCTAATCATTGCAGTGTTTTTCAGGCAGAGCTCATAGCAATCAAAAAAGCTATAGACTGAATGAAGTATCATGTAATATCCATAAGAGATATTGGCATCTTTATGGCCAGTCACGGTGCTATTAAAGTTTTGCAATCAGGCTTTATCACATCGAAAGTAGCCCGGAGTTGTCTTTCATCCCTTAACGAGATGGGTAAACCGTTCAATATCCATCTTATATGGGTACCAGGGCATTTCAATATTACGGAGAATATGAAAGCCAATGAACTCGCGCGACAAGGTATTCTTCATTTTACCGTGTAAGATGGACATTGAAGTACCACTTGCTACATGCAAATTGCAATGTTCAAATATACATTGACTTTTTTTTAACTTGTTTAACAACCGCAACCATCTTATATTTCCATAGACAAAATATCATAATTTAAAAAAAAAATATCGAGTTACTTACCATTTGGTTCGGCCACTTTTAAATGCGGACTATTTGAACTCTCTCTCGAACTATTTTTATCGGGCGATAAACTTCGATGCCTCGATGAAAATTCCGTATTACTATTACGACTTGTATACCTTGTACTACAATTAATTCTTTGTTGGCTCAACATTTCATCTGACTGATTATTTGCATTATTACTATTATCATCTACACTATTATTACTATTACAATTATTCATGTTCTTATTATTATTATCACTATTACCATTATCACTATTATTTTTATTATTATTACGATTACAATTTATATTATTATTATTATTGTTGGTGGTTGCGGATGTCGTACTAAGTTTAGATGTAACTTTGGGCATGTCGACACGATCAACATTATCATAACCATACCAGCCGAGTAACTCGTTCATTGCTGTTTCAGCAAAATCCTGGAAAATATAAAATAAAATAAAATTTTAGTATATCGTACTACTTAGTCAAGAATTTTCTAATTTTTCTAAACAAAAATATGTTTGTATATGTGTGATTTTTACAGATGTGATTTCCACCGAGCCGTATTACTGACCATTTACTTACAGTTCAGTGATACGAAACCAAAGAGTTATAAAATTAACAATTAGTGACAATGATGTAAAAAGGACGATGTAAAAAGGAGTAAACTGAAAGAGTACGAGTTTGATACAAGGAAAGGACTCCTTATATGCTTGTGTACTTATTTTTAGCCGGAGAGTCCGAATCTGCAATAAAAAATAGGGGTTCCTCTTTTAATTTTCAAAATACCTCCGGCTCATCTTCAAATAGCTCAAGGGGTACTACTTTTAGTACTAATGTATTTCCCCCGCGGAATGATTAAATTTTGATCTTATTTTCCGAGATATTTGAAAGTTTCAGCTTAAAAAAAACACCCGGTATTTGGTCTTGCAATAGAAAAGCTCGAAATTTGTTACTGAGAACTGTTTAGTAGTGAATTGCAAATCACCATGTAATTGTTGGTGCACTATTAAAAAAAAAGCACAGTATCAGGACTTTGCTGCAGAACTCTGTAAACAGATTTCTACGAAGTTGGAGGAGGTCTGAAAAAGAGCATCAATCCTATTATAGATCACAGCAGCATTGCAAGACGATAATAAAGCACAGATCCTTTTTAATATAGCGACTTGCAGATGCATTTTATTTGATAATTGTCCTATCAAGGAACGAGATTTTCTACTAGATTAACGTACTGCCCGAAAAATGGTAATTGGAAGCTTAAATCGCGAAATCACAAAAAAAATATCAGTCTTTTAGCTAGAATATGATAAGCTTGAAGACAAATACAACAGATCAATACAAGCTGCACCTTCATGTAGTAGTCCAAATTCCAGATTATCGGTCAAATGTGTTTCATCCACCACCCCCATCAGCCAATATATGGCTCCCAATGTTACGAAGGATATTTCCATTGTTGAATATTAGGCAGATACTTTATATCGGAACGAGCAGGAGCTGCAATAGTTTCAGCTGTATTACAGGATATTGGTGTAATCTCACAAGATAATGTGTCAATAATGTTACAGACAGGAGTAAAATTCGTAGATTACGAATAAAAAAGAGAGTTGCCCTTGCTAATCGATAGTAAAATCTTGCCATACTTATTGCTATTAGTTGTGATGGAAAACCCCTGAAGCGATCTTTACAGTGGTTTGTTTGTCAAGTTCATGCAAACCAGCTCTCGTTACGGCATCTTTTTGAGTTTATCGATGGGAAAACAATTAGATCCCAAAGCTTTAATGGTATAATAGGGAAATCACTAAATAAATGTGAACAATTACCTGTTGCCAAATTCAATTCCATCAGCTGTAGATTACCACAAGTGACAGATCAGATTTGAATTCGATTTGATTCCGAATTTCAATTTCCAGTTTTTGCCATAAATTTTCTAGTATATTTAAATCCGATGATTGTGGTGGTGTCTTAATCACTCTTGGACAGTTATGTAATAGCCAATCTTTCACTGTTCCAGCCGTGTGCTTTGAATCATTATCTTGGTAGAAATGTAACGTGTGTTTAATGCTAAGTTTTCAGCGCTTTGTTTAAAATTTTGTTTTAAAATATTTAAATATTGATGCTTATCCATATTGCCATCAATAAAGTGCAGTTTACTAACCCCAGCTGCTGAACAAGCACCCTAAACCATCGCATGACCACCACCGTATCTAAGTAGGACGCAAATGCTGTGGTTTCATCTCTTCTTTGGGTTTTCTCCAAACGTTAACTCTTCTATCAGACCCGAAAAGGTTATATTTACTCTTGTCCATGAATAAAACGTTTTAACAGAAATCAAAATCTTTTATTATGTAGTTGTGGGCGAAACTCAATGTTATATTTTTATTTTTATTTTTTTTGCTAATGTATGGTTTCTTTCGTGCAATTCTACCATTTAAACCTGCTCTGCGTAGTACACTTCGAATAGTCTCAGCACTGCAATTTATTTTTAAATGGTGTTCCACCATATCTCGAAATCTCGGCATCCTCAGTTTTGGATTGCTCTTAGATTTATTGACAATCCAATGTTCATCACGTTCAGTAAACCATTTTTTCGAGCTTATTTTTATTTTATTAGCAAGTCTTTCAGTCTTTTCTGAACATTGTACCTTTTAATGATATTTTTAATAGTTGTACGGGGTTTACAAACCATTTTTGCAATATCCCTCTGACTTTTTCCGTTTTTGTAATGGTTAATAATAAAAATTCGCATCTGGATTGATATATGATGCCCTATATTGAATAACGAATTAAACAAACGACTGACAACGACTAATTCAACTGCATTCCAATGTGAAAAAGTAAACAAAGTAAACAAGAAAAAAACAAAACAAAATTTTTAAAAATTACCGTTATCTGAGAACATTTTGTTAGATGGGTTATTTTCATTGTGAGATGAAACTTTGAGTGTAGACCAAAACTCTCTGTAATAAAAGCCAAACTCATCACGTAGCACACGTCGATCGATATATAAAAAAAAATGAATAAAATTCTCGATCTGCTGTAGTGTTAGTAATATTCAAAACCAAAACCCTCTCTATTTCAAACCGTCTTCTAACTTTCGTTGAAACAGACAAACAAAACCGATATGAAAAATTGCGTGTAGTAGTGCGTTCGAAACCCTTATAAAAATAAAGTTTTTTTCTCATATTTTCTGTTTATGCGAATATTTATTTTATTTAACACTATATTCGACACTTTTTACTTACAATACATTCGTATATTCATATGATGAGATAGCATTAGTATGCTATGGATACGGCTTGTAATAAAGAGGGCTTTGTTCAAAACCATATGAAAAAAATGAAAAAACATTGTTGCTTACTACCACCATTATAGATATTTATAAATAAAGAACGCACACTACAATATGTCTTTAAAAATTTGAGCATAATATTCTCAAATTTTTCAAAAAGTACCACACACTACAAAAACGTCTATATTACCAAGACTGATTATTCCAAATTTAAAGGGACAAAGCGACTACTGAAATTAGTGTTAGTTATATTCACATACGGCCAAATTTAAAAACAAACCAACACTTATATAGTTTGTTTTGATTTTTTACCAAAACCAACACAAATGTATTACAAGCTTGATTGTTGAATCGAGTACGCAGATACTCTCTTACATTTGTCCATCTAAACTTGATTGTGTTAGTGCGAAAATAGCATAGAAATTGTTTGTTTTTTATTTAAACTAAAATTTTATAGTGTACCGTTTACCAATACTTTCAAATATAGATGGACAAGAAAATAAAAAAAAATATTGGTGACAATCGGGCTTGTATACTATAGGAAGTTTTGTTTTTTACCATTAAATATGAATAAAATAAAACAAAAAATTCATAGCAAACAACACAATTTCAATCACCGCACGCAACATGCTATTAAGAATATAAAAAATATAATAACCCATACTAGGAAAATGTATCTGATTTTGTATAAAATGTAAATAGGTATTGGTATAAAATAAATCAAAATAAATAAAACAGACATACAGCGTTGCTATTTTCACATTGAAACCAATACTACAATCAGTAGTCGGATATGTAGAAATGTATGTGATTCTCGGCCATTAATCGGTCTTGGTATAAAGACGTCTTTCCACACTATAAATCTGTGGGCATATTATTCTCTATCTATTTTAAAAAACAGCCATATTGTCAATCTGTCATTCCAAATAGATCAATCATATTTCATATCACATAGTTTTACAAAAATTTTGTTTTCTAATTTGAATTATAATATTTAATTTATACATAAATTGTGTTTTATTTTTATCCAAATTTTAATTATGTTTATTTATTTGTAATTAAATGTACTTAAAATATTATTTTCAATCAAGAAAATTTAATGTCGGAATGACATTATAATGACATTATGCTGTTTTGGCTATGCTCACTACGGTACGGGTTTCTCTTTACTTGTGTAACAATATGGGTGGTTTGTTATTGTTTTTACATTGTCTTTGATTATGAGTATATTGAAATGTTTTCAAAAATGTATATATAAATATATACTCACTAATATCTTAGCAAGTCTGAAATTTGTACAGCCTACGTGTTAGATGAATTTGGCTTTTATTACAAAAAGTTTTGGTGTAGACAAAAAAAACTCGGAAAATTTCAAATTTCAAATTTTCAATGCTCTTGTGGTAATACAAGAATTATTAATTTTCTAAAGAAAATTATACTGTTTAGATTGTGTATGAACACAGTATATTTCCTAACCATTTCCAATTCGAAATTAAACAAAAAATATTTCGCTCCACCTTAGTACATTCAGCACAAGCGATTTTTGCGGGAACCGCTCAGGGGTGCAATTCCGGTTCGATGATAATGATAACTGATAAACTTATCATCGATAAAACACAAATCGCGATTCCTTTTTCGTGGTAAACGATAAACTTGTGTCAAATTTGGTGAAAAACTTAGATATTTTATCAATTTGATTTTGTTGCTGAAAAGAGTTTATCGCCGAAGATAAAATTATTCTTTTTACGCCTAAATGTTTGTGTTTCGTGTGTTGTATGTATTATATATGTGTGTATTCTATATGTGTGTTGTGTGTATTCTGTTAATGACAAATTTTAAAAGTCAATCACGAGTTTCAATTTTACTAAATAATAATTAATTTAGCCATAATAATCATAATAATGTGCTTCAATTTTTCTACAAGACATAAATTTATATAAATTTGTGTATACAAAATATCTATTTCAAATTTTGACATATATTTTATTTAGATATATAAACATATATAACACTGAACTGAAAATGTATAACAGTTTTCACTGACATCATGCGTAAAAAACTCATAACTAATGTATTTTATCAATTTGGTAAACCGGAATCGCGTTTTCGATGTTGATGATAAAATAAAACGATAAAAGCAAATGAAAACATATTGATAAATTTTATTTTTCATTCTCTTTTCATCGAAACAGAATCGAACCCCAGAACTGGACATTTTAAAATTGGATATTTCAATACGAGATAAGGTACAAAACGAGATATGGTACAAAACTGGATATTTCCAAATTGGATATTTTAATACGAGATAAAGTACAAAACGAGATATGGTTCAAAATTGGATAATTCAAAACGAGATAAGGGACTAAACGGGGTTTGGTACAACACTGGATATTTCAAAACAGGATATTTCGACATGTGATTTAAACTTAAAATGATTTTTAGGAAAGTTCTGGAATATGGCCAATTAGGGAGGAACTCGGCGAGTTCTTAACCGATTAAGATGAAATTCGATATGTAAGATGAAAATGGGATTTTAAAATGATTTTTTGGGAAAGTTCTGGAATATTTCCAGTTAGGAAGGAACTCGGCGAGTTCATAACCGATTATGATGAAATTCGATATGTAGGATGAAAATGGGATTTTAAAATGATTTCTTGAGAAAGTTCTGGAGGTTCCAGTACTTCTGAAAGTTCAGAAAGCCAGTAAGGTTCCATACGTGAATATTTCTAAGGATTTAATAGAATTAAATTTGATTTTAAAACCTTTTTTGAGAAAACCTCTGGAATATGGCCAATAAGGTTTCATACTTGAATAATTTTAAGTAGAGAGATAGAATTTTCCTTCACTTAATGGTTTTTTTTTAAATTGCTGCTTTTCTCATCTTTTTGAATTAATCATTGACTTGATCAAACTTACTGTCAGTAAAATTTATCTTCATCTATTTTTTATTCTTCTACTTAACATAGCTTTCCTTCACTTTAGAGAATCTATGTGAGAAAAATTAATTAAAAAATTAAAGGAAAATAAAATAAATTATAAATGTGTATATTTCGGAAAATTAATATGGTTTTATCATTACACTGTGAGAATTATTTGTGAGAAGTATTTGTCTATGTTTGTCTCGTTAGGTAATGTTATTTTTGATTTTATGAATATATTATTATACTAATTGTTGCTTTCCACACTTTTTCCATTAAGTATTTTAAACATAACTTATTAAAAATCATTTTAAAATCCCATTCCCATCCTACATATAGAATTTCATCATAATCGGTTAAGAACTCGCCGAGTTCCTTTCTAATTGGCCATATTCCAGAACTTTCCTAAAAAATCATTTTAGGTTTAAATCACATATCGAAATATTCTGCTTTGAAATATCCAGTTTTGTACCATATCTCGTTTTGTACTTTATCTCGTTTTAAAATATCCAGTTTCGACCGGTACCCGATTTTTGCATGAGCGAAACTGTAGCCACCAAAAACGTTCCATTTAACGCATTTACTCATCTTCCGTTAGGGCTGCCTTAAATCGTAGATCCATGCAAATAAACTGCCAACTTAATTTTGTATTTACATTTCTTGTAAGCTCGAGTTTACTTAATCGAGCGTTCTTGGTGGAAAACTCCTTATTTATGATGCAATAGCAAATTGTAGTTTTGATCAAGTTGTAAAAGAGTTGAAGTTGTGAAGACGACATATTAAAGCATTGGATTATATTCCTACAATCACAATCAATGTGTTAAGAGTGGATGCCAAAAACATTTTTTCAATTGAACATACATACATATAATGCCAAAAAGTTTGGTAACACTTCTGGTTACAACCGCATCCAACGAGAAATCATTGTAGATGTATTTAAAAAACACAATTAGTGAATAACGGTTCCACGGATTAGCATTATTAAATATTTACCAAGACATAGGGGAACCAATAGATCAGTAATAGAAAACTACCAACCCTAGCCAATAGAAAACTAATAAAATATTGTGCATTCTTTCGTTTAACACCCCACTTCTAGAAATTTCTGGCTACGCCTCTTGTTCAGGCATTGTTGCTTATAAATCATGACAGGTGTCTGAAACGAAATTGATTTCCTTCCTAATCAAATCCAAATTATTTTGATATGTATTATGTACATGCAAGGTTGTTTGGTTAAGCGCAGCCATCTTTAGTAGTTTTGCTAATAATAAATAATTAATGTTTGGCCAAACACACCATCAATCAAACCAGTACTGCTACAAAACGCTTAAGGTAAAAATCACAACAACAAAAATAATATTAAATTTCCTTTAAATACGCGAACGTATATACGCGATATATATATAAAAAATCTACTGTACGCGAATATTAAAATTAAATATCGGATAACATTTAAATTAACTTTGTTAAAAAGTAAATACGAGTATTATACAAATAAAATAATTATGTTTCAGTTTTGTATTAAAAATTTATGTTAAATATCAATTTAAAACGAAACAACAAAATTACAAGCCTTTTTTTTAATTAAAGGATTTTTCAAAAGAATTCATATTATTGGAAAATATTAATGCCTATATACATATAATAGCATGCACATATGGGAATTAATATTTTATTACAATTTTCCGATGTCTTTATTTTAATTTTAATTACAACGGATGCATTCAGGTTCTCCCACTGTTGGCGACGTGTTGAGTAAAATAAACATGTTGAGATCTGAATGCAAGCGATTCAAAAAAAAAAATATGCGAACATAGTTGGTTTAAATGATTTTTTCAGGATACCGATTAGTGATGACCGACCGGAAAGTGCCCAATATGTAATTATCGTAATTAAAAATTTTGTTCTGATCATTTCCCAGTGATAATAACAGCCTCATTGCAAGATCCGAGGTATTCCTGCAAAGATGTTTTGGAACTATTCCCACACTCAAAAAAATAAATCAATAAATTTAAGAAAATTTTTTGAATAAAATTCCAACAAACTAATTTTATAAATATTAGTCAATTTAATCGCATAAATAAAATTATATGTTAAATTAAATAAAAATATTATAAATTTGATAAAAAAACAATAAATTCGATAGTTCGCAGATGATTTGGGTAATTTATTCAATTTCAAAAGTTCGTTAAATAAAAAATAATAAAATTTACTAATATTTAATCAAAATTTCATTAAAACATGAAATATTTCATCAAAATTAATAAAAATTTTATTAAATTATTTCGTTAAATTGTTCTTAAAAATTGTTATTTTTTTGTCAAATTAATAGAAATTGTAATTTGATGTTCATTCAGTTTAATAGAATATTATCAATTTTAGTACTTCTGCAGTAAATTTTATTCAAATTGATGATTATGGTTAGTAATTGTGAGATTTTTTTGTTGAATTGATAGTTTTTTTATTAATTTTTTATGCAACAAGCCATTTACCGTTAGAATGTATTACGAGTACATTATACATTCATATCAATTCTTTAAGCCAGAGTGGATGTGGTGCTAAATTTTTATAATTATATAATAATATTGCTGTAGTTTTAATATAATAATTTGTGTGGTTTTAAATACATTTAACTTTTAAGGGAATACAGTAAGTATTTTTATAATTAAATCGTAGTCCTAGATTTAAATTAATTTATTTTTTATTTTGTTAATATTTCACGTATAGTAAAACATTGTAGCAGTGAAAAAAAAGTTATTTGAATATGAACAAATTTGTTGTTTCTTAAATTGTATTTTATTAGTACGATATTGGTGGTTTCGTATTATTATTATTTGTTGTATTAATAATAGATTAACATTGTAAACGTTATATTCACATTAAAACTTACGACGTAATGAAGTGCTTTAAGTGTAATAAAACAAATTTTTCCTCTCGATCTTTAATAGTGCATTTGAAAATTTACCATTCTCTCACCGAACTTAGTGACTATCAATGCTGTGAAAAATCTTGCTTTCAGCATTTTGGGTGCTTAAAAAGTTTTAGAAAACACATAAAGAAACACGAGGAGAAGTTAAACTCGACTATAAATAAAGAAATTTATAAAGCATCAAGCATTATTTACCAACCCAATGTACCTTGTAGTTTAAATTTACCCACAAAAGTACATAATTCTTTAAGTGAAGTCGACTGAAACAATTGTATTGGAAAATTCAAATTTATATCCTAGTTTACCCTTCAGCAAAGATCTTGGTAATGTTAATAAAAATTTATCTGAAAATTCAATTAAATTTTGCCTTGAATTGCACAACAACAATAACTTTAATAGGCAAAATATTGAACAAATTCAACAATCTGTTGTACAATATATCACCGAGCCTATTGCCAATCATTTGAAAAATATTCTAAAACATCAAAACTTTACTCCTAAACAAAATTGTGTGTTATCGGATACCGTATATATGCTAAAAAATGTTTTTCAAGTTTGTAAAACTGATTATAAATTAAGCAAATGGCTAAATAACAAACATTTATTAATCCCGATTAATCAGATAACTATTAACGATGAAATACGTATTGTTAACAGAAATGGAGAATCTACTTATGATGAATTTTCTACAAAAGCTTTGTTTTTATCATTAGAATTCCAAATGAAGTTAATTCTAGAAAAAATCGGTGATATATCATTGGTTACTTCAGAAGATCATACATTAGAAACCAAATCTTATATTTCGAGCTTTACCGATGGTAGTTTATGGAAAACTAAATTAAAACATTTACCTGCTGTTTTATGTGTACCATATTTAAAGCTACTCATATATATGAACTAAACGGTGAAATTGACGATGTTATAAGTTTTCAAGAACTACAAATGAATGATGCTTTAACCATTCAAGAACCTTCGTCTTCAAATAGAGATTATATTTATCTTAACCAAAGTTGATTTTTCATCAGTAAATATGGATAACTTTGAGTTTTCAATCAAAGTACAAGAAGAACTTTATAATCTTCTAAGGTCGTGGAATCTAGAAGTTCTATTTCAAACATGTATAGGTATAATGAATATTACTAATACTATAAAACTATGTTATTATATATTTAATTAAATTTTTACATAAAATTTTGTGGACGTTGAAGCATTAAAACTAATGAAAAACAATTTTAAAGTCGATTTTTATAAAAAAATACCAATTGGGCTACAAATTAAATTAGACTACAATCTAACTAAATGGCAACAAACACATACTGAAGCAAATACATCTCAAAATAATCAAGATTCAGTTTCTGTAGAAACGACACTAGTATCTTCTCAAACATCAGCCAACAACATTATCTATAAGTATAATGATGATGATAAAAACAAAATTCTGAATTTGAATATTGATGTTTTGTTGAATCAAACTCATACTGGCTTAGAAATTTTAAATTTTTACAAAACAAATAACACGTTAAATGATACTCTCCGAAATTTATTGGTAAATAAAATTTCACAATATTTGATTAGTAATAGAATTGAAATGTCGGTTGACGTAGCGAAAAACTTAGCTTTGAAAGTGACTAGCATATTTCCTAACGAAAATACGGTAATAATTTAGTTATTTATTATTAAACTTTTTATATTTTGAATATATGATTTTCATGTTATATTTATAGGGGGCGTATTATTTCAAACTTCCAGGCCAAAAACCAATGGGTAAAATTTATTCCAACTATTTTAATCAAATTAGGTCTCTTCAAAATGCTGGGCTTCGGAAGAAACGTAGTTTAGTACACACAGAAGAGGAACAATCAAAACAACAATACTAAACATCGAAACAAATATTGAGGAAAATTTAGAAGAAATAGCTAAAGATAATTGCAGTTGGGCCGAAATAGAGCATCACTATGCCGCTAGCTCTAAATATAGAATTCAGGAAATATCAAAATCTAATTCTACAGATGAAATATTACTGAAATGGACTCAATATAAAAAATCTTTCGGTTTTAAATTAGTGAGTATTATTTCATGTGAATTATTAGAATAATTTGTATTCTTTTTAAAATAAATAAAATTTTTGCACGTTTGATAAAATTTTTGTTTTTTGAGGTATATACATTTTGTTTTATATATCCATATTTAAAAAACCAAATATGTTCACTCTAAATTATAATTGTTACAAATTGGTACCCTGATTTTCGTAATGGTATCGTTAGTCTATTTCTGAGTTCACAAAATATTTGTGCAATACTCGATTATTACTGCATATGATACATTTTCAATCAGTCTTCCTAAATTTATAGATTTTATTGCAAAATTAAAATGCTTTTTGTAAAAAATTTTTTTTTCTAATAAATCGAGATAGATTTCAATGTAAATTACCCCAACATGAAGAGCATTGAAGAGAAATTTATATCGTTCGCAGTTAAAATAAACGATAATTTTTAAAAAAAAATCAAAGATAAAACGGCCATTTCCATGATGGCTGATCTAAAAGAAAATAAAAATATATCTCAAAGTAAGTATAATATGTGCTAGAAAATATAGTTTATCTTGAAACGATTTAAAATTATTATTGTTATTTTTCAGATGGTTCACATGCATTGATTTTGCATCTGATGCATTTTGTGTTAGTGCCAACAGCTCGAACAGTAAAAAAAAGTGAATGGAGAAAAGCAATTTAACAAAGCATCCATAAAAGATTCACAAACATCATTTATGTTGGTTGGTGCAACTGCAGCACACGTCGAAGAATTGTTAGCCAATAAAATAAACGAGGGTGTAGCAATACAACCGTTCATTTTACTAAAAGGCACATTAAATGCTCCTGAAGAAATCTTTATTTATTTTGACGGAATCAAGTATAGAGTTTACTCCTTAATTCGAGCATTAGAGGTATGCTTCAAAATTTTTTACGTGTTTAATTTAAATTTTCCTTCGTCATCAATTTTAATTTGGAGTTTTATAAAACAATATTTTTTCGAGTCAATGGATAATAACATTCGAGACTAAAAACATCCTGCTGTTGACAGTTTAATTTCTGAGTTAAACAAAAATAAATAGTATGATTGTTCAGTTCTATTAGATTGTTGGTGTACTTTTTTATGTTTCTATGTATAAATTTATAATTTTGAATACCATTAGTTAATAGTAAAATTTGTGATATTTTTGTTATTTCTTACTATAAGAGATGCATATGAATTATTTTTTAAACTCGTTTATTATTATTTTTTTAAACATATTTGGAAATGAAGTAAATAAATACATATTTATATAGTTTGTATTTTTAGTAATATATAGGAGCATTTATCTTAAATTGAATTTTATTATTGCTTAATTTTAAGTTTATTGATAAAATAATATAGTTTATAGATTAAAAAATTTACATTATCATATAATTATAAACAAATTATAATTTGATATAAAAATTTCAAATGCAAATATAGCTAATAGAGTTTTTTACAGTTGCATAGACGTAAAAGACGTAAATTGTGTAACATATTTTTGTAATTTTGATTAATATGCTAATAAAAGCAATTTAATTTTTATAAGCTATTTGTAAGAAATATATGGAATAAAAAACAAGACTGAATTATTTTCGTTTATAAATATGTGGTTTATTTTTATTTATTAATGACCTTTTACCTCAATCTGAAAAAATATGTTAGTAAATTTATAAAATTGCCTATTTTATTGAAGATTTAATTTATTTATTAAACTATTTTTTTATTAATTTGAAAAATCCTTTTATTATATTAATTAAAATTCTATCTTTTTTATAAAAACTCCTATCATTCTGAAAAAGAAGTTTATTAAGTTTATAACGTTTTTTATTAAGCTAATGACTAATTTAATTAAATTAAAAATTTAAATTATTAATTTGAGAACAAAAATGTTCAAATAAATTACACGTTTATAATTTTAAAGAGTAATTTTATCAAATTAATGATATTTTCTATCAAAATTATCACCAAATTCAGTAAAATTAACAATAATTTCTTTAAATTCATTACTCTGGCTTTGAAGAAACTTTAACAAAAGTTTGTTAAATGTTCATTAATATGATAAAAGTTTGTTGGCGCTATATTGATGGTTGTTTTATTAAAATGATTACCGTTTTCCTCATTTTGACTTGTTTTTTTTTTGAGTGCATGGTGACAAAATGCAATTTAAAGCATGTGTAATGAAAATACAGATATTTCATCCGCCTTTTTTACTGAAACTAAAGAAAATGATATCATTTTATCGAAAACAGTCCATCACTTTTTCTAACCTCCCCCTCAAAACTGGAACTCAAAACGGAAACTAAACCTCCTTCTCAAAGCAAATGTATATTAACAATATTTTGATTAAACTCTTTATGGATTAAACTACGCAGTCGAATGAGTCGGCTTTTTTATAAATTTTCCTATTTGTTCATAAAAGATAATGTCAATCTCACAAAGAGAATACAAAAGACTTTCGATAACTCTTCCAAAATTTATAGACATTTTTAAAAGTTTTATCTCTATTATAGATACTAAAACAAATAGCAAAAGAAATCACTAAACGAAAAGAGTCACACTCAGAATGTTTTACACCCTGAAAGATCTCCTTTTAAAATGGACGTATTTCTCATAAAACGGTTAATTTAATTGATTTGTAATATTTAATCTTAAGGAGGAGATTTTAATGCAAAAAATGTCCATTGGGGTTCTAGGCTAACAACGACTAAAGGTAGAGAACTGCTTAAAGCTGACAGAAAATGCGGTAGTGAAACCTTGTCAACTGGAAAACCAACCTACTGGCCTACAGATCAAAACAAAATACCAGACTTAATTGATATTTTTATAATCAAAAATATATCAATAAACTACATACAAGTAGACGAAAGTCGAGACCTAAACTCGGACCATATTCTCCTATACTTCTGACATTAAGCGAAAAAATTATTCAGAAATAAAGAAATCCAAGCCTAATAAATTGTTGGGAATACTTTAGGCAGTCCTTAGAAGAAAAAATTAACCTAAAGGTTCAATTAAAAAGCGAGGAGCAAGTAAAAAACGAAGTTCAAAAATTTGTAGATGATATACAACAATCAGCCTGGGAGAGTACCCCAACAATTAAATATAAAAAAAAAGGAAACAACTACCCTAAAGAAATTAGAGAACTATTGGCAGAAAAAAGAAGAGCGAGAAAAATATGGCAGCAAACACGAGCTCCTCAATATAAAACTAAATTAAACAATTTAACCCAACAGTTAAGAAGAGAAATCCAAAAAGTAAAAGATGAGTCAATCAGTAACTGTCTAAAAAAACTAACTAATGATAGCAGGACAGATTATTCACTTTGGAAAGCAACCAAAAAAATTAAAAGACCAACAATGCAGAACCCTCCAATAAGAATAGAAGGGGGGAAATGGGCTCGAAATAACGAAGATAAAGTTCAATATTTTGCGGAGCACCTCGAAAAAATATTCCAACCACATGATGATCAAACTTTAGAATCTCAAATAATAACGGTGGAATCTCAAAAAGAAAAAGAAGAAATTCTCTTGACTTCACCAAAAGAAGTCATGCATGAGATAAAATTCAATATGAATTTGAAAAAAGCTCCTGGTTATGATCTTATTACTACAGAAATTTTAAAAGAACTACCAAGGAAGGCCCTAGTTTAGCTTACTTATTTATAAATGCAGCATTTAGAATCAAATTTGTGCCCAGTTTGTGGAAAATTGCAGAATGATATAATGATATCAAAACCTGGAAAACCACCATACGAAACTTCATCTTATAGACCAATTTCGTTGTTGCCAGTTATGTCTAAACTCTTTGAGAAAATACTGATTAAAAGGTTAAATCCGATAATCGAAAGGAATAACTTAATCCCAAATCATCAGTTCAGATTTCGTCGTCAACACTCAACAATGCAACACACAGAGTAATCAATGTAATTGAGAAAGCACTTGAAGAGAAAAATGTCTGCTCCACGATATGTTTAGACGTGGCGCAAGCTTTTGACAAGGTTTGGCATGAAGGACTTAATCATAAGTTAAGAAACCTCTTACCAATGCAATTCGCTAAAATACTGGAATTATACTTGAAAGATAGATTCTTTAGAATTAAATTTGCTGAAACTTATTCTGAATTAAAAAAAATAAAAGCTATGTAGATCACTATTCCTAACGTACCATGGTGCATCGACGATGTTCCTTAGTACCCTGTTCTGAAACCTTTGAATGATATTCTCATTCTCCTGGTGTTTTTGAGCAAATTTCTTTATTTCACTTGCGACTGTGTCTATTCCGAGATCTCTATGAAGATCACTATTACGAGTATACCAAGGGGCGTTTACAATCCCTCTAAGAACTGTATTTTGGAATCGTTAAACTATCTGTTGATTGCTGGTTTTCGTGCATCCCCATAGTTGGATACCATAAGCCCAGACCGGCTTGAGCACTTGTTTATAAAGCATAAGTTTATTATGAATGGATAACTGAGAGTTTCTTCCAATTAACCAGGACATTTTTCTATATTTTAACTGAAGCTCTTCTGCTTTCTTTTTCACATGTACTTTCCACTTTAACTTTGCATCAAGGTTCATACCAAGGTATTTTGCTTGATTTGCATGTGGTACAGGGATATTATTGAGAGTCACAGGTGATGGTTCTATTGACCGGTTAGTGAAGTTAATGTGAGTAGACTTTGATTCATTCACTTTAATTCTGCACTTAGTTAGCCAATCTTGTATATTATTTATGGCTTTCTGTAGTTTGAATGTGACTTCATCGATTGTTTCTTGTTTAACTCTAAAGTATCTTCTTTTCAGGTATGACTTTAGCATTTCGCAATACTCAAATGGCAGAGTTGTCTCAAATTTAAATATTACACCATCTAGCCAGAATTTGTCAAATGCCTGTGCTATACCCAGAAATATAGCTCAACAAATCTTTTTTTCCTCTAAGGATTTTTCTATTAAATCTGTTATTCTATCGACTTGGTCGATTGTGGAGTGTTTTTCTCTAAATCCAAACTGATGGAAGTTATGGGACGGAACAGCTCCTGATTTTATAATTTCTGGTTTAATTTGTTTTAATAATAGTCTCTCAAACAGTGTTGACATTAAGGGAAGAAGTGACATTGGCATGTACGAGGTTAATTCACTTGGTGGCTTACCTGGTTTAGGTATCATTATCACTTCTGTTAATTTCCAAGATAGATATTTTTTTAATAGGTTTATTATTATAGCAAAGAAAGGCTATCGCTGGTGCTGTTTGACTTTTTTCGAGTAAAGTGAGCCTTTGGATTATTGAAATGCTCTTTTCTCACATATCAGCATATGTTACATTTGGATATCAGCATATGTTACATTTGAGGCTGAATTGATTTCTGGCCTGGTACTTACTGAAGTTTCCCTTGTTTTGTTGCGAATTTTTTGCAGCCCTTTTATAACAATGCAACCTCTGTAGTTGGCTGGATGTGCCTCCCCACAGTTGACACATTTTGGTGGGATGTCTTTTTGTTTCATACATTCAGCCGTAAGGTACATACATTTCACACATCTAGGCTCCTTATTACAAAATTGTTGCGTGTGTCCGTAGACTTGGCACTTTTTGCACCGGTGGGTTGTCACCTCTTTTAAGCAGCTGTGTAACTTATTTAATTTTATATTGTTTCTCTGATAAATAGTCTTTTATCTCTTCTAGTTTGCATGAAGCGTCTAGTTTCTTAACAATGACTTTAGTTTGTCTTGTCAGTTTATCTTCGTAGGAATACCATGTTGTTTTGTTTTCATTAAGAGCTCTTGTTAACTTTCTATAGCTACCACTGTCTGGGACATTTATTTTGATATCACCACTATTTAGAGCTGTAGCTTGAAAGTCTATGCGATTGTTGTTCATGATGTTTCTAATACTATAATCATTTTCGCAATTGGATATCATAACTGGAGGTGGCCGTGCCATCTTTTTCTCCAGTTGCACATTCTTGCTTCCGGTTGAGAGCTCTTTACTTGATCGTTTCTGTTACGTTAAAACATGGGCTTTTTCCTCCTGTAGTACATTCCTACTTCTGGTTGGAAGCTGCTTAATTGATTGTTTCAGTTCGGGTGAAACCTGTGGTGATTTACTCATCTTGCGTTTCTTATTTTTTTTTGTTACGGTTCAGAATCCATCCCGTTTCTCAGTTCAGCTCTTCCTCGTCTGTTTCATATATAACCTTTATATGATAATGGTCTCGTGTTTTTCCTGCAGCTTAGAGGTTTTTTTCTCAGATATTACTGCACTTCGAGCAACTTTAAACTCCTTGTTTTCTCGCTGTAAGTTTTCGAGGTCTTTGTTTAGATTTTACGTTAACTTTTTTTTTCGTAATTCTTATTGCGCAGTTCTTCGTTATCCCTTTCCAAGGTGTTTGCTAATGGTGCTGGTGATCTACTCACCCTGGGTTTTTGTCCAAATGGGTTGAGTTGTCTAAGAGGGCTTTTAAACAATGATTGCCTCACCCCAGAATCTGCAATTAGTTTATTAATAGATTTTGTTTTCAGGAAACCTTTGCAGATTATAGATGGATGGTGGCATATTGGAGTTGTTGATAAGAGATGACAGATTGCAGAGCATTTCCTTAAAATTGTGATTGTCTTATGCTAACAGTAGTTTGAATATTGGTTTCCGGGAAACCGAACTAATTCTGTCATTACTGACATACCTTTCCTTTCCCTACCCCACAAAAATTTACTGACTATTGGCCGCCAAGGTGTCTGAAACCAGGTCGATCAATTTTTTAACTAATATCCTACCTTGGCAATCCAAGTAAAAGTAAAAGGGAGTGTGCGATGAGCCCAGCGCTTTCCTAGATATCCTGCTTTATGCTTGGCCGTACATTTAAAATTAATCAGTTAAAAATACTGAAAGATCTCCTTTTCAAATATTAGCTTAATAACTATGACAACGATTTTATCAACTCGCCTCCTCTTAATGCAACTGATCCCCTTAATCACTGAGATGGTCGAAAAATAAGTAATTGTCAAAATTCTTCGGCATTTAAACAAAAGATAGGCTCTGTGTAATGCATAAATATACCAGATAAAAATGGCACACAGCTTACTGAGATTTTTGCGGAATCTTAAAGATAGGAAACCTTCCAGACTCAAGAATCAGTCCAAATATAGATCTTATATTCGTTTGTGTTTTTAACATTGTTAGACTCATTAAGCTTGTTAATAGAACTACAGCACAATTCCAGAATAGGTAGAGTTTGTTGTTTCATCGGGGCCACATTGGAGTTTACCAAGAACTTGTTAATGAATATGTTGCAATGGCAATTTATATGAAAGTCATGGTGGCCAATGGGCCACCATGACTTTGATATAAATAACCGCTGCCATTTCAATCGCATCAGAAAAGCCATAGATGTTGACGTTATTTTTGGGATGAGTTTGTAAAAACCTGGAAATAGAAATTAATGTATAATTTGGTTTAAATCATTTCTAGTTTTCCTCCACAAATTTCTTTTTTTTTGGTTATAAATGGATCGTCCCACTGAAGATTATCTAGCCAAACCATTTGCATGAATATTTAAGTATTAACAACCACTAGCCATCCCAAAGGTTCGAAAAGCAACTAATTTTCGTCTGATTAAGCGCTTGAGTTATATATTTTGTACTTCTAAAGGTGCTTTACCCAATATTTTGCTGCAATTAAACTTTCACTTAAGGAGTCATAATTTTTAATAATGTTGTGACCTTGTAATTGTTCCTCATTATTGGTTCCAATTATAATGTTATCCACGTACATATCATTGAAAATTGCATTGACAGCTAGTATGGTAAAGCAGAATTATTGATATCAGCAGCTTGTTTTGTGGCTCTGCTAGCCAAGAAAGATGATGATGCGAAGCCCTAATATTTTATTTAGACGAAAGAGTTATACTGGTTTGGCCAGCGCCTCTCACTAAACTATTTTTTGAAATGCCTTGTCTTCATACAACATTACCACTTTTGACAATACATTTTTTTGTACATCACGGGAAAACACCATTTTATGATCCTTGAAATATAAAATATTCGCTGACAATGTTGACTGTTTAGTATAACCGGCAGCTAAGCACTCATTTAGAGGGATTCCAGTGCAAGTTATATCGAAAAGGCCCTCAAACTAACAGTGAAGCTCGGACATTTAAACGCATAATGGTGAATCTCCGTCATGTAATTCAACTGGCCTTCTAAATAAATAATTAATATAATGTTTTGCATGATTGGTTCATTCAGTGTAGTTCAAATTTGACCTTCTTCTAATTTGACTCTTTTAAAATTGTTGAGGTTTCTAATATATCTTATGTTGAGGTAAGTTACTGGTGATCTTTGACATTACGAGTGCGACAACTTGGAATTCGGTGCTTATACACTGTAATGGCACCAATGGATATTAATGGTACGGCTTGAATTACCCCACTCAAGGAAAAACGAGAACTTTTAATTTTCAGGCGTTGAACGCAACGTTCCGTTGCGAATTCAACATCACAACTTTATGAATGCACCGAACGACTGGTAAATAAACACGAAATACTAGTCCTCCGATTTGTATGAATGATAACCCAATCAAAACCTATCGTGGCTCTACTATATCAAAGGTAAATCGATGATATACATAAGATAACATGTGTATCGGTTCAATCCACTTCAACTATCGAACAAATTCAGTTCAATAACTTTTTCCCCACCATTATACCAACGTTACTTCAATTAATTTTGTTCAACAAAAAAAAATCATGACATTAGGCTAACGTATATAGCATTACACGCGTTATTGCAACGCCAAAAATGTCAAAAAACGTAATCCCATTTATGATATTATCACAAGAACGTGTGAAATACGAATATGTTATTTGATCTTGATAATGAAACTACACAACAAAATTAGTTTTTTGTTTGGTTTTTAACTTTTACCAGTTTAAAAAATAGAATTATTCGTTAAATTATGTTCAAAATATTTAATATTGAAACAACACACTCATATAATATACAATATAATACCTGTTCAATATGGATGTAATTTAATCCATTCGAATAAATTTATTGATCAATCATATTGAAACGCGATCATAATAAAATATTAAATTATTTATAAATATTACAACAAATAAAATAAAATAAAAATTAAACATTAAATTTGCATGAAAGATTGCAAAACTGGGCAATTTTAAGTTTTTTTTTTATAGCAAATTTTGAATTTGATACTCTTATGTTTAGTATGGTACTCGTTTGTTTATAATATACATATATATATATATATATATATATTAATGTATAGGTATATTTAGGCATGGGAAAGATATTTTTTTACATTATACACGTATATATATATATATATGTCATTGACGCCGTTTTTTTTTAATTATTGACACTTAGGCTATTGAATAAACACAAGAAACAAGTATTACTTTAGATATGAATATTGGAAAACTAAAGTATCGCTCTTCCTCTGCTCCTGTCTTAGTTAATGCTGACTTAATTGATCTATTTTATCCTGTATGAGGACAGAGCTGAAGGCGTTAGACGAGAACTTTTTTAAAAACAATGGAAACGGAGATGACTACACCTCTTCCCAAAAACTTAGCAATGGTTCAGAGTTTAATCTACTTCAGAACTCGAAAGTTTTATGGCTACTCCAAGATCTATCAATCGTGCTAGACATATACCTGTTTGGAAACTATAGATTTTAAATTTATATTAAACAACACGTCAATCCAACTGCGTGATAGTTATCTGACTTGAGAATACGATAAAACCATTAAAAATTTATGAACATTTTATATTGGAACTAGGATTTGTGATGTCTATGAAGCTTGCATGAAAAGTTAGCACGAAAAAACTATGATAACACTAATGGTGTGGATCTTGAATAACCCATTTTTAGTACAAATTAGCTCGAAAAAAATCAAAATGACACCTTAATGTGAATTGGTTTGATAAGAAAGTAGAATCTACAGCAAACTCGTCAAAAACGGGTCAGAGAGGAGTACTAACACTTCGTGCTAGACCCTTCCAATCATTTTTTGGATATAAAACTAATTTCATATCCGACAAATGATTGGAAGGGTCCTGCGCGAATCGTTAGTTAACAGGTTTTTACTAAAATTTTGTTAATGCTAATTGATTTTGTTAATTTCGATAAAAGTATTTATATTTTATTTTTTATAAATTACAATTAAAACGTTATTTTAGTGCTCATTAGTGAATCGTTTGTAATTATGCAAATCGCATATTGCTGTTTTGTTTTTTTATTAGTTTTAATTTCAATTTTTTTTTTTCGTGCTATCTCTATCTAAAACTCCAACCCAACATTTTTTAGTACACAGAATTAAATATATATTTAATTATTATGATTAAACAAATTATTTAAACTTTTAATTGAATTAGTAAAGTTTGATAATAAACATCAAAAAGGTTTACATTTTTTTAATTATTTGCCAACAATTTGATTTGATTAAATTGTTTATGCCATAAACTATAAATATTGGTTTAAATCTTTGGTAAAAGTATTATCTTATGTACAATTTTAAAATAATCGTGCTAACTTTTCGTGCTAGCTTCACATCGGTGGATTTGTGCGCAAAGTCATAAAATTTGATAAAACATAAATGATCAAATCAAATTATAGAGTCTTTAAAAAATCCCACTAAAAAATCAGTATAATGGATGCGTGTGAAGTTAGAACTAAATTCGAATTAACTAAAAAAAAAATATAGTTCTAATTTAGAACAAATTGTGAATGTGTTAGTGTAAACTTAGTGTAAAATAGTCAGTCAGTCAACATTTAGGCACACATAATAATATTCAGAATTAAAAAATAAGAATTCAGTAACGTTCTTTAATTAATTTAGAACGTAGTATTGATCTTCTGGATTATATGGGACTAAATATGTAGGTTAATCATTTTTTTTTTAACAAAATTAGCCCAACTTGAACGAATACATATTTTTAATAAAATCGTTTAATGTGGTGGCAAAGTAAATTAAAGTATCACAATATTTTTAAAAATTATATTAAAATATTCGATATTGAGCAAGAACCCTATTATGGTTTTTTGATAGGTCTATAATAGGACTATAAAAGTGCAAAACCATTTGAAAAGCTAATGGTTTTACATAGTTAGAAATAGAAATTTCTATACAGATATTTGGGAATTTTCATAAGAAAGTCTATATCTTAAGGTTTTGGATATTGAGCAAGAACCCTACTGCGGTTTTTTAATAGGTCTATAATAAGAATACAAAAGCACAAAACCACTTGAAAAGCTAATGGCTTTTACATAGTTAGAATTAGAAATTTCTATACAGATATTTGGGAATTTTCTTAAGAAAGTCAATATCTTAAGATTTTGGATATTGAGCAAAAACCCTACTATGGTTTTTTGGTAGGTCTATAATAGGACTATAAAAGTACAAAACCATTTGAAAAGCTAATGGCTTTTACATAGTTAGAATCAGAAATTTCTTTACAGATATTTGGGAATTTTCTTAAGAAAGTCAAAAACTTAAGATTTTGGATATTGAGCAAAAACCCTACTATGGTTTTTTAATAGGTCTATAATAGAACTTAAAAAGTGCAAAACCATTTAAAAAGCTAATGGCTTTTACATAGTTAGAATTAGAAATGTCTATACAGATATTTGGGAATTTTCTTAAGAAAGTCAATATCTTTAGATTTTGGATATTGAGCAAGAATCTCACTATGGTTTTTTGATAGGTCTATAATAGGACTGAAAAAGCGCAAAATCATTTGAAAAGCTAATGGCTTTTACATAGTTAGAATTAGAAATATCTATACAGATATTTGGGAATTTTCTTAAGAAAGTCAAAATCTTAAGATTTTGGATATTAAGCAAGAATCCTACTATGGTATTTTGATAGGTCTATAAAAGGGCTACAAAAGTACAAAACCATTTGAAAAGCTAATGGTTTTTACATAGTTAGAATTAGAAGATTTTGTACAGATATTTGGGAATTTTCTTAAGAAAGTCAAAATCTTAAGATTTTGGATAATGAGCAAGAACCCTACTATGGTTTTTTGATAGGCCTATAAAACAACTTAAAAAGTACAAAACCATTTGAAAATCTAGTGGCTTTTACATAGTTAGAATTAGAAATTTCTATACAGATATTTGGGAATTTTCTTACGAAAGTCAAAATCTTAAGATTTTGGAAATTGAGCAAGAACCCAATAGAGTTTTTAATAGGTCTATAATAGGCCTTCAAAAGTGCAAAACCATTTGAAAGGCTAATGGCTTTTACATAGTTAGAATTAGTAATTTCTATACAGATATTTGGGAATTTTCTTAAGAAAATCAATATCTTTAGATTTTTTAGATTTTGGATAATGAGCAAGAACCCTACTATGGTTTTTTGATAGGCCTATAAAACAACTTAAAAAGTACAAAACCATTTGAAAATCTAATGGCTTTTACATAGTTAGAATTAGAAATTTCTATACAGATATTTGGGAATTTTCTTACGAAAGTCAAAATTTTAAGATTTTGGATATTAAGCAAGAACCCTGCTATGGTTTTTTGGTAGGTCTATAATAGGACTACAAAAGTGCAAAACTATTTGAAAAGCTAATGGCTTTTACATAGTTAGAATTAGAAATTTCTATACAGATATTAGAGAATTTTCTTAAGAAAGTCAAAATCTTAAGATTTTGGATATTGAGCAAAAATTATACTATGGTTTTTTAATAGGTCTATAATAGAACTTAAAAAGTGCAAAACCATTTGAAAAGCTAATGGCTTTTACATAGTTAGAATTAAAAATTTCTATACAGATATTTGGGAATTTTCTTACGAAAGTCAAAATCTTAAGATTTTGGATATTGAGCAAGAACCCTACTATGGTTTTTTGATAGGCCTATAAAACAACTTAAAAAGTACAAAACCATTTGAAAATCTAATGGCTTTTACATAGTTAGAATTAGAAATTTCTATACAGATATTTGGGAATTTTCTTACGAAAGTCAAAATTTTAAGATTTTGGAAATTGAGCAAGAACCCAATAGAGTTTTTAATAGGTCTATAATAGGCCTTCAAAAGTGCAAAACCATTTGAAAGGCTAATGGCTTTTACATAGTTAGAATTAGTAATTTCTATACAGATATTTGGGAATTTTCTTAAGAAAGTCAATATCTTTAGATTTTGGATATTGAGCAAGAACCCTACTATGGTTTTTTGATAAGTCTATAAAATGGCTACAAAAGTGCAAAACCATTTAAAAGGCTAATGGCTTTTACATAGTTAGAATTAGAAATTTCTATACAGATATTTGGGAATTTTCTTACGAAAGTCAAAATCTTAAGATTTTGGAAATTGAGCAAGAACCCAATAGAGTTTTTAATAGGTCTATAATAGGCCTTCAAAAGTGCAAAACCATTTGAAAGGCTAATGGCTTTTACATAGTTAGAATTAGTAATTTCTATACAGATATTTGGGAATTTTCTTAAGAAAATCAATATCTTTAGATTTTGGATAATGAGCAAGAACCCTACTATGGTTTTTTGATAGGCCTATAAAACAACTTAAAAAGTACAAAACCATTTGAAAATCTAATGGCTTTTACATAGTTAGAATTAGAAATTTCTATACAGATATTTGGGAATTTTCTTACGAAAGTCAAAATTTTAAGATTTTGGATATTAAGCAAGAACCCTGCTATGGTTTTTTGGTAGGTCTATAATAGGACTACAAAAGTGCAAAACTATTTGAAAAGCTAAGGGCTTTTACATAGTTAGAATTAGAAATTTCTATACAGATATTAGAGAATTTTCTTAAGAAAGTCAAAATCTTAAGATTTTGGATATTGAGCAAAAATTATACTATGGTTTTTTAATAGGTCTATAATAGAACTTAAAAAGTGCAAAACCATTTGAAAAGCTAATGGCTTTTACATAGTTAGAATTAAAAATTTCTATACAGATATTTGGGAATTTTCTTACGAAAGTCAAAATCTTAAGATTTTGGATATTGAGCAAGAACCCTACTATGGTTTTTTGATAGGCCCATAATAGGACTACAAAAGTGCAAAACCATTTGAAAAGCTAATGGCTTTTACATAGTTAGAATTAGAAATTTCTATACAGATATTAGGGAATTTTCTTAAGAAAAACAATTTCTTAAGATTTTGGAAATTGAGCAAGAACCCCATAGAGTTTTTAATAGGTCTATAATAGGCCTTCAAAAGTGCAAAACCATTTGAAAGGCTAATGGCTTTTACATAGTTAGAATTAGTAATTTCTATACAGATATTTGGGAATTTTCTTAAGAAAGTCAATATCTTTAGATTTTGGATATTGAGCAAGAACCCTACTATGGTTTTTTGATAAGTCTATAAAATGGCTACAAAAGTGCAAAACCATTTAAAAGGCTAATGGCTTTTACATAGTTAGAATTAGAAATTTCTATACAGATATTTGGGAATTTTCTTACGAAAGTCAAAATCTTAAGATTTTGGAAATTGAGCAAGAACCCAATAGAGTTTTTAATAGGTCTATAATAGGCCTTCAAAAGTGCAAAACCATTTGAAAGGCTAATGGCTTTTACATAGTTAGAATTAGTAATTTCTATACAGATATTTGGGAATTTTCTTAAGAAAATCAATATCTTTAGATTTTGGATAATGAGCAAGAACCCTACTATGGTTTTTTGATAGGCCTATAAAACAACTTAAAAAGTACAAAACCATTTGAAAATCTAATGGCTTTTACATAGTTAGAATTAGAAATTTCTATACAGATATTTGGGAATTTTCTTACGAAAGTCAAAATTTTAAGATTTTGGATATTAAGCAAGAACCCTGCTATGGTTTTTTGGTAGGTCTATAATAGGACTACAAAAGTGCAAAACTATTTGAAAAGCTAATGGCTTTTACATAGTTAGAATTAGAAATTTCTATACAGATATTAGAGAATTTTCTTAAGAAAGTCAAAATCTTAAGATTTTGGATATTGAGCAAAAATTATACTATGGTTTTTTAATAGGTCTATAATAGAACTTAAAAAGTGCAAAACCATTTGAAAAGCTAATGGCTTTTACATAGTTAGAATTAAAAATTTCTATACAGATATTTGGGAATTTTCTTACGAAAGTCAAAATCTTAAGATTTTGGATATTGAGCAAGAACCCTACTATGGTTTTTTGATAGGCCTATAATAGGACTACAAAAGTGCAAAACCATTTGAAAAGCTAATGGCTTTTACATAGTTAGAATTAGAAATTTCTATACAGATATTAGGGAATTTTCTTAAGAAAAACAATTTCTTAAGATTTTGGAAATTGAGCAAGAACCCCATAGAGTTTTTAATAGGTCTATAATAGGCCTTCAAAAGTGCAAAACCATTTGAAAGGCTAATGGCTTTTACATAGTTAGAATTAGTAATTTCTATACAGATATTTGGGAATTTTCTTAAGAAAGTCAATATCTTTAGATTTTGGATATTGAGCAAGAACCCTACTATGGTTTTTTGATAAGTCTATAAAATGGCTACAAAAGTGCAAAACCATTTAAAAGGCTAATGGCTTTTACATAGTTAGAATTAGAAATTTCTAAACAGATATTTGGGAATTTTCTTAAGAAAGGCAATATCTTAAGATATTGGATATTGAGCAAGAACCCTACTATGGTTTTTTGATAGGTCAATAAAAAGGCTACAAAATTGCAAAATCATTTGAAAAGCTAATGGCTTTTACATAGTTAGAATTAGAAATTTCTATAAAGATATTTGGGAATTTTCTTACGAAAGTCAAAATCTTAAGATTTTGGAAATTGAGCAAGAACCCAATAGAGTTTTTAATAGGTCTATAATAGGCCTTCAAAAGTGCAAAACCATTTGAAAGGCTAATGGCTTTTACATAGTTAGAATTAGTAATTTCTATACAGATATTTGGGAATTTTCTTAAGAAAATCAATATCTTTAGATTTTGGATAATGAGCAAGAACCCTACTATGGTTTTTTGATAGGCCTATAAAACAACTTAAAAAGTACAAAACCATTTGAAAATCTAATGGCTTTTACATAGTTAGAATTAGAAATTTCTATACAGATATTTGGGAATTTTCTTACGAAAGTCAAAATTTTAAGATTTTGGAAATTGAGCAAGAACCCAATAGAGTTTTTAATAGGTCTATAATAGGCCTTCAAAAGTGCAAAACCATTTGAAAGGCTAATGGCTTTTACATAGTTAGAATTAGTAATTTCTATACAGATATTTGGGAATTTTCTTAAGAAAGTCAATATCTTTAGATTTTGGATATTGAGCAAGAACCCTACTATGGTTTTTTGATAAGTCTATAAAATGGCTACAAAAGTGCAAAACCATTTAAAAGGCTAATGGCTTTTACATAGTTAGAATTAGAAATTTCTATACAGATATTTGGGAATTTTCTTACGAAAGTCAAAATCTTAAGATTTTGGAAATTGAGCAAGAACCCAATAGAGTTTTTAATAGGTCTATAATAGGCCTTCAAAAGTGCAAAACCATTTGAAAGGCTAATGGCTTTTACATAGTTAGAATTAGTAATTTCTATACAGATATTTGGGAATTTTCTTAAGAAAATCAATATCTTTAGATTTTGGATAATGAGCAAGAACCCTACTATGGTTTTTTGATAGGCCTATAAAACAACTTAAAAAGTACAAAACCATTTGAAAATCTAATGGCTTTTACATAGTTAGAATTAGAAATTTCTATACAGATATTTGGGAATTTTCTTACGAAAGTCAAAATTTTAAGATTTTGGATATTAAGCAAGAACCCTGCTATGGTTTTTTGGTAGGTCTATAATAGGACTACAAAAGTGCAAAACTATTTGAAAAGCTAAGGGCTTTTACATAGTTAGAATTAGAAATTTCTATACAGATATTAGAGAATTTTCTTAAGAAAGTCAAAATCTTAAGATTTTGGATATTGAGCAAAAATTATACTATGGTTTTTTAATAGGTCTATAATAGAACTTAAAAAGTGCAAAACCATTTGAAAAGCTAATGGCTTTTACATAGTTAGAATTAAAAATTTCTATACAGATATTTGGGAATTTTCTTACGAAAGTCAAAATCTTAAGATTTTGGATATTGAGCAAGAACCCTACTATGGTTTTTTGATAGGCCTATAATAGGACTACAAAAGTGCAAAACCATTTGAAAAGCTAATGGCTTTTACATAGTTAGAATTAGAAATTTCTATACAGATATTAGGGAATTTTCTTAAGAAAAACAATTTCTTAAGATTTTGGAAATTGAGCAAGAACCCCATAGAGTTTTTAATAGGTCTATAATAGGCCTTCAAAAGTGCAAAACCATTTGAAAGGCTAATGGCTTTTACATAGTTAGAATTAGTAATTTCTATACAGATATTTGGGAATTTTCTTAAGAAAGTCAATATCTTTAGATTTTGGATATTGAGCAAGAACCCTACTATGGTTTTTTGATAAGTCTATAAAATGGCTACAAAAGTGCAAAACCATTTAAAAGGCTAATGGCTTTTACATAGTTAGAATTAGAAATTTCTATACAGATATTTGGGAATTTTCTTACGAAAGTCAAAATCTTAAGATTTTGGAAATTGAGCAAGAACCCAATAGAGTTTTTAATAGGTCTATAATAGGCCTTCAAAAGTGCAAAACCATTTGAAAGGCTAATGGCTTTTACATAGTTAGAATTAGTAATTTCTATACAGATATTTGGGAATTTTCTTAAGAAAATCAATATCTTTAGATTTTGGATAATGAGCAAGAACCCTACTATGGTTTTTTGATAGGCCTATAAAACAACTTAAAAAGTACAAAACCATTTGAAAATCTAATGGCTTTTACATAGTTAGAATTAGAAATTTCTATACAGATATTTGGGAATTTTCTTACGAAAGTCAAAATTTTAAGATTTTGGATATTAAGCAAGAACCCTGCTATGGTTTTTTGGTAGGTCTATAATAGGACTACAAAAGTGCAAAACTATTTGAAAAGCTAATGGCTTTTACATAGTTAGAATTAGAAATTTCTATACAGATATTAGAGAATTTTCTTAAGAAAGTCAAAATCTTAAGATTTTGGATATTGAGCAAAAATTATACTATGGTTTTTTAATAGGTCTATAATAGAACTTAAAAAGTGCAAAACCATTTGAAAAGCTAATGGCTTTTACATAGTTAGAATTAAAAATTTCTATACAGATATTTGGGAATTTTCTTACGAAAGTCAAAATCTTAAGATTTTGGATATTGAGCAAGAACCCTACTATGGTTTTTTGATAGGCCTATAATAGGACTACAAAAGTGCAAAACCATTTGAAAAGCTAATGGCTTTTACATAGTTAGAATTAGAAATTTCTATACAGATATTAGGGAATTTTCTTAAGAAAAACAATTTCTTAAGATTTTGGAAATTGAGCAAGAACCCCATAGAGTTTTTAATAGGTCTATAATAGGCCTTCAAAAGTGCAAAACCATTTGAAAGGCTAATGGCTTTTACATAGTTAGAATTAGTAATTTCTATACAGATATTTGGGAATTTTCTTAAGAAAGTCAATATCTTTAGATTTTGGATATTGAGCAAGAACCCTACTATGGTTTTTTGATAAGTCTATAAAATGGCTACAAAAGTGCAAAACCATTTAAAAGGCTAATGGCTTTTACATAGTTAGAATTAGAAATTTCTAAACAGATATTTGGGAATTTTCTTAAGAAAGGCAATATCTTAAGATATTGGATATTGAGCAAGAACCCTACTATGGTTTTTTGATAGGTCAATAAAAAGGCTACAAAATTGCAAAATCATTTGAAAAGCTAATGGCTTTTACATAGTTAGAATTAGAAATTTCTATAAAGATATTTGGGAATTTTCTTACGAAAGTCAAAATCTTAAGATTTTGAATATTGAGCAAGAACCCTACTATGGTTTTTTGATAGGTCTATAATAGGACTACAACAGTGCAAAACCATTTGAAAAGCTAATGGCTTTTACATAGTTAGAATTAGAAATTTCTATACAGATATTAGGGAATTATCTTAAGAAAGTCAAAATCTTAAGATTTTGGATATTGAGCAAGAATCCTACTATGGTATTTTGATAGGTCTATAAAAGGGCTACAAAAGTACAAAACCATTTGAAAAGCTAATGGTTTTTACATAGTTAGAATTAGAAGTTTTTGTACAGATATTTGGGAATTTTCTTAAGAAAGTCAAAATCTTACGATTTTGGATATTGATCGATTGAAGTTCCAAAAAATAAACTATTATGGAAAGTAGCACCACTGTTTTCAACCACTATTTCCTTCCCAATTAGAAATCTGGGTTATATTAAATCTGTGCTATAAGTCACTTTTATCTCTCATCCGCAATCAAACAGTTTTTTGAAATCGTTCAAGGCTTTTTTTCATCTTTCTCTCGTGCTTAGGTTACACAAACATTTACTATAGTTTCGTTCGAAATTAGTTGTTACTGCGACAATTGTCTCCATAACCTCAAATGTAGGGTAGTGGTACCTCTTGGCGTACCATACCATTGCAGTATAGTTTAACTATATCATTCATTTATTGACATCTTTGTATGATATAACTAACCATCATAAATTTTTTTTTTAATTT
Organism: Tipula confusa; assembly: GCA_963556175.1. Lineage (NCBI taxonomy): Eukaryota > Metazoa > Arthropoda > Insecta > Diptera > Tipulidae > Tipula > Tipula confusa. The sequence continues at coordinate 55,608,482 of OY744476.1, read as the reverse complement.
TAGAAATTTTTGGTTATTGGAATACATTTAATTGAGTTCAACTATCTTCCTAATTCATTTTCAAAAATTTTTAAATTTCCGGTTTTTCACTTCAATTTGATTTTCAATGGTTCACCATCATTCGGACTACTATGTTAGATTCTTTGAATCAAAATATTTTAGAGAAACATCGGAAATATTTATTCCTGTGATTAAGAAAGGTGATTGTAATGACAAAGGACATACCTATTGCTCTTCCGTTAACTCGTCCCATTTAACATTGTTAACGAAAAACGTAATAAATTATAGTTACTATACGTATATGCATATAGTTTATTGTCCCATCCAAAAACATAAGTATGAGTATCCATCATAAAATCCGCGACAGTATATATTTTCACAGCCACCAAATAACAACAACAAAATGAAAATTTGTAATTAAAATGTAATTTAATCTCGCGCGTATATTATTACTCGTATATGTGCGCGCACACACACAATAAATAGGGACAAATTGTGGATTATATTTGTCTTAAAAAGTTTTGTTGTTTTTATTACTTTGTTATCTAAAAATACTATATATAGAGTCTGGCGGATAATATTTCATACTATGCCTACCCACTCATTTCCAATATCCAAATATGTATTACTTATTCTTATATACATATTCGGTTACTTATATGCATCATATAACGTAAAATTTATACATATATATATAGTCTTTCACTATAAGCATATTTTGATTATGTTTTAATAAACATAATTTGGTTCGTGGTGGTGATAATGTTTTATGAAATACGACATCGAGATGAAGCAAAATATTTGATTGCTTTCTTAGTTATAAAATTAGCATATACAAATTATATATTTGTTCGGCGCTTCAGTAATAGTATTAATGTACTGTGCTGTTGATAATCAACACCTTAAAAATTTTTAAGACATTCAAATATAAAATCACGTTGATAAATTACTCGATATTTGAGTCCCTGCTTATGATTATGTTTCATCATCACTTATTTATATATACACCAATACCTCGACTTGAGTAGCTTTTTATTTCGAAAGCATTGCCCTTATATTATTGTTAATTTTGAATACTTTGCATTTCATCAACCATCTCTGACTTACAGAAACTACATTTAAAACCACCAACCCTTTGTTATTATGACGTTCTATACTTGAAAAACTTTGTTCAATATCATTTCCATCCATACCTTTAAAACTAGCTTTTCTACATAATTCGGAAATTTGTTTGAGCATAAAACAGTTAACATCATCTTAGAAAACGGTTTTGGGGATAGGAATATTATAATTTGATATACACATGTTAGATGTGGGTTACCGAATGAAATATATTAATATATGTGATTTTGTTCGAAATGTATCGATACAAATCGACATATCATTTAAATACCTCAATTAACGACGCAACTTAAAAACAACGCAAATCGTGGTATTACTGTATATACAAAAAGAGAGACGGTAAGTAGAAATTATATAGAAGAATTTCAATAAGATATAATATGTTCCTACACAAAAATATTATAGCATACAAATAACGAAACATAAAAAAGCATAAAATATCAAATTTATCATAATAATATCATGTTACAAGCGTCATAATCATCAACAAAGTTATTACCATTAGAATAGCAACGCAACATTATTATAAACATAGAGATGTTCAATTACATTGTATATAGCGAATGAATGTCACAGTTAAAATTACAAAATTCATAATTTAATATGCACACTAAATGTTCTCGGTTAATATTAGACAGTATTGTCATTTCACCATAGCAATCGTATCTCACTACATTACAAAACGAAAAATTCACCAAATTTTTAAGTCTGTTCTCAAACTTTTAAATTAAATGATGATATTTTTTGCATTTTCAAAGAATACCGATTATTTAACCGATTATTATTTAACCGATTATTTTCGGAGGTGATTGTACAAATTTAGATATCAAAGCTCTTTATGTAACTCTTTATGTCTTTAGACATAAGCTCAATGAAACAAAATCGGATCATGTGAATTTTACTGATACAACAAACCAATCGTAACAAACTCTAAACAAGTCCCTTATGCAAATACAGCAAAATATCTAGGGATGACGCTAGATGCCAAACTTAAATGGAAAGAACATGTCAATATAGGAAAATGTATTGGCTCATAGCTAGAGACTCTGAACTATCTATACTATAGATAATTCAGACTCTTTCTCTCTCTAGCTTTCAAATCCCATGAAGGAATTTTGCCACCCGCACTAAGCTTCTCCATCCATTACGGTCCATCGCTCTCGTCCTCCAGTTTCGACGTCCTAATGCATGTAGATCTTGTTCGACGTCGTCACGCCAGCGCAATCGAGGTCTTCTTCTACGACGAACACCGGCTGGTTGTTGATGGAACACTTTATTGGTCAGTCGTTGTTGTGGGGATCGTGTAACGTGGCTGAGCCATCTAACTCGATTGGATTTGATGAATCCGATAATATCGCAGCCTCCAAGAAGTTGCCTTATCTCGTGGTTCATACGAATCCGATATTCGTTGTCCGCGACTTTGATTGGACCAGAGATTGAGCGAATGACCTTCCTTTTGAAGGTAGATAACACTCTACAATCGTTAGAGGTCATGGTTCAGCTCTCGCTTTCGAAAGCCAGCACAGGTCTTATGAGTGCTTTATAAAGTGCGAGCTTGCACGACTGCGACATATGTTTAGATCGCAATAATTTCGATTAGGCGTAGAAAACTCGTTGTCCGGCAGCGATTCGGGTTTTTATTTCTGGCTGCATATCATTCGACGATGTTATAACTGATCCGAGGTATTTAAAGTTTTCGACGCTATCAAAGTTATGGTCGCCAATTCCGAGATTAGCCATGGAGATTGTTTGCTGCTGTTCACCTTCAAACCAAGTCTTCTTGCGCAGCGTTCGAGCTGTATGAAACTGTCCTTGATATCGCTAGGTCTTCGGTCAAGAAGCACGATATCATCTGCATATCCAAGAATTTGACCTGATTTATTAAATATACAGCATGAAATTTCAATGCTGCTTTTTCTCACTACGTACTCAAGCGCCAAGTTGAACAGCACAGGCACGAGTGCATCTCGCTGTCGAACAACAGATGTTATTTCAAAGGGGTCTGACATAGCTCCCTCAGTTACGATTCTACATACAGACCCAGAGGTTGTTAATTTGCACAGAGAAACGAGCTTCTCTGGAATTCCTAGGCATATGAGCGCGGCCCATAAGTTTTCGCGGTTTATACTGTCATATGCCTGTCTGAAGTCTATATACAGTTGGTGTATGGTTATGTTGTACTCCCAACATTTTTCCAAGATCATCCTCATGGTAAAACATTGGTCAGTGGTCGATCGGTTGGGACGAAAACCACATTTATAGTTGCTAATGGTGTTTTCGGCGAGAGAGATGAGTCTGGCAAGTACAACTTTAGCCAACACTTTGTAAGCAGTGCTCAACAGAATTAAGTAATCGATAATTTATTTTTATAAACGTATGAATCTGTGATTCATACGTGTTTCTTTATTTTTAAAATTTTTTAAAGTACAAAAATGTAATGTTTATTTCTCTTAATTTCTGAATACAAAATGCTGCTAGTTCTTATGTTGTTCTAGTTTATATATTGTAATATTTTAGTTTTATTGGTGCTGAGTGAACCTTCTGAGAAAAAGGATTTTATGATAATAAAATATGTGTTATAAATGTTTATTTTAGTTTATTTTATTATTTAGTTTATGATTATTTTATTATTTTGTTTATTGTTTATGTGTTTATTATTTAGGGTTTGAGAAATGTGTTCGTTTCCTGTATAAAACATAATTCAGTGAGAGTATTTATAAAATTGGGTTTTTTCCATTGTTGTGTTCCATTGTTTTGTTTGTTGGCAAAATGATGTCATCGGTCGCTGTACGGGCAAACGCAACAGAATCGTGACTCCGTAACTCCTCCCGTTTAAGATTGACGCGTATATTTCTTTGGAAGATGCGGGTCAACATTGGTTTAATTTTATAAATGACGTATCCCACAATGATTATAGTAAATATAATAGTAATCAGAGAATATTGGGTAATATGGTGGTAGTATTGGATTTGATGTTTTTCTTGGAGTTCTTTCAAGTTATCCAGAGTCCAATTATTGATATCGTGGATGTTTATATCGGGAATTATACTTTGTATTGCTACTTCGTTCCATGGGAGTTGATTGCGCTGGTACTTGAAGGTTGTGTTACCTGAGTTTATATATATCCTTTCTTTGATTTGAATGTAGCAATTAGAATATTGAATGATGGTTTCTGCTCTTATTTTGTTTGTGTCTCGAGAGCAGTTAGAGTTGAACTCTATTATGTTGTTAACAGCTGGTGACACGAATAAAGTTTTTTCGTCTATTTCTATGACTTGATCAATAGAAATAGATGTAGTGTGGTTACAGATGGCCTTTTGTTGGGTGATGATTGCCGGTATACATGTATCATGGCTGGATTGTAAATTGTTTTGTTCGCAATAGTAGATGCCGTATATGGTTTGGCATAGACTTGGATCATACATCATATACTGTTTTTCATTTAGGATTATGTAGTTAGGGGGCTTTGGATATATGGTTCTGGTTTTCATAATTATTGGTATTATTTGGAATAATTGAAAGGTTATTTGGTTAAATATAGGAATGTTAATGATGTAGATGAGTTGGTTATTTTTGGTAATGAGACCTTTGATTTCTAACAAATTTAGCACGGCTATTTCATGTGGAACTATTACATGATTTTGGTCCATAGTTTGGATTACATATTTTAGTTCATCTTCGTTTAACAAGTGTCGCGAAATAAGTTTGTTTTTAGAAAAGGCTATAATATCCAGTAAGTTTTCCAATTGTGTGTTTAATTCGGTAATCGTATATTCCAATCTATATAATTGAGAGTCATAAATAATAAAGGCGGAATATCCGTTTACTTTCTGTAATATTTTGTTCAATGTTTCATTGATAGTTCTAATATTAGTCTGAAAATTTTGGTTTTGGGTTTCTATACGAGTAGCTAATTGGTCGTTAATTTTTATTTGTCTGTTACTATTCTGTATCAAACCATTCTGTCCAGATTGCATCTGTTCTAATGCGTAGTGTATATCTTTTAAATCGTCATCGTCCAGGTTTCCTGTAATATCTTTAATTAGTGATCCTAATCCATTAATTAATCCGCGTTTACGTCGTTTAGGAATTACAGTATTTAGTTTGTTTTGTGCCGTATCAATTTTTGAAGAAATTATTATGCGTTTATTGTCCAGTAAATTTGTATTATCATTTTCTAAGTGATCGAAGATTTGACTTAACAATGTTTTGGTTAAGGTGATGGTATCCTGATATTGTTGAAGTGGGATTATATGGATTAATTTCTTATGAGATTCTCGTATGAAGACTTGTCCCAGGGGTATAGGTATTATCCCATTGTTGTCCCGAAGCTGAGTCATTTGGAGTGATTGCTCTAGGCTGCTTTGTGGCCTGAAAAGGATTTTTGATTTTATTAAAGTGTATTTTTCCTTTGTCTGTTAGGAATATAGGGCCTTTAAGTTTTCTTTTGATAATTTCTTTCCTGAATTTGGGAGTTGTTTTTCCCCTTTTGTTTGTCTTGCAAAAAACAGTGGTATTTATAGGTATACTACCTATGGGCTTACGCTTTTTGTTAATTTTGTTAATCATATCTGTTTTTTGGTTGAGGACTTTCTCATGTATATTGGTATATATTTTGTCGGACATTTCTTTGTGTTGAACTGCATAGTCCAATTCGGTTCCGAATTCTGGGGTATTTGGGTGGTAGTGACCGTTTAGGAGAGAGAATGGTGTCATTTTAGTGACACTGTGAACAGAATTATTATATGCTATGATAGCGGTTTGCATAGTATCTAACATTAAATTATCTGGGTTATTTAGTTGGATTATAGTACATAATTCCTTTAGAGTAGAATGAAATCTCTCTACGGGTGAATTCCCAGTGGAATTGTATGGTGTTGTTACATGATGTTCGATGTTATGTTTTTGAATGAGATTTTGTACATCTCGCGGTACATATAATTCACTATCGGTAATTAATTTTTTTGGTATGCCATGAGAGGCTATAAACTGTTTAATACCTCTTTGGATGGTTAAACCGTCTTTATTTAACATATGGTATGCTGAACCAAATTTTGAAAATTTGTCTATTACTGTTAGAAAAGAATTTCCATTTACAAGGAATATGTCAGCATGTATTATTTCTAGGGGTCTTTTAGGAGTTTCCGTTAAGGATAGTTTTGCGGCAGGTGGTTGCCTATCGTATTTAGTTTTTAAGCAAATTTCACATTTATTTATATACATTTGTACCTTTCCTTTTAAATGGGGAAAGTAGTGTGTAGCTTTGATTTGTTCATAGTTTTCATTAACTCCACGATGTTCATTTTGTTCGTGAGTATTTTTGATTTTATTTTGTTGTTCTCCAAGATCTTCTATATCTGTTAAAAATGTTTTTGATCTAACTAATCGTACTCTGGGGTTAGTGCTTCTTGGTTTTGAAGTAATCATTTTTATGTATACTCTTTTTATAATCTCAAACATTTCGTCTTCTGCATATATGCATGTTACGATTTTTTGTTGTTTGCTTGTCATGTCTCGGATAGCTTTTTTGATTTCTGTTTCTATGCCTTGATTGATTTTAGGTAACCATATTGTTGTCCGTTTCTTTGTTTCAAATAGTGTATCTTTTCGTATTATAGTTTTGTCCGTATTCATAAATTTGATTATTAGTTGTTTGCTAAAAGTATTTATGCTATTCTTGGTTATCGGTATAGGTGTTTCCATTGTGGATAGCATTTTAATGGTGTCGTCTGAAGTTGATGACGTATTTGAGTTATTTATTTGTACCCTCGATAACGCATCTGCGTTTGCGTTGAGGATTCCTTTTTTGTATAAGATTTCGTAATCATATTCCTCAAGCTTTAGCCTCCATCGAACTAACTTAGAGTTAGGTTCTTTGAGGGAAAATAACCATGTAAGTGGTTTGTGGTCGGTGACAATCTTAAATCGTCGTCCGAATAAATATGGCCTAAAATATTTTACGGCCCAAACGATAGCGAGTAACTCTTTCTCGATAGTAGAGTAGTTCTGCTCTGTTGTAGAAAGTGTTCTGCTTGCATAGCAAACAGGAAGGTCCGATTTATTAGGTCCTTGAGATAATACGGCGCCCAAAGCAAAATTACTTGCGTCCGTGGTTAATGTGAACTGTTGTGAGAAGTCGGGGTATTGTAAGATTGGTTGTTGACATAATACTTGCTTGGCTTCTTCGAAACTTTTGATATAACTTGGATCGTTTATGTCTAATTTATCTGTTTTCCTCAAATATTTAGTCATTGGTTTTGTTAGTTTTGCGAATTGTGGAATAAATTTACGATAGTATCCCAAAAGCCCGAGAAAACTTTTAATCTGTTTCTCTGTTTTGGGTATGGGGAAATTTTTTACCGCTTTGATTTTTTCGGGGTTTGGTTTGACTCCATCGGATGTAATGACATGCCCTAAGAAGGCGACTTCTTTATGAAGGAACTCTGATTTGTCAAGTTGTATTTTTAAATTGGCTTTTCCTAGTCTATTAAAAACTTTGGACAGGCTTTCTATATGTTCTTGGAGGCTGACAGAGAATATTATAATGTCATCCATGTAGCACAAGCACGTAGTTCCTTGCAAATTGCCTAATACATTATCCATTACTCTTTGGAATGTACTAGGTGCGTTCTTTAACCCGAATGGCATACGAACGAATTCGTAATGACCAAATTCCACGTTAAACGCTGTTTTACTTTGATCTTTAGGGTTTACTTCTATTTGGTGGAACCCAGATGCTAAGTCTAACGTTGTGAAATATTGGCACCGGCCCAGTTTGTCTAAAATGTCCGATATGTTTGGGATTGGATATTTGTCGTCGATCGTTTGTTCGTTAAGCTTCCTATAATCTATTACCATGCGCCATTTGGTTTTCCCTGAGGCATCTGCCTTTTTAGGAACGATCCAAACAGGTGAACTCCAGGGTGAGAAGGATGGCCTAATTACTCCTTGGGTGAGCATTTTGGTCACTTGTTCTTCAACTTCCTTTTTGTGGATATATGGATATCGGTAGGTTTTTGTGAATATTGGGGCTTCATTCTTGAGTTCAATATTATGTTTTATTTGATTAGTAAAACTTAAGTTAGCATCGCTCTTTTGGAAAATGTGTTCATATCGTGAACATAATGTGTGTATGGCATGTTTCTCTTCACCGTTCAGGTGTTCTGTTCTGATTAGATTGATTATATCTACTTCAGAATGTGTGGAATGACAAAAATTTATTTCTCTTGTTTCCATGTGCTTTTCGAGTACTTTACAATGAAGTGGTGACTCGATTAGGAATTGTTTGATTCTAGGCGAATAGTTTATAACTTCGGCTTTTATGTAGTGATCTATGCTTTTATAAATTCCTTCGGGAATTAATAGACCGTTAGGTAGTTGTGTTGGTTGTAGGTATATACTACCATTTTTTATAGTTACAGGTATGTCTATTTGGGTTTTGCTCCGTGGAGGACAAGTATGTTGTCGTGAGACAAAGTTAAATTTGTACTCAATTGGTATTTGAGTATTTGGAGTAATCAATAAAGATTTCGTTAGACTTACGTCTGCATTAAGATGAGTCAATAAATCGATACCAATTAACCCATCGAAATAAGTGTGAAATTGGAACACTAAAAATGTTAATGGTTGTTCAAATTCCTTTATATCGATCGTTATCTCTTTATTCAACTCAGTGCTGTTAAACAATGTAGAAATTTTAATTGGTGTTATTTCTTTGGTTTGGTTAGAGCTTATTAGTTCTGGTTTAATAAAAGATCTATTGGCTCCTGTATCAATTAACATTTTTGCCGGTTGGTTTTTGATGGTAATGGTGATAAATGGTAATTGAATACCTTTCAAATTGGAATTGCTATTATGCAGACCTAAGTATCCGGCGTTTCTGGTATGCCTAACTGAAAATCCAAGTCCTCTTCTATTTCTATAATAGGAGGTTCTTCTTGGTTATTTTCTTCATTTAAGGGTTCCATACCGAATTCTTGTTGATACATTTCATTTGGATACTGCTCATATAATTCCTCATTATATTCATTGTAGTGCAATTCTTCTACCTGATACCGTGGAGGTCGAGTTTGTTGGAACCTATGTTGCAATTGTGGTCTATCTCTTTGTTGACCAAAAGTAGGTCGTTTGGATTTATTAAAGTTGGAACTTGTATCCATGGGCTCTGGCTTACCCATAATTTGTTTATTTTGCGGAGCAAATGGTCTATGATTATAATAAATATTCGGCCCTCCGTTATTTACGAATGGTTGTCTTTGGAGAAAACCATTCTGTGGTTTATAAGGTTGGGACTGATAGGCGTGGAACCTTTGAGGTATTGAACTAAAATTAGTTCTCAATGGTATGTGTGGTGGCTTTGTTTGAATATTTGGTCTATTAGAGTATCTCAAATTGGACAAAGATTGCTCTCTCATGCATATTACCCTAGCGTCTATCAGAGAGTTAGGTTGCATGGACCGTACATGAGATCCCATTGGCTCACGTAATTTGTTAACAAAAATGTTTAGCGCCATTTTGTCATACCAAGCACTTTTCTGTAGGAAAGCTAAACTATCGTTTAATTTTGCCCAGTTTTTAAGTGCGCCTAATATTGAGGAAAGTTTGGCAAAGTAATCTTCGATTCTATCATTGCCCTGAGAGATGTTGTGTAATTCCTGTATCAGTGTGCTCTCGTCGCGTCTATCAGCAAAATGCGCAGTTAAATCTCTTTGTATTCCTTCCCATGTATTGGGAGTACCATACAAATCTAGAGCGTCGGAAGCTTTATCTATGATTCTGTTTCTTATGGCCCTAACTATTGTGTCTGGATAAACCGATTCTTCTGGTTTAGCCATTTCTATAAAATCTTGCATTTGGGATATGAAATTGTGCAAACCTGAAGGGTTTCCACTGTAAACAGGGACATCTTTTATCATTCGTGTGATCACAGATGTTTTATTTACTTTTTCGTTAATTTTATTTACCGCGTCCATTTTAAATTTGTTATGAATTTAATGTTAATAATTATGATATGATACTAATAAGGATAATGTTGAGAAGGAGTTTGCATTCAGTATATAATTTATATGATTCACTTACCAAGCCAATATGATGATTAAAACAAAGTACTGCATTAACGTTCCTGATGATTGGGTTGTAAGTTGAAATTTTACTTCTCGATGGTTTTTATTTTATTATTTTTCACTGTTCTGGTATGTACCCCAGGTGGTTTTATTATAAAAAAAAAATTTGTTATTTTATTTATAAATTTTTTTTTTTATTTTTATTTTTTTATTTATTACACGTTTGACTAGAGTCGTTTTTTATTTAGACGATAAACAGTCGTCTTTTATTAACTCGTCTAGCTTGGCACTCTTATACGATAAACAGTCGTATTAGTTTAAATTTTATTATGTACGATAAACAGTCGTACTTTTATTAGAAAACTTTCACCAAATTGATGCGTAATATTACTATTGATTAATGTGAGTTACCTATTCGATAAACGGTCGAAAGATACTACACTATTTGCACTTTGTATATATTAAAAATAAAGATTAGTGAACTATATTCACTTTTGTGTGCACTAGATTAATAATGTTAATAAGTTGTATACTCGATTAACAGTCGATTTTTATTTATTAATCACTTTAACTTTTTTACACTTAGGACAGGTATTTGCAGTAGGTGAATTATTGAAATAATTCTTTTACCTGATCCTATCAACTGCGCCAATTAAGTAATCGATAATTTATTTTTATAAACGTATGAATCTGTGATTCATACGTGTTTCTTTATTTTTAAAATTTTTTAAAGTACAAAAATGTAATGTTTATTTCTCTTAATTTCTGAATACAAAATGCTGCTAGTTCTTATGTTGTTCTAGTTTATATATTGTAATATTTTAGTTTTATTGGTGCTGAGTGAACCTTCTGAGAAAAAGGATTTTATGATAATAAAATATGTGTTATAAATGTTTATTTTAGTTTATTTTATTATTTAGTTTATGATTATTTTATTATTTTGTTTATTGTTTATGTGTTTATTATTTAGGGTTTGAGAAATGTGTTCGTTTCCTGTATAAAACATAATTCAGTGAGAGTATTTATAAAATTGGGTTTTTTCCATTGTTGTGTTCCATTGTTTTGTTTGTTGGCAAAATGATGTCATCGGTCGCTGTACGGGCAAACGCAACAGAATCGTGACTCCGTAACTACAGAGCGATACCACGATAACTTCCACATTTAAGACGGTCTCCTTTTTTGTGCAGCGGACATATGAGTGCAGTCTTCCAATTCTCCGGCAACTCTTCTTGGTCCCAAATAGAGACGATGAGATCGTATAGATTTTTTGCAAGAGTAGCGCCTCCGAGATTAATCAATTTTGCGGGGATTCCATCGAGACCGGGTGACTTTCCATTTTTTAATCTACTTCCTCTACTGTGGGATATTCAACAAGTACCTCTTCACCTGGAGGAGCTATTGCTCTAATGGAGGTCACTTCATCGTTCCAATTTAGCAGATTTTGAAAGTAGGATTGCCATACTGAGATCAGCCACGTTTGTTCTCAGCTCTCCATTTTCGTCTTTGATAGCTGTACTTCTTGGGTGGAACTCTTTAGTTAGATTTCTGGGGTTAGCAAAACAGTCCCTTTAGTTTCCTATTTTCACTTGGAAGCTGATGTTTTCGATGCAAGATCTCACATGATCGCACTTGTTTTGTCGAAGGTATTTAGTCGTAGCTTTCCTAGCGCGGAGATATTCTGCTAGATTGCTTTTACTGTTGCGAGCCAACCATTATTCACGAAGCTTTCGTTTATTTTCGACGACCCTTCGGCATTGATCATCGAACCAAACATTGCGGGACCTCGAAGGCCTTCTTCCGATGGATGATTTTTTTATGATTTTAATGTCGTGGTGCGGTATGTTATTGATGACTTCCTTCAGCTCGACAAAGAAGAGATCTTTGATGTCAGCAGATTTATCTTCGGTGGGTGCATGTACATTAACGATCGTGATGTTGAATTTCTTAGTGCGGAGCCTGATCCGCATGTTGATAGGGCGGAAGTCGATGATATGATGCTTCGCACGTTGCCAACTCTAAATTCTCCGCCATTCTGATGGTCGCTGTAATGAAAAGTGTAACCATTGGTGGTGTCATGGATCCCACTCCCAGACCATCTAAGCTTTTGTAGTGCAAGCACGTCTAATGTGTAACTCTTTGCTTGGTTCGAAAGGATCTGGAGATCTCCAGGTCTTAAGAGATTAAGCGCGTTTCATGTTCCCATTTTAAAGCGTTGTCTATGTACAATTTTTGAGGTCGATTTTGTGATGAATCCGATAAGGTAATCTGAGGCCTTTGATTAGGGTTCATAACTTAAATTGTTTTTATGAGAGCAAGTTGTTGGCCTGTTGCTCAACCCGCACGTTACGTGTGTGAGCTACGTACTGGAGAGAATCTTAAGGCATCCAGTCCTAATTTGAACACATTTATATAGCGAGCCGCTTGATATATAGCGAGCCGCTTAGACAAGACAGACTCCCGCTTCAGCCTCACCTAACCTGGAGAACAGACGATGATTTGGTATTGGTTTTGAGGCTCCAATGACTCCCCTGACATGTAGTGTCCATGACTATAAACAGGATTTCTCCTGAACGTGTCCACTAAGGACCCTGGGAGCACCGCAAGGAGGTATTAATCTAAGACTTCGCCCCCCCAAAATAATTCAGACGTTCCAAAATAAAGTACTTCGGAATATTGTAAATGCTCCGTGGTATACATTCGAAATGAAGACCTGCTCCATGACTTAAAGATGGAAGACATCAATGAAGTAATTGCAGTTTAAGCTGACAAACATGATTTACGCCTTCAACAACATGAGAATATGGAAATACCAGGTATTATAGAGAAATTACTGGTGAATTATAATTCAGTTGTAATAAAACTAAAATAACAAACTTCTTCATCTTCCATTGGCCATCAACGTCGATTAAAATTCCTTCTAGTGATTAAGCAACAGATCACTTAAATGCTAGACAATTAGGAAAAACTTTAGTCTCTTGAGGCGAGGTAAACTAAATGATCCACCATGCCTTCACTATGCATCTTTTTTTAGCCACAATCGTTTTAGTGACTTCCTAAGATGGCACTATTTATTTAGCCTTAGGTAAATCATCTCAACTGGCAACTGATTATTTAAATATGTCTATATATAATGCTTAGAATTGCAGTGTTTCCTTTTTTTAAGATCCCCCAATTTACATGAAATTGAGACTGTGTTGTCTATGGGCCTACATTATTCACCGGTGTTGCCTTGGTTCCATTCATGGATTTTTTTAAGCAGCCTTTCTTTAATGAATTTTTAAATTTTCTTGAAACTGTTCTGATTACTGAAACTTATTTTGCAGCATTACCTTGCATTAAGACTGTTTGTAAAAGGTCCTTAAAGATTCTTTCATGGCTCATTTCTATAACAGAGACTGCTGTCTTAACTCTAATAGTGCCAGAATAGAGGCATTAAACTATGTGTTTTTGAAGCTCATTCAATAAGCTACACCGCAGCTTGAGACAGCACTTTGAAGTTTTCAAAAGTAATTCATCTTCAAATCATGAGCTTTTTAAGATTCCTCTGTGACGAGCGGTAGTTGATTTCTTCGGAATGGTATTTTTTTTAATTACCTTGCCCAAACGGCCAGCACTACTTTAAAGATCTTTTGTACTATTAGACTTATTAGTCCAAGACCTTCTCCACCTTCCTAATAAAGGCGACATGCCCACAGGATACCATAGAAAGGCTCAAAACCAATGAGTGTAGTTGATGAGCCTTCATTAATGATGTGTTTTCGGGCTAGGAACTTTGTTCTTTCAATATACATACTTTAAATTTTCCATCTAACTTTCTAATTCATGTATTCTCTGTTCCTCATTCTGAAACACTATACTATGATGGTGAGCTTCATTTTTGCACTCGTACTGTTTTGATACTTTTGCTGCTTTAGAGCTTTGCTGGTTAGGTTAAACTACTGCTCAATTTCTAAGTGCTTGACTACAGCTGCCTACTGGTTCATTTAAGAAACCTGGTACCAAAAACCTCTGTGATATTTGGTTATTTTGAAGTGATTTAAAATTTCCTGATTTTTCTTTTGCGGTTTTTTGTTCTCCTTAGGCTAATCTTTTTAATGATTTAAATTAAAAATTAACCATCGTTCAATAAGTCCTAATACTAACTACTAAAAAGACATTTTGCGCTACACTCAGCTAACTGCCAATTTGATTCCGGAGTGTAATGGTTAATCCATAAGTTTCATCCTTTTTATTTAAAATAAACAGTGCCAAACAGCGATCTTAATCATTGATGTGTTGTTGTTTTTGTTTCATCTTGAGCCAACATCAAAATGAGCCAACCTATTTGGAAAAAATCATTATTTCTTTTTTCCACTGTGTCAAAAGTGCAAAACTCAGTATGTTATTATTCAATTATCATGAAATTTTGAAACATATCATTTAAAGGTTGCTACGTTCTAAAAATCAAAATATTTTTCATAAAAAGCGCCATCTTTGGATTAGTACCGAGACTTATAAAACGATCGTGAAGGTGGAGCTGAATATTTTTTTTCAACGAATAGAAAAGGAAATAGAATTTTTGGTGATGACTTTTCCATATTATTCATATCTGTGGCTTATCGTATTTGCGAAAAAATGCATCCCATACTCTGATTTATTCGTGTATAGACTATTTACACATGCTTATAATATATGAACAGTACATTTAATTTATATAAAACATTAGCAACGTATAGACGAGCCATGAAATGTCAAACTTTTAATATCTGTTCCCCTTTCTTCGTGTCCTTAAAACCAAATAAATATTCAATTACGTATGAAAGCCGAGATCTTTTGATACGACATAAAATACTGATAACAAAATAGAAACGAAAACATATACCCTTTCCAAATTGGTAATACGATAAGGGTTGGTGTTGTATTTTTATACTTACAATAGTAACAACAACAACAAAAACAAGCAGCAAAATTCTCGTAATGGTAAATAATTGTAATTATAAAACTCGATTTTTTTTTTAATTTTTTTTTTATAAAATTAATCAGAAAATTTATCAAAATAGAGCAACAAAACAAGTAATAATTTTGTTCTACTGTAACATGATTTTTAATAATAATTAAAATAATAAAAATGCATTTGCCTGGAAAAACTTTACTTTTTTTTTTTGTTTTTCTGAAAAATGACACCTTTTCATTCTCTGAAAAGCAAGATTATGGAAAAAAATTTAACATAATATTATAAGTAACACCAAAAAAATACAAATTATGTTAGCTTATGTGTATGAGACATTATGATATAGGAGTTGCATGCACATAAATCAATAAATCATTAGAAATTTAGATAAAATTTGGTCTAGTGGGTATAATTTCAATAAAATATACTTGAGCTAGGCCAAACACGAAAGCTCTTAACTATGAAGCGGCTTTAAATAGATTTAAGCTAAGTTTATCATATTTTACCATCACCATTGACTGCACTGTAACGTTTTCGCTACAAACCATATGGAACTATGGAAAGAGTACATTACAGTGAGTTGTGCCCATTTAGGTGGTTAAGCTCTGTCTCAAATATAACCGGAAGTATGAAAATTGAAACCATTTCTGATGTTGAAGGAAGCCATTTCTGATGTTAATGGCATCGCAACAGAAATCACTTCAGCTTTCGAATTAAGAAAGATAAGATCTGATAATGCAAAAGTTACAACTTTTAGAACTCCTCAATCTAAATGGTTTAGTCAAAAAATGGATCTAAATTTTGGATTTTAAAGCGGTCTGACTTTGGATTCATCTCGGCCAATTAAAGATAGTTCTGGGGTATTTATGATGCATTATCAAAATCCTACTAAAATATATCAGGTATAATTTACAGAATTTAAAACCAATAACTTGAATTTCATTAGGTGTATTGTAGTATAGAGTCCTTTATCTTGTAAAATATTTTTCACAAAATTTAATTTTGTAATAACGTTTACGAGGAATGCATTTTGTCACAGACACCAAAAGTTACTAAAAAGTTAAGTTACCTGACCTTTTTGACCATCATTGCCAGCGATAGTGACTAACATTTTTTTGCTTATAGTTGAAGTTTTAACAACGATGGTAGCGTTTGTGATATTTTCATATGTTTCGCTTTACTAAATAAATAATTTACTAAGTTTAAATAAATAAATACTAGTAGTAAATATTTTACTAAGTAAATAATTTTACGATAACGTTTTGTTACGAAAATTCATTGCTATCATTTTGTAACCCTTTCGAACCCCGTTCCACAGTCTTATCTTTCATCTATTTGTATTTATACGGCAAGTAAAAGTGTAAAGCGGATTTTCAGTACTATTTAAATATGACCCACGATGTTTCTTTGTCTCTATTCAACCACGTACAGGCATATTAACTTTTTAAACCATTTTTAATATTTATAGCTTTAACCCCAATGTTTGATTTGTCGAATATTTCCATTATGACCCCAAAATGTCCCTGCAAATGGTACTCAATTCGCGAGAAAAGTGAAAAGTTAAGTGAGTTTTTATGGCCTAAGTTGAATAAGATTAATCTTATTCTATTTTGCAAATAAAACAATAAAATTATTGAAAGCAAAAAATTAAAATCGACTTATTTCAAGCAACGATGATGTCAATTGGCCACCAAGATCATGTGAGTTGACACTGTTGGACTATTTTTCTTTAGGCTATAAGTGAAAGTTTAAATCGGAAATTTTAACGAGTTCTTTAAAATGTATAATATTATTAGCTGCTAGATTAAGCCGATTTGTGATTTAAGTAAAAATAAGTAAGATAAGTAAGATAAGTAAGATAAGTAAGATAAGTAAGATAAGTAAGATAAGTAAGATAAGTAAGATAAGTAAGATAAGTAAGATAAGTAAGATAAGTAAGATAAGTAAGATAAGTAAGATAAGTAAGATAAGTAAGATAAGTAAGATAAGTAAGATAAGTAAGATAAGTAAGATAAGTAAGATAAGTAAGATAAGTAAGATAAGTAAGATAAGTAAGATAAGTAAGATAAGTAAGATAAGTAAGATAAGTAAGATAAGTAAGATAAGTAAGATAAGTAAGATAAGTAAGATAAGTAAGATAAGTAAGATAAGTAAGATAAGTAAGATAAGTAAGATAAGTAAGATAAGTAAGATAAGTAAGATAAGTAAGATAAGTAAGATAAGTAAGATAAGTAAGATAAGTAAGATAAGTAAGATAAGTAAGATAAGTAAGATAAGTAAGATAAGTAAGATAAGTAAGATAAGTAAGATAAGTAAGATAAGTAATTTATTTATTCATCTATTATGTAAAAAAATACACAAGTATGATAAAAATAATGATTTATCGCCACATACAAACAACAGAAATATATGTTACAATAATTAAAATAATTAAATAACAGTTACTGCCTCATCCGTTTTTTAAACAGCTCTCTTGCAATGTTAAACAGCTCTCTTGCAATGTTTTGTGTTAATGCTCGCTGAGGAGCATTAACACAAAACTTCTCAATCAACCAGGGACAGTAAATTTTAGAGCAAAGAAGATCGCGAGCCAACGAAAGATCCTGTGATTTGGTCCGTCGAAAACTTTCGAAAAGTCTGTATAGACTACATCAACTTGGCCATGATTACCTACAGTTTCGAAGACACATCTAGAAAAAAACATCAAATTAGTGATTGTAAATTTACCCTGAGTAAACCCATGCCGTCCGAACTTATCATATTTGCTATAAGACTTTCTAATCTAGATTTGACCAAAGATTCAATAAGCTTTAGTATAGCCGATAGTATAGAAATAGTTCTGTAGGACTTAATATCGTGCCTTCTTCCAGACAATGGGGACAGTAAAAGATTTTTTCCAAATATCCGGAAATCCTCCACACAAAAGAGTCTCAGATGATGTAACGGTTCGGACAAAAAAGACACATTTGAGCACATTTTCTCAAAATCCGTGGTGCGATTCCAAAAGAAAGCTCCCACCCATGTGATATCCCAACATTGCTGTCCTTTTAAAATATCGAAGACACTAAGTTGGATAATAGGATATGAAGCGTAACGATCATCTAAAATGTAAAAAACATCCCAGTTATCAAAACAATGATGTAATAACTTGGCAAAGCGTCACATATTTCCTGAGGTCTTGAGTATGAACATTATCGCATGACATAATCCTTGGATAGCCACGAGATATCCTTTTCAGATTAATATATGCAAAAAATCATTTCGAATTAATCGAACTTTCATTTTCTATCTGTTAAACGTACATTTGGTAAAGAAAATTATTAAGATATTTAAACTCTTGATGTACATCAGGTGTTCTTGGATTTCCACCAAGTGTATCACCAGAAACCAAATAGTATAAAGAGATCAAAATTTAATTCCGGGTTCCAATCTTTTTATCGGGTTCAATCGTCGTTGCGGGTCAAAACCATCTATATTACTGTCCTATAAATTACCTATTCCCCTGTTTCAATTTTTTGATTCACCTACCAATCCTACAAAGGTGTGAGATATGACTGCTTGTGCACAGATTGTTTAAATTTAAATTGGGGATTATTATATAGTTGTGATTTAGTGGGCAACAATTAGGTTTCAGTTTTATGCGATTACCTTCATTTTTTGTTTGATTGTCACGTTCACGTCATACAACCTGCAATTGCCAATCAAGAAACTTCGTACAGAACTTGGCGCGGGAATAAGTCTGAGAGATAAGTCGTAATTATGTTCGTATCGCCAAAAGTAACTATATACATAGATAACTTGATCCTTAGTAACCACCACGGAAATTATTGGGCAATGTTCATATCCTTATGCGGCCTCTCGAAACATTAGGCATCTCACACCTCAATTTTAGGCTAGTGTAAAGTTAAATAGTATTTTCGTGAATTCTGGTTCTGTTAATGCTACGACACTTTCATCATTTGTACGTAATAGTTCTGCACACGTTAGTCATACTTTTAATTTTGATTGGTTGATGAAGGTATACAGTTCAGTTGGAAATTAGATGTGTTAAATCAAAGGCCATTGGCGATTATATGGTATCCAATTTCAATTTATAAAATTAATTTTTGATGTTTATTAACGACGTATAACGGAAGATTATTTCTCGTAAATGATGACCTTCAAGTTTATTTTAGTAGTTTACAGACTTCAGTTAATCGTACAGCCTCATATATTAATAAGGATATAAACGGAGTATTAGCAGTATTAGCTTACGATAGAGATATTTGAGCACTGAGCACATAACACTCTACTCTAAATCTTTGTTCGGTTGTACGCTCGTCACTTATTTAAAATACAAGCAATGTCTTTATCTTTTTAATGTAGTTTATGGTAATGGTACCTATAATCTTAACGATAAAACAAACCCTGAACAGTCTACGAGGTGCGCAAAATTAATTATTCTTTAATTATGACCTTGGGTGCTATTTTGAATTCTTTGTACACAAATTTATGGACTGTAATAGCCTGATGCCCAAATAAATAAATAATAAATATCCAAGCTTAGTGCTTGGGCGAACACTCCAATCAATCAACACTCTTGTTTGTCATAATTTTTTAGGGGTTCACTTATATTGTATAAAAACGATTTAAAGTTTATTTTATCTGCAGTTCATACTTTAATCTTGTTTGTTAACAAAACTATTAAATATATAAAAAATATCGATTTTAAAATTTTAGGTCTAGGACAACAAGAATCTCCGACTCAGGAACGACGTCGATGAAACCTGATATGGTACCAGCAAAAGCCTGTTATAATACTAATAAACGGTTTTGTTTATTAGCATTATAACTCTAAAAACAACATTGGTGACGTCAAGAATATATATTATGTTGGCATCAACCTTGAATCAAATATTAAAATTCGCTTGGCTATCAGACGAATAAAATCTTAATGTACCATATGATCATATCGCAAGCAAATTAAGAAACGAAAAAAAAATGTAGTATTTCGTAATTTTTTTTTTTTTTTTTTTTTTTTTTTTTTGATTTCAACAACAATAAAAAGATAACAAAATAAAATCAATCATTTCGCGTTATTTATATCGCTGGCAAAAGCACCAACAACACAACTATCCCAATGAAACATATTATAAACGAAGAAATATAAGAAATTTACAAAAATAAGAATTTAATTTAATTTTTATTTTTTATTTTGTTAGGTAATTTAAGACGACGGTGTCAAATTACTATCGTATAAATTTACTTCGTTTGGTCGTTCATTTCCAGTGTATATATCCATACTGAAGAGCTCATTAAGGAATAATAATAAAAATTCTCCATTAATTTATATTCTGCCTTTATTTTTTTTTTTTTTTTGTTTTTTTTTTGTATTATGGTTGTTGAACAGAAATGTATATTTGTAAACAAATATATTTAAAAATAAAAATGTTTTGTTGTTGTCCAGGTAATGTTCAATCCGACCAACAGTCAATAAATTTTATGGTTAATTTTTTTTAATGGAGATTTATGGTAATTTTTCCCCCTTTATTTTCTTGTATTAAATAAATCTATAAATTATTTATGATTTAAATTAAAATGTGTTAATTTCTCAGAATATTAAATGTCTAAATTATTATGCAAAAATATTATATCTCGTACATACAAATAATATATTGGCTGGATACTATTTCTACTATTTATAATACATAATAAAAAATTCTTGTACCAGATTTAAATTTTTTTTTTTTCATCACAAACTTGCAAAAATTGCAATGACCTTTTCGAACTGTTTTTAATGATATTCAACTTGCAAAAT
This sequence comes from Tipula confusa, assembly GCA_963556175.1. Taxonomy (NCBI): domain Eukaryota; kingdom Metazoa; phylum Arthropoda; class Insecta; order Diptera; family Tipulidae; genus Tipula; species Tipula confusa. Next base: position 55,587,571 of record OY744476.1, on the reverse strand, counting down.
GTAATTTGATATATTTAATTTTCGAGTCGGAGAATGACTAAGTCTAAGTAGAATTTAAGAAGAAAAAATTTGTTTTGATATATATTTTATGTCTCAAAAACTCGTATACGCAATAAATTTGCAAAATGAAACCAGACATTGATATTCTACGCAATATACGTCTATATAGTTGCCTGACGGTATATAGAGTTATATTTGTTGTATAATTTACCCAGATATACTGTAAGCAACCGAACATTGTTGTATCAAAAAGCTTGAACATAGGAAACCCAAAAATAAATTCGTTTTCTAAATGTTTTTAAAAGAGCGTGATCGATTGAACAAAAGCGCTAATTTAGCGTCCAATCTGAGCACTTGATAGTAATTTAAAATCCAATTTAATCAATTATATATGACGCTCTATATCATTTTGCTTTAGCATTCAGGCTTCCGTAGCTTAAAGCTTCAATTTTCAAACATTCCAGGATATCACGGGTACTAACAACACTACATTATAAATTTAAAATTGGGTATCTCCCGACAAAATCTCTATCCCAAAATTCGGAATTTTTTCAAAATCTTTAAAATTTGAACTCTCAAGATTCGAGATTCTCTGAAAATAATTTTTGTGAATTTTTGAGACATCTAGAAAATTAAAACAAAAAAAACCGACGTCGATTTTGTGCCAAATTTCTCGCATTATGCGAGTAAAAAACGTGAGTTTTCGTATACGTATATAGAGTATAATATACATATATAATATTAAAAAAATAAAATATAAAAATATAGTATTAAAAAAATGTTTGTCATAGTATAAGACAACTCGCACTTTTGTTTTTCAGCGGTAAAACCCTAATAATTGATGAAGCGGTTTAAAAATGATTGGTTCGGTTTATTTATTTTTGTACACTCTTGCAATTCGTCATATTTTAATTTTCTCACCTGCTATTTTGATGCTGAGTTTGTCGCCATATTTTTATATTTAAGTTAAACGTTTATGGTTTTTAAGTGTTGTGTGATTAATAAAACTTTATTAATAAAAATTTAAAAATGTTACCAAAACTATTTAGTGGTTTAAATTTAGTTTAAGTGTTATTTTCAAAAATAATAATAGAGTAAAAGTGTGATATAGAGTAAATAGTTTATTTAGTGTTTTAATTTATTTTTGAAAAAATTAACGTTTTTTATTTTGATTGAAAATGGTTTGTTTAAAAAAAATTTACATTACATTTTCTTGTTATTTACCGTGACATTTTGGTTTACATTTTTGTACTAATTAGATATAAAATTTATCTAGTTATAACGTGAAATGATATAACACCAAATAATAAAAGTTTTAATACAGATTCTTGAGTTCTTATACAAGTAGTTATGTTCGGAAGAAAATTAAACGTGCGTTCATATTAAATGTTGTGTTTGTTTCATTTCGAAATAATATTAAACGCATATTTAATTTTCTTCAGAACATAACTACTTATATAAGAACTCAAAATTCTGTATTAAAACTTCAATTGTTTGATGTTATATCATTTTTACGCTATAATTAGATAAATTGAATGTCTAATCATTTTGTGACGATGGTTGGTACTATGTACATACTTTGATCGGAAAACATGATCTATAGGCATTGAACCAACATAAAAAACTTTTTAACATTTTTAAATTTAAATTTTTTTTATTTTTAAATAAACCGTATAAAATGTATTTAAACACGTAAATGGTTATTACATAACAAATAAAAATGTTTATTTAAATGTAAAATCACAAAACTTTTAAAAACACAAAATTAAAAATTTAAGAACACAAAAATCGAAAAAGGTAAACAAACAACAAGAATAGGTAAACTGGCGCATACATTATTACTATATTTTCCGGTTATTTTACTCGCACTCACGTTTTTTGGTACAGAATCGATGTTCTGTAATAATCTAAAATCAGTTATTTATTATTTAATAAGAAAGCAAAAAATAGAAGTAAAATAACAAAAAAAAAACTTTTACTTATTAAAATGGAAGACTGTCAAAAGCAGCGCCTGTCAATTGCATACACATTAGCGACACAAAATTCACCGATGTTAAAAAATTGCGTTCATGTTGAGTCGACGTTGGCTTCAATCTGTCAAAAAATTGAAGCGCGAAAATGACAACTACACAAATGACAACAGAGTGAAGTCAGTAACATTTGATCTAAGCCACCCTGTAGATTTTATGAAAAATCACCAAATTCTATTTAATGTACGGAATAAAAAATTTCGTGACAGCAAGGCGAAAAATCGTTCATGAACCGATGTCTGAACAACACGTGTGTGGCTTCTTCTTTTGTTCTTTCCAGTCAGAAAAAAAGTAGGAAAAAAATTATATATTCTTCAAATTCCAGGTCTGCTCTATTATATTCCACCATTCGAAAATTTGTTTGATACAATTCCTCTTCACTATATAATTTCTATTGTAAACCAATCGGTACACGCATACTATACAAATGAAATACAATTTGACATAATAGTACCGACACAGCGGATGTTTTTCGCGTTTGTTTCTGTTTTGGGTTGCTGCACGAGCAACGAAAACAGAAACAGAATTTACTATAAAAAAAAGTATTTTCTGTTCTGCTTCTGTTTCTGTTTCTGGTGCTTGCCACTCCAAGGCTTTATTCGTTGATTGTTATGTCTTTTTTCTGTAAAATTTAAAGCGCTTACTTTAAGACGTTGTGCACTAAGTATACATATAACTCGGAATGATTTGTCGAATCGTGACTGATTGTGTCTTCTTGGGTTTTAATAAATTTCCAGATAAAGTCACCAGATACAGTTATTTTCCTTTTTGTTTTTAAAATACAATTTAAATGCAGGATAACACAAACAAAATTGTATGGTAGAGTAGGGATATTTTTAAAATTTGAGTAAATTCTAAATTAATAAAATCTAAGTAAGCCTTAAGTTTGTGGCGACATCTGTTGTCACCATTAGCAAAGATTTTTGTTTTAATTAATTCAGCAAATTATCAGCAAAATTATAAGTGCAATTCTTGGTTTCCAGGCTGGAAAAACAAAGTTTTCAATATAAAAAGAAAAATTTATTTTTTCAGCCAACAGAGTTTAAAAAATAAGTTTTGTGTAAACACATTCAATTAATTATTCTATTATAATTGTTATTATTTCTAACATTGTATCATTAATAAACAAATATTGTTAACTTGGTTTGAATCTCGAACGAAGATTATTGATAATTTAATTTTTCGAGTATTTTTTTTATTAATCCCAAAAAATTGAATATTTTATATTCATTTGGTTCGAATCTCGGACAAAGATTCATTGGTATAATTATTGTTTCAAGAAGAAACTTTTACACATAACATATTGGATCAAACATTTAATCCATATTGGTGACCCCACATCTGTTCACGCAGCCACTTACACAACACAACAACCTCAACATACGTTCAACACATTTCATCTCAGCAACCAATTCAGTCGGAACAACAAACCAGCAATCAATTCAACAACACAATCAAAAAATAGTTATTTTGTAAGTACTTTTTAATTTTGCTGACTTGTTTTTTTTTGTTTTGTTCTTTGCAATGAGTGATGATGAGGTTTCCATCAGTTCTTCCGCTCCTGAAGACAATTTAGCTCCAATCACAATTACCGCTGCTCAACTTAGAGACATTATAGGGGATAGTGTCGCTGCAGCACTTCACTAATAATTATGGTGCTAGTTCAGGCACCATTACCCAAGGACACCCTAATTTACTTCCCAATAATTCACGTTCTTTAGCTTCAGTCGCTTTCAAAGCTCGACAACCCCTGTTTAAACAAAATCCAATTGTTTGGTTCGAAATACTCAAACAACAATTTAATGTTGCTAAAATTACGTCTGAACAAACGCGTTACTCTCATGCATTTAGACAGTAGTCTCCACGACCAATTTTGAGATTCGGTTATTCGGGATAAAGGAACCACCCCGTACTCTATCTTTAAAACAGAGATTATTAAGGGTCAGTTAAAACAAAACTTAATAATATTTTACACGGACTGACTTTGGGAGACATGAAACCCTCCCAACTTCTATCCAAGTTCCGTTACAATGCTGGAAAAATTTTTTAATGAGGAATCTATCAAAGAACTTTGTCTCAAAAGACTTCCACAGCAAGTTCAACTTGCATTTACTGCTTTTGAAAACGATTTTCCGCTCAACACATTAGCCAAAAGAGCTGACAATGTCATGGAGACAATGAGTTGTTTTAATAACGTTTCCTCCACTAATTCCGATCAAAAGATGTTAGATTTCAAAAATGAAATCTTAACTGAAATGAATCGTTTAATCGACGGTATAAATATACGTTCGCGGACTCCTAATCGTTCGAGTGGTAAGGACAGGAGATTCCGTTCTAATTCAAATCGTAGGAATAAGAATCTTTGTTTCTTTCATTCCAAATTCGGAGTTAAGGCTCTTAAATGTTTACCTTTTTGTGTACATTTTCCTAACCTTCACAGCCACCGAATCCAAAAAACTTAAATTCGAGTCGTATCAAAATTCGAGTCGTCTTCTCATAAGAGAAATTAATTCTAAAAAACTTTGCTTGATAGATACTGGTGCTGACGTTTCCGTAATTCCACCCAATATTTTTAAAATCTCCTAAACAAATTCGAATTTTAATCTTTTCGCGGCCAATGGTACCAAAGTGAAAGCTTTTGGTACTAGTTTGATTAACTTGGATTACGGATTAAGAAGAGTTTTTAAATGGACTTTTGTTATTGCTCTTGGTCAACATTCAAAGAAAAGATCATCGATCCATTAACCTCTCTATTTTCCATTGGCAAAATAACGAAATGTCCCCATATTTCACTGACCAAGATCGACCAGTCACTGTTGCTGCCGGAAATTTCTCATCTTCTTTCCAAATTTTTTTAACTTACCAGAGATAATTTAATTGTTCATGCACATCAAAACATGATGTGACTCATCGTTTGGATACTAACGGTCCACCCATTTCTTACAAAGCCTGCCGCTTGCCCGCGGACAAACTTAAATTAGCTAAAGATCAATTTTAATCCAAGATGGGACAGGGCATTTGCACACCTAGCAATTCCGCCTGGGCGACATGGTTAAAAAAAAGAATGGTACTTAGAGACCTTTCGGAGACTATCGAGCATTGAATAATGTTCCTATTCCCGATCTGGCTTCTCAACTTAAACGTTTTTTAGGGATGATTAACTTCTACCGCTGATTTATTCCTGGTGCTTCCAAAGACCAGATTTTACTTAATGATTTTCTTAAAAATTACAAAAAAAACAGTAAGGTCCCTATTAATTGGTCCGAGGAATCCATCGAAGCCTTCGAACGTTGCAAATCCAACTTATCTGAAGCTGCCCTACTTATACACCCTTCTTCTACTGTTAAACTGGCAATTAAAGTAGATGCGTCCGACACTGCGATCGGGGCTGTTGTCTTTCAGACAGTCAGTGCTTAATTCCTTTCATATAGTTTGTCACACTCTGGCATTAAATCTTATGTAAAGATTCTATCCGAAAATGTGATTTGGCCTGGTATCAAAAAAGATACCACAGTGATGGCACGCAACTGCTTATCTTGCCAAAAAGCCAAAGTCACAAAACATATCAAACCCCCTTTTGACACTTTCGAATTATCGTCTCAAAGATTTGATCATATACATTTGGACATTATTGGTCCACTTCCCATTTCTAACGGTCAGAGCTATTGTGTCACTCTGATTGATCGTTTTACTCGATGGACTGAAGCTATACCAGTTCCACACATTTCTGCCTCAACAGTCGCGTTTGCAGTTTATTCTGGTTGGATCGCACGTTTTGGAGTTCCTATTTATATAGTCACTGACAGGGTTCTCAATTCGAATACCACCTTTTCGCTGAACTATCAAAATTTTTGGGTTTCGAACATCGTAGAACCACAAGCTACAATCCTAAATGCAATGGCATTATTGAACGTTGGCATAGTAATCTTAAATCAGCTTTAATGTGTCACAATCGCCCGGATTGGTATCAAATGCGGCCTTCAGTTCTACTTGGATTACGTTCTACTTTTAAAGAGGATCTTTAAACCACACCTGCCGAGTTAGTTTACGATAGTACACTTCGCCTTGCAGAACAATTTTTGACAATTCTCAAGGATTCAGTTTCACAATCTGAATTTCTCAAAAATCTCAAAATACACTTTGATGAAATTCATCCAATTCCGACTTCGAAACATTGTAACGATAAAATATTTATTAACAAAGACTTACTTCAAGCATCGCATGTTGTAGCGACCATCGCTACACACACAATTAAAATTATTTAGATATTTCGTGCAATTCCAGATAATTCGCTAACGCTACATGTACACTGTACATAAATATATATAGAGCGTAAAGTAGCTATTACACGTAGCACTCGGTCGCCATGGCCTGATGAGATGACAATTAATTTTTAATTAAAATTCCTCATCAGATTGAAACTGAGCTTTGCTTTGCACAACATCTATAAATCTGAATAATTAAAATAACGACACGTCACCACCGTCGTTATAATGTCTTTCTTCGAACTAATTCAGTAAAAAGATCTTTACAACCTCCTTATACGAGCCCTTAATCAAACGCTTTCCAAAATATTTCGACATAAATATTAACGGCAGAATTTCCAAAGTTTCTATCGACCGTCTCAAGCCGTATTTCTCCGATTTCGAAAATTTTCAAACTTCTGAATTCCCCATTTCTGGAGAAGTTTCTGTACCAATTAAACCTAAAAAGAAAGTTTCTTTCAATTTAGTTCTAGATTTTAATGATAGTAATAATATAACTACCACCCGTTCTGGACAACTCGTTAGAAAATTAAACTGAACTATAACATATTGGATCAAACATTTAATCCATAAGTTCTCTATTGTAGTAAATTTTAAATATATTTTGTTCACATCGTTACACATTCGTTATCATAGCTTTTTGCAGACATGTTTTGCTTTGTTATCATATACGTATTCATGTTTTGCAATGTTCAGCTGTTATTTAATAACAGATAACCAAAGCCTTGATCTTCGATCTTTTAGTTTTTCGTTTTAAGGCTGGTTAGGAACTTGTTGTCGATTTCAATATGCTACCAATTTTAAATTGTCGAAGCAATCCTTAAATATCGGGATTGTAGCTTTTGAACTTTAAATTGAAATGGGAAATGAAATATACAAAGAAATCGACCATCCACCTCCAAATTCTAGTCTAGCTATAACGAAATTTGGATATAAAAATAAGAAACCGATCATTTTTATGATCACCAAATAGTATTTTAACTTTAACCAGATATTTAAAAAATAGTATCCGGCCATACTAAAATAACGCGTAAAAAACGTATATTAAAAAAAATTTCACACGCCAGGAAATTTAACAATTTCTTAATGGCGAAACGCCATACTATACACAAATATTAAAATTAATTCTTATAATTATGTTGATCGAAAAGTTTATCGAACTCATCAGAAAATGTTCGCGCACCCTATCTATATCTCAGCGCAACATCTAATAAAAATTAATAAAATTTTATTTTAAAATGTGGGCAGATTATATTTTAACCGAAGTCTACGAATGGATTAAATTCGAATACACAATATGGATTAGCAATGAAATACTTGAGATTAGTGACGATATGAAATATGATCGTTTGATCAAACGAAAATTATTTCGTTTTGTTAATTTAAACAAGATTTTATGCCTATTTGATTAATTAAGGTCAGCGCAAGGGGGGTGGTATAAATAATCGCACGCACCATAATCAAATTGTTTCTATAATTAAAACATTTTTCTCTCATTATAACATAAATCATATAATTACATACACCAACTGATACAAAAACAAAAAATTTATTTTCAAGACATATTGAAATTTTTCAAAGTACACAAAATAAATTTTTATGAGAAAATCAAAAAATCGTCTACTCGTTGGTTGAATAAGAGCGAAAGACGACGATGAGTATACAAAAGATAAAAAAAAAAAAAAAAAAAATTGAAAAATCCAAAAATAAAATCCAAAAAATTTTGTAATTTGATCGTTATTATATTTTACATGATCGCGATCTTATAAATTTTTTGTGAGTGTTTATTTTTGTGATATTATACGATATTATGTAGTTTTGGTGAGTAGGACGTGTGTGCGTGTTTATTGCATGTTTTGTACACACAAAAAATCGATGATCGTTTTAAATTACAATGCATAAAGTTATTATAAGTGTAAATGATATTTTGCCTGCGTTTATATCTATACAATGACCTATATGATGTGTGCCGATCATGGGTATTTTTTAGTTGAGAACTATGCCAAGTGTTTCAACAAAATTTCATAACACAATGATGAGTAGTAGCACAAGCTACCAAAAATATCAGTTTAAGTTTGTAAATACCACCTCGGCCTATTTTTTTTCGGCACTATATACATACTCGTATATATTTAACTATTTAGTAACAATATTTGGCGCGCTGTGGGTAATTTTCCAAATTTTTTTTTTTTTACTTTTGAGTTTTTGTAAATCGATATCATACTGGTAATTTTCACAAAACTTGCAAATAATTTATGGTTAAATCATTGTTTAATTTACTATTTAGACAGAGTGAAATAATTAAACTGAGACTAGCAGAAATTTTTTTTTATATGGAGTTTTGATATAGTTACTTGCAAACTTGCAAATAATAAATGATTAAATCATTGTTTAAGAAATCACTTCACTTCACATAATGATTAATTTGCAATCTGAGAATAGTGCGATGCGGATGCTTATCTAATTCTATCATTTATCGTTCCTTAACGTGAATCAGTTCCAGTAGTTGTGGTAAAACTTGATCTAAAAAACCACACTATTTTTCGGCCATTTATAAAATTTTAAAGTGTCATGCAACTACTCTAAACCAATTATTTGCAAACCGGGACGTTGTATTTCAATTTAACGTTATAACGCGAATTACGACTGCATGTTATGACGGCTTACTTTCCAGGTTGATAAAGGTTGCTGGTTCAAATTCACCCAATGACAGAATGTTCTAGAAGACGGTGTGATTTTAGGTAGAAAATATTTATGTTTATTATTAATTTTTCTTTTACAATCACCATAAATTAAAATCTTTTTAATTTTTTCTCTAGGATAAATTTATTGTTCAACAAACACAGTAAAATAATTGAATTCCACAAAGATAAACAATTAACGCAAACAAAAAAACAAGAGACAACTGCAATAATCAATGCACGGTTGATCGATATTTTGAGTGGAAATGTAACAAATTCGTATGGCAGAGCAATGTTCTTTATACAACAAGTATAAATTTCTTATACTTACTTTAACGTTTTCAGGTTATTAGATTGTCTCACTTTAAATGACTCACCCTGTACAATAGAGATTCTTTTATAATTGTAATCAAATCTTTGAGTGAAATTAAAAAACAAAAAAATTAAATTTAAAATTAAATTTAAAATATTTTTAGAGTATAGAAATACGAAAAACACACTTTGATAAAATGACGTCAAAATCAAAAAAAAAAACTAAAAAATTTTGAACACAACATACCCAAAAATAAATAATATTCTATTTCAGTAAATCGATGAAATTTTATATCAAATTACAAAACAGTCCAAATAGAAGAACACAAGAAAAAATGGATTTTATTAAAAGAAAATAGAATATGCTTAGTTTTTCCAGAGATGAATTTTGGTTCAAAATATAACTTTGATTTTGGATGACATGGTTAAGGATGTAATTACGACAAACATTATACTGATCTATGTATAGATAATACACCAAATTCAATCTTGAAATATGCACATCAAAGGGATTATATCGTCTTAAGATTTCTACCGTATCAAATGCAGTTATGTAAAGCATGACGGTTTATCTTTGCCCTAAATTAGTAATGTGGGAAATAAAATGGCGAATATATGGAGAATTTGTTTAAATTTAAATTGTGTCATATAAGACAAGTGAAAGAATAACATTTGAATAAAATTACTATCTTCCTAGCTTAGTTCTTAAAAACCAAAATGTGCTAGGCTGCGGGCCCAGTAATATATATTCAACAGTTCGAGGTTCTATTTATTTATAATAAATAGTTCCTAACTTTTATTAAGTAAAAAATGGTTCCTGACTTCTATTGTAACCTCCTCATAATTCGTCCCATATACTGGTTACAAAATCTGATCCAAAGTTACTTTCATAATATCATTTAACTGTAACAAATTATCTAATCAATACCTACTGGCATAATATGAAGCCAATTGTATAGCGTACATGTTGAAATTTACTTATACGAAACATAATTTGAAGAGCTATATTTACTCAAAAATGTTCCAAACAACTTCTTAAGTGATTACAGGCGTAAGAGTAAACGTTTACCAAACAAATAATTTGACAAATTTGAATGACATTTTTACACTCCGACACATATAATCAATCTACTTAGTAAACTGACTTACTAATTCAATTAACCATAAGAAAATATAAAGGAGCCAACAAATTGTGCATTGGGATTTTTTTGACATCCTGTAAAATTTTTGTATTACCTAAAATAATGTTTGCAAATTTTATTTCTATAAACTTTTCAATAAAAGTCATTAACATAACTCACCATATAAACGTGATATCAAATTCAGCTTACCTGAAAATATAAAAAACAAATTATTAAAAAAATTAAATAGCTATGCTTAGATCAATTTGTTTAATAGCATTTTAAGTGATTATATTTTTACATTTTATATGACCACAGTTTAGCTGTATAATATAACGACTAAGAGCTGCTGAAAACTATTTATATTCTTCAAATATTAAAAAATCGCGTGCAACTGCTTATCAGTCTATTACTTTTAACATAACTTTGCTATAAGTTATTTCTAGCTGTCCTAGTAAGTTTTACTTCATAAAGCTTAGTATTCAGATCGATTTCGACCGAAATTTTCATATAATTTTTCCAAAACGAAATAAGAAAAGAACATTTTCGTTTCTGATTTCGCCAAGTGGTACTTAGTTCAGCGATAAAAAAGTATATTATTCTCTATACACCAGAGATGGCGCACAAAACTTTCCAACCCAATGGGACATGCTTATAGTTCAATCCTTTCCGCTATTTTCGTAGCAGCACCACCGCGTTTGGGTATTGCTAAACATTATTGTTATTGTTTGTGTACAAATTTGACATATATGTATATATGTATATATATATATATATATATATATATATATATATATATATATATATATATATATATATATATATACATATATATATTTAGGGTCGTCCAATTCCCATGTGATTATTTTTCCAAATTTTTTGTTGCTCTCCACAAGCATTATTTTGTTTTATAGACCAATCGGAGTGAACATAAAATTGGCTCATTTGAACTATATATAGAGGTCGCTATGATATGATTCCTTGCAAAAATCTGTTTTTACCAAGGATGTTATTACATCTATTGACTGAGTGAACCTTACTGATCGAAATGCAGTGTTTGTTTTTGGATTTGTAGCTCGGGCAATGGGTATACCAATAGCAGATATCTCATTATCACGAAGCACAATACGTCGAACAAGAAACCAAATTCGTAAAAATGTAGTAGAATCGGATCAAGCTTCATTTATTTCACAATGTCCACTTATCTTACACTGGAATGGCAAATTATGAAGCGATATTATTGGTGGAGTACAAAAGGTGGATAGAGTCGCGATTATCGTCAGTGGAGGTGGACTAGAAAAACTAATAGGAGCTCCAGAGATCAAAAGAGGTACGGGTGAACAACAAGCCAACGCATGCTTGCAACTTCTTGACGATTGGTGTCTCAAGGGTCACATTTGCGCACTATGCTTCAATACCACAGCGTGTCACACATGGTTAAACTTCGGTGCATGCACTTTAATTGAAAAGGAACTCCTTGATAAGGAGTTCATATGGATTGCTTGCCGTCATCACATTTTTGAAGTAATGCTTTCTAATGTTTTTAAAGAAGTTTTTGGATCATGCGGACGGCCAGATGTACAATTATTTAAACACTTTCAGAAACAGTTGTCGAAAATAGATAAAAAAAAATTTATAGTGGAAGATGGATCGTTATTTAGTACCAACAGCTTAGGAACGATTATCTCGAACTATTGACCCTGTGCCAAACTTTTCTAGGATGTTCAGAAAAAACTGAGGTTAAGTTCCGTGCACCCGGCACCTTACATCAAGCTCGTAGGATGGCAAAAGCAATTTATTGTCTAAAAATATACTTGTTTCAAAACCAGTTCGTCCTTACTGCAGCAGAGAAAACAGGAGTCACTGATATAAGTGTATTTGTTAGTCTATTATATGGCCGTTAATGAAATGAAGCTCCCGTAGCCGAGAAAGCCCTTTTAAATGACGCCAATCTACTAAAACTTATTGACAGCTATCCTAATAAAAATATTCGTACAGCACCATCGGAAGCATTTCGTCGTCATCTCTGGTATTTTTCAGAATATCTCATTGGACTAGCTTTTTTCGATTCTCGAGTAACAGTTGAGTCTAAAAGAGAAATGGTTAAAAATTTCATGTTACCACCAAAAGCTCAAGCGTTAAAAAGACTCGACGGTAAAACTTTCGATCGTCAGAGTCCTTTGTTACCCAACGCATAACCATTTTCTTTGACTTGTGAGTCAATGAAGAACGAGAAAAGGCTGCGTCATTTCTTACAAAGCACCTCACGAAATGGAAGAACGATGCAATTTTTATTGAAATGGGGGAAAATGTACGCCAGTTGAAAGTGGTAAACGACTGTGCAGAGCGAGGTATTACATTAATTCAACAATTTAACAATAGCATAACCAAAAATGAACAGCAAAAACAATATTTGCTTCGGTTAGTCGATCTATATAGAAAGAAATTTCTCACCGCTTCGAAGGCCAACGTCATGAAGATGAATCTGAGCGAGTAACACTTTCAATTTATGAGTCTTTTAATTTAATTTAATAATTTTAAATTTTTTTTGTATTTTGTTAATAAATAACTTTTGTAAAAACTTGAATTGTGTATCATTTAAATATTTACCCTAAAAATGATCAATTAAAGCAACCTCAAAATATTGTCCTAGTTAGCTAAAATTTTGCAAAGTCGTTAGTTAGCATGTTTGGAATAAAAGCAACCTTGTGGAAAACCTAATTTTAATATTTCAGATAAATGGACCACCATAATATATATATATATATATATATACATATATATATATATATATATATATATATATATATATATATATATATATATATATATATATATATATATATATATATATATATATATATATATATATATATATATATATATATACATATATATATATATATATATATATATATATATATATATATATATATATATATATATTTATATATATATATATATATATATATATATATATATATATTGTAACTTAAAATTTACTTAAAATTGTTGACTTTATACTCGTAATAACAACTTATAAATCCTTAAGAATTTCAAAGTTCTGTCGCACCAGTTCAAAAATGTTCATGTAATTTTTGAACATACATTCTACAAATATGAGAAATAAATCAGAGCTACAAAATAAAATTAAATTAATCTTATTTAGGTAAGGCTGCTGGCAAAATTTGGAGGTTGTAGGAGTAATTGTATAAATAACGATAAACCGTCAGGTTGTCAGCTTTTCGTTTATAACGGACCTTACTATGCATTGGAAAGCTAGAACGCTTACAAGTCAAACAGTTAATCTCCAATAAAATGTGTGTTTTTGTTAAGCAGCGTGGAGCTGAAAAAGGTAACCAGCAGGCTTGAAAAATGCTTTATTGGCTTTATAATTCTTTTTATAATTCTGTCTATCAATTATCAAAGCTAAATGCGCTCGTCCGGCTGAGAAAGGAAGAAATCAGAATTCAAACATAAAAGCACTAGCTTATATGCCATCTAAATTTATGAAAAGATTGAGGATGTCAAATTAAACAAACCCTCTACTGACACGTTATAAAGTTGGCACCACCCTAAAGATGGTAGAAATTTAGAAGAAATGTCGATTGATGACATAATGTTTGCACAAGACACACTTGATTAAGAACTGATGATTTCCTTAATTTAATTATTAATTTCGAGGTTTCTTTCCCGGCAATATATTGCCGAAAAACTATTTAAATAAAAATTTCTTTACTATCATTATTGCAGAGATTATACCGAACTCGCTAGTAAATTTAAATTCATTTAATTGTACCACTTTAAAAGATCCGAGGGAGGGTGTCCCTTTTAAGTTTTTAACGATCATGGGAAGTAAAATATATTTTTATTTTAAAATGCAACTCCTTTTTAAAGTTTCATGAAGTGGAATTTAGTATCGAATTTTATGAATATTTTTTCCGACAACTCGACAAAAAACAAGATCTTACTATTTAACGTATATTGTGAATAAGTAAACCTATTATATATTTAATGGTGCGTTCATGTACGTGATAAAAAAATTCATCACAGGATGAAGTTAGTAACAAAAGATTTTGCTCAAAATTATTACCTATTTTACTTGACATATGAAACAAATGTAATTATTAATTGTGTATCGTTGTTGGCTGTGATATACGATATATTTGTGCGATTTTTTGTGATTTTTTTTTGTGATTAGATTTCTATTTTTAATTTCTATCGGTGATTTTAAATTATTGCTGTTTGTTTTTATCGGTGATTTAAATTTGTTCGTGTTATTTCGTAATAATTTCTAATATTAAATTTAACTTCATTTTGTTTTTATTAGTTGATTCTAATTTCGTAATAATTTCTTTTTGTTTGTTTTCGGTGATTATAAATTTTCGTGTAATTTAATTTTTTGAATTTAATTAATTCCTAATAATACACAAAATGTCTTTATCAAGACAAACCGCTATCGAAATTTTGGCGCGGGACTTAAATATTGTCAGTGAATTGACAACAGTATATATAAACGAAAATCGGACACTTAGAAGTGGTAGGAGATTTGGAGTAAATCCGGTAAATCGCAATAGACTCCCACAAGGATTCTACGCAAATCTTGTTGCTGAGATGAGGCTGCATGTTGAAACATTTACAAATTATCATCGAATGACGCCTGCATTGTTTGCAGTGAAGTGGATATTCTACCTTGGCAGAATAATTCGTTATTTTAAAATAAAAATTTATGTTATTCAAATATAATAAATTTAATTTTTTATTGCGATTTTATTTACGATTTTTAAAAAATGATGTTAGCTCATACAAAAAGTTTGAAAAACAAAATAAGAAATGTCAAAAAATTGCAAAATTATATATAATATGCACAATTATTGCTCTTAATTTTTATTTTTTTTTATTATGTTGGATGTTTGCGGGGAAAAATGTGTCCAAAGTTAAAATTATTTCAACTCAGGAGGGGAAATTTATATATTTTTCGTATAAAAAATATACAAATTTTCCCTTGATTCGCGAATCTATTTTGTGATCACGTACATGTACGCACCATAAGGCAAACATGTTATGCTTGCAAATACTCGTATTACTGCTTAAATTGCTTTAACGACAAAGTATAAATACCCATCGCTATAGCCATCTACGAATGAGAATTGAACTAACACAAAATAAAATCATATAGCATGCCCCATTTCAAACGAAAATAATATTTTGATAAATTGACGTTGTCTATATTTGTTCAAATTTTTTCTGCGTGACATTTACATAATTGTTTTTTGTCCGCTTTGAAATAACAGCGATTATTGTTCTTACAGGAAGAAACCAGAAAATCAGGTAAGAAGCTTATTTTTGGAAATGCATCCTGTAAGGTATAAAACGATTTAAAAAAATAGAAATACATTTTCTGGACCAGTGTTATTGAACATAATTTGTTTATAGTTATTTTTATTCGTTTAATACCTTAAAAGATGCGGGCTGTAGCTCCTAAGTCCCTAGTTTTAGAAAAATTATAGGAATCGAAAACTCGATATAAATTCCATATTCTACGTATTATGTAAATAAAATCGAAGAAAATAATTTTGTGAAAATTTTCCCAGAAAGTGTCAAAATCATTTCCGAAAGAATTGGTTTGCACCTCCTAAACACACTAGATACAAAATCCTATAAGCAAAAATTTTTTAAAAATACAAGCCTTACCTGATATTCCAATTTTCCTTCGTAAGTACAATTTAACAAAAAAAAACAAACATATATGCATGTCAAAAAAAATATATTCTCCAAAAAATGATTTCACCCTTGAAAAGAAGTGTAATTTTAGAGACCGAGTTATATTCTTGTTTTGTTCAATCTGAGTACTAAGCTTAACGCAAACCCAGCAGTAAATGCGTTGAAGTTGCTTCATTGTAAAGCAGCAGAATTCTGATTAGTCACTACTCCACCTCTTTGATTATTTTAATAATCAAAACCGTCTCATATAGTAAGAGAAAAATTTGCATGTGATTTACGCGACACCATGTCATGTCCAAAGAGTGACTTTTTGACATGTCCTGTGGTCGAGCAGTATATCACTGGGCTTTACTTTTTTTTAAAAACAATAATAGTTGGGCTGTAATTTTAACGGTGGGCACTAAAGGCTCATGAGAATCGATTAGCTAAGACACAAATTATAGATGTGGAAGTGAAAGACATTTGGTTTGAACAAGACATAATGTTACGGCATCCTGCTGTTAAGATCAACCAAACTAGCGTTATTATTGTTGTATATTGACAGCTATATAGTAAAAATCAAGTAGATATTCAGTTGATCTCATGACATTTTTTCTTTATTATATTATATTTATTTACTATATTATGTAATAAATATATAATAAATATTCTCAAAACATTTGAAGTTTAAGTCCACATTGGCAAAAATCTATAACATATTATTCTATTAAAGACCACACAATTTTGTGTGAAAAAGCATACAAAAACATTGAATATAAGACTACTCGAAAGGTGCTAATTTAGTGGTTAATTTGAGCGCTGGTCATGGTAAATAAAAGCAATAGTAAATCAAAATAGTGACTTTTAGTTTTTATAGAATATATTACGATTAAAAACTATCAAATAAATTTCTAAAATTCCTAACGTCATTTTTATTTAACAATATTTTCAAAGGCTAGTAGTATTCTTATCTCTATTGATTCCATCATGAATTTCAAGTTTTTGTTAATACTCAACCTATATACTACTATGACTTTTTGCACCCAATTGTAGTATTGACTCAACGCTTACCATAGAAATAACTCGATGCAAATATGATCTCTTAATCCGTTTCGCATACTACAATTTTGTTGATTGACCTTTCGCTAGCAATAGTTTTTCGTTCGATATTGAATCCTTCCATCTGTTCGTCTTTTGTCTGACGTATGAAGCAGATTAACAAGGAAGTTTTTATCACCCATTTATGTTCACATTGACAAAATCGAGGTAGTTTAGAGTGGTTGACATTTAAAAACAATATTGGAATACATGTCTACCTACATCTTTTTGAATTGATACTTCCAATGTATTTTTTTAAATTTATAATCACATTTTGAGGAACTAAAACTCGATATAATCTAAAACTTGACCAATTTTAGTGTAAAAATAAGTAATCAGCAGTAACACAAATTATAGTAACAACATCTTTAGGAATTATATAAGCCGGGTTCAACTGTATAGAAAAATTATGTATCCCATATTTTTTAATTAAAAATAATTTATTTTTATCAAAGTCATGTAATGAATTTATTGCAATTTAAACAAAAATATTAAATTACACAAGCAAAGTAAACTTCTTAAAAATTAAAAAAAAAATTATATGTATACACATATATAAATATATGTATACAAAATTGCATCTTATTTCGTTATTCATATCAAATTACAAGCACACAAAAGATATTTCTAAAATAACAATAAGACAAAAAATATTGTAAGTCTATAATAAAATATAAAATAATGAACTGTATAAGACACACAAATAGTAAATAGAAGATTTTATTCTTTAAGATCAGTGTTTGTTAAATGGTGTGAAGCGTAACATTTGTGTTCCACGGTAATTTTAATATATGTACATATTTCTAATAAGTTAAAGAATTTTTTATTTATTTTATGGAATAATTACATTATCCAAATAGGAGGTTTGGCCTATAACGAGCCAACATTGCTTTGAAGAAACTCAATTTTTTATTTGATGCAAACACCAACTTGATGATCCTGAGTCTTACATGAATTGTGCTCTGATCATTTAGCAATATTTATTCACAATACTATTAAGACTAAAGCTATTACTGTAAAGGTGCTTCGTAAATATACCCCTCACTTAGGGCATCGTTACTTTAATATTCATCCTATACTTTGTTTATGATCTATTTTAAAATCTAAAGTTGAACCAACACCAAAAGTTCACTACAATGACGAAGAGTCAAATATCCATGCAACCATAAATAGTCTGAAACAATCCAAAGGTTCATGACGCTGATGGAAAAACAAATTACCATGATGATGCAAAATATGACCACACTAATGCAAATTATTATCAAAAACCAGAAATGACTCTCCTTAAAATTGCTGTATGGACTGCAAATGGCCTTTCACAACACAAAGTACAAACTTTACTCAACGATCAAAATATTGATATTATGCTTATATCTGAAACACACTTTCCGACTAAAACATTTTTTAAAATTAATGGCTAATCAGTTAATGACACCAAACATCCGGATGGTAAAGCCCATGCAGTTTTAATCAAAAAAAGAATAAAGCACTATGAACTAAACAAATATGATAAAGATCACAGGAAGCAGATCAAGGAATACAGAATTACCTGAGTGAACTCTCAGCAACGGAAAAAACAGATTACTCACTATGGAAGGCAACAAAAAAATTAAGAAAGCCAGCCCTATCGAATCCACCAATCAGACAACCAGATGGGCACTGGGCCAGAAGTGAAATTGAAAAGGCTAATGTTTTCTACAACCACTTAAAAAAAGTATTTACACCAAATGAGCAAAGCAGTGTTAGTATACTGCCGGATTATGAAAAGGTTGATTATATCGTAAATCCTATAAAATTTAAGTGGAAAAGTGTTGAAACTGCTATTAAAAGTCTAAACTTAAAGAAAGCTCCAAGACATGATTTAATTACCGGAAAAATGATTAAAGAATTACCAGGTAAATGCATAAAACTCTTAACCTATATATTTATTGCAATAATGAATTGTAAGTATCTCCCTAAAAATGGAAAACGTCACTAATTATAATGATCCCGAAGCCTGGTAATGACGAAACGCAAGTCGTGTCATACAGGCCGATAAGTCTTCTTCCGACAGTTTTAAAACTTTTTGAAAAAAAGGTACTACAAAAATTAAAACCAATATTATCTGCAGAGCACATTATACCAGACCACCAGTTTGGGTTTCGTGACCAGCATAGTACTGTAGAGTAGGTGCCTAGAGTTGTAAACGCAGTCAAACTAGCTAGAGGAAAAGAAATTCTGTTCCGCCAGGAAAAGAAATTCTGTTTTTCTGGATATTGCACAAGCTTTTGACAATGTGTGGCATGAGGGACAAAATAAAAACTCTGTTCCCAAACTAATTTGATCGGAAGTCACCCCATCCACCACCACTTGGATTTTGCGACAAAGAAGAAAATTCTCAATCCATAAAATTAACAAACCGTGAAGGCCAACTGCCCTCAATTTACACAACAAACCCTTGTGCCACACGCGATTAAATGCTTTTGAGATATCGAGTTTAATGACTTGAGATTCACCAGATTGATGAATGCTTCTGTTCCATTGTTCAGTAACAACATTAATTAAATCACCTGCTGAACGCCCTCCGCGAAAACCATACTGACGATCAGAAATTAGATGATTAGCTTCCAAATATTTCATCAGCTGGAAGTTAATTATGGTCTCAAGTACTTTAGAAAGCACCGGGATGATAGCGATTGGACGATAATTTGAAGGGTCCGATTAACTGCCCTTTTTTGGCACAGAATGTATGTTAGCAGTTTTCCAGATGGTAGAGAAAATGCGAGAAGACATAGATCGGTGAAACAGACATGATAGTGGCTTAGACAGAAATGTACAGCAATATTTGAGGACAATTGGGAGAATACAATCCGGACCGGCTGACTTATTGGTGTTAATGTTTGCAAGTACTTTAGCGACAACTCTAGATCTAAATCTAATGCGGCGTGTCGATGAACTAACTATAGAGATAATCGGGGGTATTAAGTTAGAATCAGGTAAATTAGAGTTTGCTGCAAATTTTCGGGCGAAGAGATTAGATTTTTCTTGAGCTGTCGAAAAAATATAGTCCCCATCTTTCAGAGGTGGTATTAAAAGATTTCCTCTTCTTTGCGGGCAAAGGACCAAAAGGTCCGATTGCTATTGCCCTGCTTTAAGACCTACCGCAACTCTTCTCGAACTTTTTTTTGATATTTTTTTTTTAGCTTGCGACACTGTTTGCGTTGCCAGATTTCTAGCCGCCCTAAATATAGCTAAATTTTCATTTGACGGGTTCTTAACATATTTGCGGTGAGAGGCTTCCTTATTGGCGGTTGTTGTTCTACAGTCATGATTATGCCAAGGATTGCCTGATTTTTTTTTTATTTGGCTTAGAGAGACTGGATGAACTGTTCCATTCCCGTGAGAATGACAGTCGAAACCAGAATGGCTGCATTGTCAATATTACCGAAGGCAAAAGAAAAGTAACATTCGAACTCTTGAAAGAACTTGTTCATTCCTTCCCAGTCCGCATTTTTATAGTACCATAATCGACGTTTAGGCGGAACATTCATTTGGCACGACCACGACATTGGAAATTCCGCTGTAATAAGCCGATGGTCAGAGTTTCCCAAAGGAGAACTGACGGAGATACTGTATTTCTCCGCATGAGAAGTTAAAAACAGATCCAGTAAATGACCCGTATCGTTGACCCGATCTGCAAACATTTCAGCCGCCTCACCAGACGGTGTTACGGACTTAGAATAATTAAGCCACTTGTCATTGTGAATATTGAAATCACCTGCCACAGCGATTTCAGCATTTGGTGATTTCTGAAGGATGCGCTCAATGGAGTCTGACAGAGTATCAAACCCAAAATGAGCAGCGCAGTTTGCGATATTTGGGCTTCGATAGAGACCACATAGGAAGATGGGGTGTTTCAAGACATTAATTTCAACCCAAATGAATCTGAACTCATTATTCGTGCTTTGGCCTAAAAAACTGAGAATGGGGAAAGGTATATCGTTGCGGATATACATGGCCAGCCCCTATGGTGAATAAGCCGATGGATTAAGGAGTAACCCTTAATACCGATGGCCGAAGAATCACCGAAGTCCAAAATTTTGGTCTCGGTGAGAAGTTGAACCACTAGTTTTGTGGAAGCTGTATGGTGTTCCACGACTGCAAAGTTTGTCCGCAATCCACGAATATTGCAAAACTGAAGAGAGAACACTCTCCCTATGACCGAACACACTAAAATGTAAACACAACACTTTTTGCTTAACAACAGCTGTTCACTTTACCGGCCCTTTGCACTCACATTAATGTACATGAACTTCTAATTTGCATCGCACATTCCTATTAACACGATGCTTAATTACTTTTTGTATAGGTGAATTAATCACTAACGCTGTTGCTAGGCACTTTGATGTTTACGTGCTTTGAAGGGAGCTGAAAACTAATACAACCACTATAAAGATATTAATTTTTTCTTTTCAGCTAAACTTAGAGGAAGTTTCGATGCAGTCTATGCTTGATTTACTGGAAGAAATATGAAGTATGTCTTCGGCGATTACATCTACACCATCAATTTCCCACGCAACATAGAACCGGTAAAGACAAAAAGTAAATAAAGATATGGTCTTAAAGCATTGCCTACAAATGCTAGTGGTGCACCACCAGCGGAAACCGAAAACAAGAGGTGAAACACGCGTACGAGAGAGTAGGAACTGTTATATGAATGAAATTAAAACGGACAGCGAAATATATGAATGAAATTGAAATGATTTACAGTTTGACTAGTTGCATCCATAAACTTAGCTTACATATACGCTTACTAAAACAGCCTTTTCACCTGAGGCCCAAGAAGAAAGCCACCAACAAGATTGCTAAGTTAGATTGCTGTATAGCCTTGCAGCACATGGTCTCAACTTTTTGTTTGATTGATAATTAAAATTTGTTTATTTGCTTAATTTTTCTCACAAAATTTAATTTTATTTTGTTGCACCATATTAGTAAAAGTTTACGAAGACCTGCAATATACACTGGTCTACTATAACGATAATTATGAGGTGATTGCAACTACTATGATATTTTTAGTTTACACGTTATGGATATTAAATTTCGTAATGGAGTGTTTTCATACAAGTACTATTTTTTTTATTAACTATAATTATAATATATTTACTTGCTTCATTTGAACTTAAAAGACAAAATCAACGTTACAAAAATCTATATATGGATGTTCATTAAACTATATGCAATTGTATTCAACTCTGATTTACTTGGATTGATTTGTGTCATTATAATCAATCAACGATGAAATTAACAGAATTTTCCGATTTCCCAACAAACGAATAAACCGTTTGGATCAGATTTAGAATAGCGAATAAACATAAAAATTAAAATTAAATCAATTCGTTGTGATTACAATGAAATGATAACATGAGATCATGTATATATGTTCGGTAGAAAAAAATTGCCCTAAAAACAATTTTTAAATTTTTTTTTTTTTTTTTTTTTTTTTTTTTTTTTTTTTTTTGTTTCAACATATCCAAACCCATCAAAAATATCACATATCAAGCGCGAAATAGACATTTTATTCATTTTATAATTTATTATTAGTATTTTTATTTTTATGTGAATACGAGAGTATTTTATTCCATCATCATCATCATCATCAACATATATGAGAATACACGTATTTTATGTCTTTTAAAAAAATGTTAATATTAAATTACAAATCTCTGAACAGAAAATAAAAATGGTTTTCGTTTTTTTTTTTTTTTTTTATTTTAGTTTAAAGACAAAAAAATAAAATTATATTATTATAATTAAAAATATTATTAAAAATATATATATGTATTATAAGGATGTAGATAATTATCAGGACGAAATATGATTCTGTAAATGTGCTGTAAAGGGAGTGTGTATGCATGTCGATACAGACGTCGATTCGATTGATGGTGATATCGAATTACCGATATAGAATTACATATTCTGTATATTATATAAAAGTTTTGAATTAAATTAATAATCGATAAGAAAGATTTTATTACATCACGAAATTGAATATGTTTTTTGGTGGTGGTGGTGGTGATAGTGCTGTGGTACAATACAACTCTTTAGATTTAATATATGTTCATACATAGTAAGAATTAGGCATACAAATTTATTTATTTTACTAGAAATTATTTATAATCAATCGAAATTTAATAGTATACGTATAAATTGAATATAATGGCATGGGCCCCATTTTCGAATTCCACCAATATTTCTACATGTGGACAACTGTTAAAATTCTCTATCAAACTCCTTTGGTATTTTCACATATAAATTCTACATGTAACTAAAAAAATTATTCTCAAAACGTTCAGAATTGTTAATTTACTACTCACATAATTTATCTACCTTCATTGCACTCCTGTGAACGATTCGTGAACAGAAATTAAAATGCGTTGCAATATTTCGATATTTTTACAAAAGTGATGGTGAATAATTTTGTGCGATTGTGAAACTAGTTAACACTATCAAATGGTAAACAAATAAATTGTAAAATTGTATTACTTATTGTACATTATGGCTCACATTGGTCACAGAAAAAATTAATATAGATATATATTATTTTTTCTGTGCATTGGATGTCCTTATATTATGTACTTTGCTATACTTGTTGATTTATATCTTTGTGTTAAATTATTGTTGAGCCAAACAACCTATTGTTGTGAGTTCTAGGATACGGTTTTTAACTGATTTGGCTTAATTTAATTGTCATACAAAGAAATTTCTGGTTTAAAAAGTTATCTATTCATTCTTACCGTAATAAATTTCGGGTGAATTTTGAATGCTGGCTCATTTTTTTAGGACAATGGAACCATTCGATTATAAAAGTGTTCTAGGTTAAGAATAAAAATAATAGCAGGCCCTTGCTGATCTTCTCACTTTTCATTTATCCTGTGTATTCCAATCTAAAGACATTGTGATTATGCCACAAGATACCATTACTATTAAAAGGCCAACCCATCTTCACTTTCGATTCCTTATTTACCTTTCAATGTCAATTTGGTAGGTTTGGTATATAAGTTCCACGTTCGTAATGTATATCCTTTTCTAACTCGTCGTATATTGTGTTATATGAAAATCTCGTTATTAGCTCTACTTTCAACATTTCGATACATTTCCTGGATGTGTGGGATTATTGAGATTGCACTTTATTTAATCGAATTTAACGTGTGTTTGAAATCCACGAAGAATAAATATAGTTATAGTGTTATATAACTTAGTTATAATAGTTATAGTTATATTACTTATATAACTTATATTACTTACATAACTCATACAACACTAATAAGTTTGGTTAATCGCCAGCAAAATTGGTTCAAGTATGATCATGGCAAGTACTTTCATTATGCGGTTACTGAGAGATATTCCCCGCCAGGTTTTAGTTTTCTTGAGTCTCCTTTCTTTATACATGTATTCTGCTAATATCGGTGTTAATATTTCTGCTGCTATAGACGCTTCGCAACGAAATAGTCCAGCTGGTATACTATACATTTCAGCTGCTTGTTTTTAAGTTTCTGTACGGAACTTTTAACTTTCCGCCCCGTTGATGGATGGGTTTTGTTCGTTATAAATGCAACTGTCCTTGAAGAATTCTTTCCATTTTTTAAGCTGTTGGTAACTGTAGTTTGGAATTGTTTAATTGAATCCTTTATTGGTGGTAATAAACATGATAAACATCTTTCTAGCTGTGGTTTTATTTTAAAAAGTCCTCCTATCTTGTTATCAGTTATATCAACGTAAAACCATAGACTCATCTATTTTATCAAGTCAGAAGTTTCCTTGCAACCTTGAAATCACGAACTGTTTCATAATACCAAGTAATACCTAGAAAGAATCACCCGTCGCAAGCCGCCATTCTTAATAAAATCAAACAATTTTAGGTATGATTTTATCCATACCCGAATGATTTTTACCTCCACGAATAACCTAATTTTGAAATCCAAAAACAGAGTTTCTGTTACCTGAGGCCGAAGAAGAAATCGAACGTTCAGGTCATTTCTATTGTATAGCAAAATATTGATCACGTTTTTTCGCTGACGATGATTCTTTCTATATAGCTATTACGAAACATCAATGAGTATTAACAAAATATATCATCAAACGTTTTAGGAACCAAAACGCAGTTGATTTTAGTTGCAGTTGAAGAAGTAACGGGCTTCCGATACCTCGGATCCCTTGTCACTCATAATAATTGTGTAAAAGAGGATATAAAAGTACGTTTTGCTACTGGAAACCGTTCTGAAGGTGTTGATCAGACCTTTTGTCAGGTAGGGGTGTCAAAATTGGACCCTGACGGATAAATATGCCAGATGGCTGATGACATTTGAGATAAAGATCATGCGCTAGATGTATGGGCCCAAACGCGACAATAACGAAACTTACCGAGTTCTTTAACAACACGATCAAGAATTTGTGAAACATTTCCTTCATGAAGTAAAAGGACTGTAAAGAAACTCGTCATTTGACAGGTACAGGAGTCGCTATCGGCGACGAAAGCTCGTCTTGGTTATTTAGTCTTAAACATGGTCTTATAACGACGGCGAATACGTGACGTTATTTTACTTATTCAGAATTGGATGTTGTGCAAAGCAAAGCTCAGTTTTGATCTGATGAGGAATTTAGTTAAAAATTAATTGTCATTTCGTCAGGCCATGGCGACCGGAGTCTTTATTGTGGTCTTATTTTCAGAACTCTTCATTTTAGATGTGCTCCACTTGTATTCAGTATTAAGCACAGCGTATTTAACAATGGGCATGGACTACCCATAACTTTCTCATCAAAAGCTGTCACTATGAAAATCAAAATGAAAATAACACTAAAAAGTTTACAGTTTTCAACCGACGAACTACCCTCGCAATGGTTAGTTAAAATATGAAACGATCTCGGTTCACCAACTGGTATCGTAATCGGACCCACCATCGAGACGGCTAAATTCTAAAAAACAATCGCCCCCCGATTTAATTCGTTTTGCTATTATAATAACAAGAGCTATTTTCATACAAATAATTATCAGAGGTTTGTAAAAGAGGCCGGTTAAATCTTATTAGTCCTTTAAAATGTTTAAATGTTATTACTAAGAGTTCACATTCTATTATTTTTGAGAGTCTTAATTGCGGAATCTCTCTAAATAGTTCAGTTGTTGAAAATCACATATACTTAGATGGTATATGTCTTTCAGTATTTATTTTTTAAGCACTTCCAGCTATTCGAGCCGCAATCCACCACACCTACCCATTTATATAATCATATATTTAGCTTTATCTGTTTTTATTGGCGTTTATGTTCGTCTAACCAAACATTATAGCATATTCAAATGCCTCTGCACATCGTTAAAAAGATCTCCAATGTTTGAATTGCAATACTCGAGAATACCATCAACAGCATACAGATGGATTCCTTTATAAATTTCCGACTGCAAATGGCATTAATATAAATATTTAAAGAAGGGGTCCGAGAATGGAACCTTGTGAGACCCCTTTTAAAGGGTTCAATGATTCACTTTGCTTCTGATTAACAATATAGTGACTTGAGGACGGGATTAGAGATAAGAATGGAACCATAACAAGGGCAAAACTCTTATCTAAATTACGCTAAATTCTAATAGTTTACAACTTAAATTTGAATTAATATGTAATCATAACTCCGGCCTATCCGTTTGTGAAACATAATTGGGAAAGAATAGACCAATCATTCCTCTTGAATTGATTTAAAAAAGTTTGCATGCCCTTGATTAATATCCAAATTAATGTTCTTAATTGGCCATGCAACTAGAGTATACTACTAGATTGTAAACTTCAAAAAATAAAATTTTAATTTGCTATCGATGGTGATATCCCAATCGGAACTATATCCTTAGTAGATGGAAGTTTTCCCTTAGTATAGAATTTGAGAATATACATGATTGTAAATTTCGATACACTTTTATGAATTTGGACAGATATCACTGTGAAATTCGATAATAGGCTCCCAAGTAAATCTCGCATTAAAATTTCTAATAATTCTAACACTGTTCCAAGCGCCAGATTTTTAAAATTCCTTTTTTATAGTAGATAAGCGGGGTGTTTTCATTCTTGGAACATTAAAAAAAAATTAACGCGGAATGGCATATCATATACCATCATCGAATAAATTGGCGGCAATACTTGTTCAAGCATCTGTTAAAGTCTTTTATTGCTCTGCGGCAATTTTTACTATTGTTGTTTAATGTTATGCGTTTTGATTTCCCATCAGCTCTGTGTAAAAGTTTTTCTGTTGCCTTAAACAAAAGGTCATTATTTCTTCTGTAGCTGCTAATTCTAAAACATCTGAGAAGTAAACTAAAAAATTTTGAGGATAAGTTTATTTCTTTTTAAATTGGGGTTAATCCCGATTTATTTGCGAAGCTGCTGAAACCTGATTTTTGGCCGATCGATGTACAATTATAATTATAGAGTTGGTCGATAAGCGAAAAAACGTTTCGTAACGCTAGTCAAGCTAAGAAAGTTAATTTCATTTTTTAATTTTTTATTATCAAAACGTTAGAGGACTTCGTACAGGAGGATTGTGTCTCGGCTTATCAGAATATAAATATATTAATTGCTTATCAGAATATAAATATATTTAATTTTCAGTGTAGTGGTAAAATTTTAAAGCGTTAAATATTGGTGAAGTGATGATTTATATGCGGATTTATGATTTATATGGTGAGAAAAAAAAACAAAAAAAAATCAAAGTTAAAATTCAATGTGGTAGCAAAGATGCAAACCAAAATTGATGTATTTGGTGTATTTTATTCACCAAATAAAACGATAGGGATGTTTTTGTTTTTTTTTAACACATTTGCATTAAGAGAAATGTCAAAGGTTTTTTATTTGTAACAAATAAAAAACCGCGGCAGTGGTGCTGGTTATGCTTGTGCTGGTTGTGCTTGATGGAGTGAATGTTTGTGGGTTATTTTCGAGTTATTTGTGGATTCGTGTTGAATTTTTGGTGTTTTGATTTGTGTCCTGTCGTATCTATGTGTGTTGTGACTAGATGTAAAGAGGGTAATGGCCTTGTCCATGTGTCCGTAAGCATAGTGCCCTTGGTTGGTGGGTTTAGATGAGGTTTTCGAACTCTACTTTTTTGCGAGTTGTGGAAAGATGGTTCTATCAAAGACACTTGATTGACGCTTTTTTGTTGTTAGTCGTTATGGAAGCATGGTTTTCGGATGGTTTTGTATTTTTGTGGTTTATAGTCGTTTATAGTTTAAACAATTTTTAGAGTACATAGTTTCTGAAGATTATCACAGGTAAATTCTTTGTTGCGTACCGGTGGTGAGGTTTGATTTTGTTTATGTGTTGTACAGATGATCATTTACCCACAAATTTTATTATATTATTATATTATTGTATTATTGTATTATTATGTCATTATATTACTTTATTATAGTTACCTCTTATTAATTTTTAGAATAAGATCTTATTAATCAATAGAATTTAGTAAATAATTTGTAATTTTAAGGCAAAAACTAATTCAATTCATTACAGTGAGTTTGGTTTCCGCGGTTGTTTGGTATCGATTGTCAATTCTGTATTTAAAGTTATTTTTGGTTTTTGGACGGAGTTTAATCTGTCGTTGCGGGTTTCTGCCATATCTGGCTGTGCGGTTTAATGAAAGTGTTTTGGATGGCTGTAAAGGTTGGTTTTTTCTTGTATGGTTCTGTAACATCAGTAGTTCTTATGGTTTTGCTTGGTGTCGGTGGATAGTATTGGATGATTTGTGATTTTATGTTGCATTATTGCATTATTGTTATTGGATGGTTGGGGTCCTGTCATATCTGTGTATGTTGTGGCTGGTTGGAGTGAATAAAAGTTTCGGGTAACTTTTAGGCTACAATTAATTCAATTTATTACAGTATATGGCTTGAAGAAATTAATTCATTAATAGATTTTTTTTCAGAAATTGAGATTGCAGAATGCAGAGCTAATAGTAGTTTGAAAATTGGCTACCGGGAAACCGGACCAATTTTGTCATTACTGAAATACATATCCTTTCGTTCCCCACAAAAAAAAATACTAACTATTGGCCGCCAAGGTATCTGTAGCCGGGTTAATCTCAATAATATATCTAACTATCTTTTCTTGTCCTTCCAAGTATATGTAAATACGAGTGTACGATGGACCCGGCGTATTCTGGGATAACCTGCTTAATGCTTGGCCGTTCAGTCTAAATCAATCATTCAATCAAAAACGTTAGAGGTCTTCGTACCAAAACTGATCTATTTTTTTTAGGAGTGTTGGAGAATCCTAGTTACAACACACAAATTATACGCAACCCAAAAGTTCCATCTCAGTGATTAAAAGCCATGTTATTGACAAAGCGGCTTCTGTTGATCTGAAACAAATCAATCGTGCGTTTAATTCACGAGGTTGATTGTTAGATTCAATTTTTGTTTCCAGTAATTTATTTGAACATCACTTTAATTTATAAATAAAAATTATAAATCTCTGGTGAAAAATTTTACGCGTCATAATTCGATTCTCTTGAGTGTAGAGTTAGTTAAAACTGAGTTTGTTCATGATATTTAATACACATTTCTGATAACTGATAGTCGAGGTTTAAACTGATTTTTTTTTTAATATTGATTAGATTGCGCGTTATGATTTTGGTGATTTGGATGATGCCAAAAATAGATTTAAAGAAACCATATTTACCGGATTGGACCACTTTATTCTGACTCGAGAATAGTCGTTAGTTTGATAGGGAGTTACAAGAATAAAATGAATCGTCTTGGAAAAAATATAAGTTGGGCTTGTTTGTAGATTTTTCGGTGTATGCATTGTTTAAACAGGTCCTTTACCATTTCAAAAAACTCCATAGAACTATATTCCGTTCTTATATTAACGATGTTGATATTTATTTGCACTTGTGATATAGCCGAAATGTCCACATTCTTTTCATCCAAATTTCAAGCTATAACTGGAACTTCTATATCTGCTGAGTATATCTATTTGCATCTAATAATGAAATAAGAAATTTGAGTTCTCTTGGCAGTATATAGATATAAAATGTTGCCATGGACAATCGTATGAAAATACAGCAATCATGTCCGGTAAATATATAGTCTGCAAGCTCAAATAAGTCAACGTGCTTAACCAGCAACCTTTATTCTATATTCTAGTCATTTACTTTATTTGGTTGGTAATGTTGTTGCTTCATGATTTTTTTTTTTAGCAAACCTTTCACGTTTACGAAACTATCAAAGAAAGGAGTCTCAACGAGTACTGGAGTCAAAAACTAAATGAAGTAGCTTTATGCATATGCTTTATTAATTGACTGACGTAAGATCGGTAAGTCTTTTTATTAAAAAGAAATAAGATCCATAATCTTTCAAACAAGCTGTGGATGCCTTATTTCGAAGATACGCTACTTTACTTTCATCTGATGCGATGACGTTTCTATTTATGTTTTACAAATTATGTGGAGACGATGCCATCGACTGAGAACCAAAGTTAAAATTAAAAATCCAAATCAACCGAAAAAGAACGTTTTGGAATACCTTTATGTTGGTGGTAAAAGTAACATTAGAAAAAATATAACCGTTCATACCAAACCTGAAAAAAATAAATAAAAATGATCATTAACGTAGAGAAGAATAATAGAAATCTTTCGAAGATATGAACCTTCTAAGGCAACCCCTCTCTTTTGCAGGAAATCATTAATAAGACACTATGCTGCTCAAACAAAATATTAACAAAAACGGAGTCGCTTCAGGCTAATACAAAGTGAAATGAAGTTTTGGAACGAGGAGGATTTCACGGATCAATTTTAAAGAACATTTACATGTATTTACTGTATATATCTCTTACCAGGTTAACCAGAGCAATTTTTTTTCTGGGTCCCTATTCTTGAATTTTGATCGAAAAAATCCACCGGTGAATATCTGTCAAATTACGTCATTTCGGTCGAAAATTTATTTTGCTGTATTCTTGAAATTCGTCGTCGAAAAATTTCGCTCAAAAAGTGAACGAATTTTTTCGTCTAGTATAAAACCTGTGAATTTGATTTTCGCGTACGTTTATCTGTCATTCTTTCAAATATATTCAAAGTGTTTATGTTCTGTGTTTTTACCGTGTAAAATAAAAACGTTATTTAATTTAATAATAGTTTTAATAGTATCCAAAATTGAAAATAATCATTAATAATTAATAAAAATACTATTGTTTACGTGTTATATAATTTTCATTTTATTGTATTGATAATTATTTTTTATATTTTTTTCATAATAAACATATTAGAAATTAAATTTCCATCATTAGTATTTTTTTACTTAACTCGTTTCATAAACGATTATTTTAGTAGAGATCTCGATATTTTAATTCGTAAAATATCGACTCACGTTTTGTTGTATCCTTCTACCTGAATTCAAAAGAGAATTCTACGTTGTAGTACTGCTGGTTAATTTGTAGTGTCCATTTTCGTCATAAGTAAATATTCTGTCCAACAAACTATCATTTTGTTCAGATGAAACGTTGTCTACTCCATTTTCAATGCACATATTATGTAATGCGCTAAATCCACTAACATGACCAGTATTTATGACGTCATTTATACTTTCCTGACTGATAGTAGACTGATACATTAAAATTTAGTCTTACGTCCTGTTGGTAGCTCTCAACAGCAAAAAATCTTAAAGATGCGATTACCTATTGTATTTGGTAAGTGGTTTTCAAAATAAGTTTTGACTTTTCTTAGAGCATAGACTTACTTTTTCCTCCATACTTAAAGCACTGGTTCTCAAACAATCTGGTAAATGTGGTTCTATTGAATTAATTAGCTCATCAACCATACTTTTATTTAATCTAAATTTAATCTTTAAAAACCTTTTATCTTACAACTCAAAGCAATTTTGGCGTTCTTTTATAAACCATTTAGTTTATTTCTTTTGCTTGTTCTATATAGCAGAACAAGATAAAACTATTCCGAGTTCAATTAATTAATTAAATTTAATTAATATTATTCACTCACAAAAACCAAAACACTATTTTTCTCAATTTATAAAAATAAACTTAAACAAAACATAAATTTTGTTGTAAATTTATTTGAATTTTGATATAAATTTATTTACCACCGTGTGAAGTTAGTAAGAATTGGAGAAAGGGGAATATAAAATTCACCTGAATTCAAGAATACGTCTTTGCATATGCGTGAAATTTTCAGTGGATTTTTTAGACGAAAAAATTCACGGGTGAATTTTTTCGATCAAAATTCAAGAATACGGGCCCTGATGCTAAAATTTTTAACGAAAATAATCAAAGAAGTAAATAAATTTTTGTATTAAAATTAATTGTGTTCCTTTTTTACTGTAACGCTTACGGAAATGGTATTATGTTAATTTTACGAACGGAAATTGTTCGTATAGCCAAGCAACTTAAAACCGTAATACTATTTTTCATGAAACAAAAAAGATGTTGAAACTTTTTCACAACAACAAGTTTTAAATTATGTATAAACTTACAAATCTGATACAATAGGTCAAGCTAAACCATATAATTCTTGCTTTTTTATTTGTTTCATTTTTGGTGGTTAGCAAATTAAAAGAAGAGAACAAAAGAAGTGTAAGTGTATTCTAGATCATTTTGATCGCTTTTCTGGATAAATTTTGGTATCGACCTATTTCACTAAACAGGACAAAAAATATTTTAGCTCAATTTTTTTGCCCAATTCCCTTTACAAATTACAGTCTTTCATTGTTTTAGGTATAATCACAACTCTGACGATATTATGTTGTTGTTGACCACTATAAGTGGTATGAATTTCCTACAATGGTATTTGTTAAAACAATACCATTTATAATTGACTTTATTTAAACTAAATTAAGTGTTCTGCTTCTTAATAATTAAACTAAAATTTTAATTAAAAAGAATTTAATGAACAAAGCAGAGTTGCAAAATAAAAATTAAAAAAACATTTGAAAACTATTCCTTTTGTCTGTGAAGTGTAATCCGAGGTTTATTATAGAATTTTTTGTTTCGTAAATTTTAATTATTTTTTTTTATTATTATTGTAATAAAAACTAAAGTATTAAATTTTTTATTTAAAAACAAATTTTTAAGTGAATTTCTTATAATTTTATTTTTATTCAAGTGTTAAGTGTTTGGTATTATTGTTTGTTTGTTATTTGTTTGTAAATTATATGATTGCGAAATTTGTATATATAGGGACACGCGTCGCACGACTTACATATTTATTTATGTGAATATATAATATGTATATAAGTAATAAACAATCATATATGTATTAACATAGAGGCCATAAACGGGCACTTAACGCATCTCTCGGAAGACGTTTTAAACAATTATAACGATACATTGTAGTGGAATCGCATCGCATTTAATGCTTCTTTACACACAATTTGGGTATAGATATAACTATAAATTTTGGCTAGTCCTACCAACTATAAAAACAGATTTTACCGCTCGGTGAATTTTTGAATATATGGAATTCGAACCCCACAGTAAAACGAAAATTAAAGAGTTTTGCAATTCTTGAGCTCTTAAAAAGCGATAACGAAGAGGGGAACCGCTCAGGTATGGTACAACACTGGATATTTCAAAACAGGATATTTCGACATGTGATTTAAACCTAAAATGATTTTTTGGGAAAGTTCTTGAATATGGCCAGTTAGGAAGGAACTCGGCGAGTTCTTAACCAAATATGATGAACCTTATCTCGTTTTAAAATATATAGTTTTGTACCATATCTCGTTTTGTACCTTATCTCGTTTTGAATTATCCAATTTTGAAATATCCAGTTTTGTACCACATCTCGTTTTGTACCTTATCTCGTTTTAAAATATCCAGTTTTTAATTATCCTGTTTCGTTAAATCCAGTTGTAAAATATCCAGTTTCGACCGGTACCCAACGAAGAGATATATCCCTTAAAAATCGATTTTTGATTGATGACTACCGTAGCTAAACTGCTATATTATAATTAATAACTAAGATAATTGATTACCTTTTCTGGCTGATAAATAAAATTAACAAAATAATTATTTGTCATATTTTTTATGTCTTATTGATATCATACCCAGAAATCACACCTATTTAGTTGCAACATATATGACTTTATGATAGCTTGTTCAGTTACCCAAAACATATAGTATTTTGGTAATATTTGACTTTTAAAAACTATCAAAGAATAGGTTTTTACCGTCGTTAAAATAACATACTAATTTACCTTTTAGTGAAATTTTAGGAACTTGTTTTTTTTTTCAATAATGCGCTAGTATTTTTTGACTATAACAGAGGTGCTTCTATTGAAGAGGCGCTAAAAATCCTTCTAATTGATATGATAAATCTATGGTGTTCCCTCTTATTTATTATATACGCACGTGTCATAAATCAGAAGTACCAAAATACCAATACGGTTAGTTTTGGAAATGAGCAAGGTCGTTTTTAGATACTTTATAGTTCAGTATTTCTAAGATCATACATTATGCTAAATGCAAAATGAACGTAATACCTTAAGTTAACTTAACAATTAATTGTTTATTTTTAATGTGTTGTTGGTGCGATAAGACGACCTCTAGTTTTATGCAACGGTTAAGAATAAATTCAAATTACACAAATGAAATAAAAAAAAACCGTCAAAAACAAAATCAGGTTTGATCGAAATAAAATAACAAACGTTGATGCAAATATGCAATCCTTAATCAATTATTGAAGTGACAAAATAGGCAGAACAGTGCCAAGGTAATGTTAAATTCACTGTTCCGTATGCCAACAATCTCATTGGAGAAGACTGAATACTGCCAACAAGATAACCAACCAATACACATTGACAAAGCTGCCAAAGGTTGTTTAAGTCAGTTTAGGATACCACAGGATAAGTGATAAATACAACCGACAAATCCATTAAAATCGATCAAAAAAATTTGTGAGGATTGGGTTAATTAAACTAAGGAACGTTTTAATGATAAAAAATAAAAGTTGAATATTTCTATTAGTTTTTAAAGATTGTCTAAGATGCATCTTGTATTAGCAAAAGGAGGCTCTATGAACTTGCTCCACGGTTCCATGTTTTTCTCTGAACCCAAATTGATGATCCGGTATGATTTTTGTCTCATGTAGAATTTGCTTAAGTATCTGAAGGAGCATTTTTTCAACTAGTTTTGAGAGTATCGGAAGTAAACTGATTGGACGGTATGAGTCAACGTTTGTTTCATCTTTACCGGGTTTTAGATCATTATGATTTGTGAAATTTTCCAGGTTTCAGGAAAGTAGCCTGAATTATGGCATTGAAAATGTACTTTATTAGTTTGATTCATTTTTCCGGAAGATTTTAAATTACTTTTCCACTGATTAGATCATGTTCAGCTGCTTTTTTTTGGATCTATGTTTTCCTTGATTATTTTTTATACATGGCGCCACTTGTATTTAATTGGCTGAATTTCCGAAGCTTCTGCTACATCAGATAACATTTCGGTGATTCCGATTTGTTCGTTGGGTGTAAGTACTTTACTAAGATGTTGACCAAATATGTTTGCTTTATCTGCTTCACTTCTTGCCCAGTTTCCATCATGGAAACGAATAGAGGGCATGAAAGTGTAGGTCGTTTCAGGTTACGTGTGGTTTTCCACAGAGAGTAATCTGTTGCTTCAGTTGCTGTAAGTTCATTGAGACAATGTTGAATCTTTTCATCGCGCTCTTTTAACAAGGCTATTTTAAGATCTTTTATCGCTTTGTTTCATTTTGATTTTAGAGTAGGTGATCGTATTGACCGTTTTAGCATTAAGAGCTGCTGATGTTTTGAGATGGTTTCTGCAGCTTTTTGTAAACTAAGCTGCTATAGGTTACGTGGCAGTTTGTTTTAGTACATCCGTTAGATTTTCTACTGCCGCATCAATTTCATTTTTGGTTTTTAGAGTGGCATTTAATGAACACTCTCTGATTAATGTAGACTTAAATTGAGTCCAATTAGTATATTGATTCGTCAAGGATCTAGGCGACGATAGTTTTAAAAGTTGTATGTTAAGTGTTATTAATATGGGTGAATGATCAGAAGACAGATCGTAGCATGTTTCAGCCGTTACAAGAGATCTAGATATACCTTGTGTTACACAAAAGTCCAGTAAGTTAGGAATTTTTCGTCTCTCAGTAGGTTGGGTGACCAGCAGATATATGATCCAGATATATGATTACAGTTGTTTTCCTTTCGAGGACGTTAATCTTAAACCCATTGGATATGTTTGGCATTGTAGTCACTTCCTGCAATAAACTTATTTCCCAGAGTTTTGAAGTAATTTGCAAATTGATGTATTTTAATCAAATGTTTCGGTGGACAATAAACTGCAGATATGATGCACTTCCCCATCCATTCCTTGAGGCAGATGCTAGTTGCTTGAATATGCCCCTCACCATATTTTTGGAGTTCATAATGTCGTATTTCATTAGGTCCAATTTCTTTATAAGGATAGCAGATCCACCTTGTGGTTTTCCGCTAGGATGCTTAGTATCATAA
Source organism: Tipula confusa (assembly GCA_963556175.1). NCBI lineage: Eukaryota > Metazoa > Arthropoda > Insecta > Diptera > Tipulidae > Tipula > Tipula confusa. Next base: position 55,550,860 of record OY744476.1, on the reverse strand, counting down.
AAAGTAAATCGTTTGATTTCAAAAATTGTTTTTGAGGCATACTCCAAAACTGGCTTGACATAGGTAACATAAAGAGATCTTAACGTGTAGGAATAGTAAAACTCTCCACTATGTCTTTTTGATTGATCCCAACATTGAAAACGCCCTACTAATTATGCAATTAAAGAGTTTATTGAATGTAAATTTCACACACTCGACTTATTTGTTCATCCATCAAGACGCAAGAGACACAATACAAGATGCCTGAGTTCTTGAGAAAGAAACACATACCAATTACAAAATATGTCAAGTTCTCACTGCAGATGCTAGTGTCAATAAAAGAATTAATGTTGGCATACACTTTCATATCATCTGCATATAAAACACATCTACAATAATTGAAACACTGAACCAAATCATTAATAAAGATTATGAAAGGTATTTGGGCCCTTTGGGACACCGCAGATGATACGTCATATACGAATAAAATACCACCCAACATTTTTACGTATTTTCGTAAACTTATATAAGATACAATCCAAGCCACTGGAATCAGAACCGAAGACCACCGACTTATGTACAAGAATTTTATGATTTAGTTTGCGAACTATTTAGAAATATTGGTGTAAATGATTCCAACTTGCTTACGACCTCCCACGGCGTTAAATACATGGTCAGAAATAACTCTTTGGTTAGTAATTGTAGATCTACTCCACAAAAAACTATGTTGGTATACTAAGTTCTGTGAAGCAGTGGAAAGACTTAAATTAAACAAATAAAGCAATGGTGTATTTGATCAATATAAATGGAGTGAAGCCGTTAGAACATGCCCCCTTGTCCGTTTTAAGGCATTCTAAGCCGTTAAGTAACTGCAGAAAACGTGAATTGAATCAAGGTGAAAGGCTGCAAATAATCTCACGAGCTTAAATTTATATTTGTGGGGTCAGCATCGAAAGAGCTGCGTAAAAGATTTTCAAAAGTGTTACTAATTACTTGAGAACCAGTGACAGACGAACTATTGTAGGTCATTGCATGCGGATAGTACTGTGATTTCCTCTTCATAAATGAAAAATATTCGAACCAATTTTGTTCCCAATTCTATAAAACATTCAAAAATATAAAATGTTAACATAAATGGTAGTACTTTCGTTTAGCATTAATGTCATCAGTTCGTTACAAGCCTTAAAAGCTATAGAGTTGCGATTAGCACTATTTTTTTAAACGGAAATTTAACCATGAGTCAGTATAAACGAAATAAAATAAAACTTAATCAAAAGTGGTGTGTGATGAATACTAAAATGCTAAATCAAGACCTGCCTCAATTTCAACGTCATCTAAAGATAAAACAACTAGATCACAATTCGACCACAGTGTTGAACTGACGAGTCTTATAATTTCCCAAATTCACAGCCTATATTAGACTATTAGAATATTAGATCAGGTCAATGATACAGAAATTAATTTAACAACCCACCGTGAATATCCGAATCAAGATGATTAAGGCAAAGTCCACGCTTGCTAATTCTACATATCCTAATGATAAGCATTCAACTGTAGTAATTTACACACGACAGATGCCACACACAAACACATCTAAATATGACTCTCGATGCCAAACTCAAGTGGTGAGATTACTTTAAAAACAAAAGCTGAGCATACTATTCACAGGAAGCTGCTGTTAAATGACAATCTAATTTTTTAATACCAATAAAACCAAAGGGCAGTGAAATTTTCAAACCTGGTTTTATTGGTGAATTACCTCTGTTGAAATCTGTACCCCTTCATGATTGCATCTATACGCTCGTGGTAATTTAAATGACATTGTTTCTAACTTTAGCCAAAACCCAAAGACGATAACATTTCAAAAACCAAAAAAAAAATCTTTTATACCAAACTTGTATGTTAGAAACACAGAACCTTGAAAAACCTTTCAAGAAATGAGAACAAAACGTTTCCAACAAACAATTTCTTCACAATATGGTTACTATCAAAAACTAGATCAGTTATATTTGTTGAATATTGTTTAATCTTAACATAAAAATGGTAAAGACTTTTTTTTTCACTCAGACAATGATTTATACATTGAATCACATTACATATTTTTTTCAAATACCGGGTAAGTCATTTAACTTGATAAAACTATCGATTTACATAGCAAAAAATTAATTAAAAATTTTGGTTTTCAAAACAGGATCAGAACTGCTTAACTCCATTTTTCTAGGTCGTTTTTTACATCTGATATATTTTACATCTGATTTCAAGATTTTTTTACTCGGAAAGTCAATTTATTAAAATAATGATATAAAAGGTGTTCATCGAGAAGGTTTACTACTTTATTTGGTTACCTAATGTGTTTAAATCGCATGATGACCAGAAAAACCCCAAAGTTTTGGGTAAAATAACGTGCCATACGAAGAATGCGCTTTAGCATATAAACACAAGTCTGGACCAAAACGTACAAAAAGAAGAGCTTGAAACATTTCTGTTGTCCTAAAAAAATGTTATAATCCATCAACCTCAATTCGACACGGTGCTCAAGAAATTGAATTGTTAGTCTTAAGTTGATGTTGTCCATGCATTATATTCTTTCAAAATTCAGTTTACCTACGAGCTTCTTCCACTTTAATTTGAATTATAATACCTCTCGAATTGTTTACACTTTATTTATAATTTATTTTCCCGTTCCCTTGGAAGTTCCATTATAATAACAAAAAGTCTAATAACATGAAGTGACATCTTCATTTCAAGGTTTTCTCAATTCATGGCCAATTAACCTACCATATTCACTTGAAATTATGACTTGATCATTCGACGTTTAATGTTATGAGATAAGTCATGCATTTCATACTATCAGTGTAATGACTCATTTTGTCTTCAATGCATAATATAAATACACATACTACCATGGTATGTTAGTCCATTGACGTGCTAGATGTCGCTACTGGTATCGTTTTAAAATAATCAAAATATTTTTATATGTATAATCGCCTAAATGTCATATATGTATTCTAAATTTTGACGATATTCTATCGACCCGACATCTGTTTTTTTCTTATGATGGTAGTACTATATGTATTTATATTATGATCAATATTAAAATATTAAGTTTTTAGAATTTTTTTGGTCAACCTGAATTTACAGCTTTTGTACTTTTTAATGCTTTTTAGGTTTTGTGGGTTCTTTTATTGTCAAGTTTTCACATGTTACTGTTTATTACTACACTAGCGATAGTAGTGGTGATAGAATAAACATCATTGTATTCCTCCTCGGATATTGTGGTATATATTACACTTGGTTTGCCTTTGAATTTAGCTCCTTTTTATCATGTATAGAGAAGAATTTAATTTGTTGGATTGTTTAATGATGATACGAAATTTATTGCTGCAATTTTTCAATAGTCATTAACCTAAGGTTATCAATTAACCAAAGTTTCCGCATTTAATTTTTGGTCCAGAGTGTTTCAGTTGCAGTCTAGAAGTGATTATTTTGTTTGATTTTGTTCCTCTTCTATAATAATGACATTAGTATTTTGAGTGTTGAACTAAAGTTTTCATACATTCCTTGCTATTGTGGGGGTTATTTCTCATAGAACTTGGCTTTTATTGTGTTCTCTACATTTCCCATTGGGTCATAGGTTTGAATGATGAGGATATTTGGTTATTTTTAAATGAAAATTTGCCTTTATTATACTGATATTAATTTATTTCTTATTTCATTAGAGTTTTATTTGCTGTAGTTTATTACTGTACCGGGGGACATAGCATAAACTTTCATAAGATTGCTTAACGTTGTTAGTGATTTTGTCTTGTTTCTACCACTTAAATATATTTTTGAAAAAGTTTTGACGAATATTTTAGTAATGAGGTGAATTAGGATTTAGGACAAAAATGATTTCGCTCTAATGAGGTGTATCAGTTTCTAATTCTAAGATTCTTGATTAATCTTCAAACTAGAAAAATGTTTTTTTATGATGATCTTCAAATTAGAATGATTGTTAATGCCAGAGAGAGATCCTGAGATAATTAGCTTAATAAATTTGTCTCGATATTTTTTGGATTAGCGTTTGAAGAAAAAACGTTACCAATCTTTTTACAATTAATGTTTACAAGATTTTTTTGATTTAACAGTCAGTATAATTTTAACAAGGTCTATAGCAATGAAGCCAATCGCCATAACTCCTTTTTATATAACCATCAAAAGTGTCACCACTTTTAAGGGATCCAGTTAAAAAGCAACTGACTTTTAAACATAGAAGCTAGAAACTACTCAATAGATTAACAATAGCAAGATTACAATTTGCCTGTCATTCATTTAAAAGAACTCGCGATTGATGAGCAAGTGGTGACTTTAGGACACGGATCAAAAAAGTATGGGACCAAATAGTAGGTGGCCACATTTGCAAAGGAAAAGTAACCGATGGCCAATGGTTATATTGTATAATACGCTCGACGTTAATTAGCTATTAGCTTACAGTGTGTCTGAACTAAGTCATCTGGTTTAGAACTTAGAGATAAAACAATGTTTTTAAACTGGCGCTATTTCAACTAAATCAAATCAATCGGTGTAAATTCTTAATGAAACCATTTTTGAAAACTACTATGAAATTGACAGGCTATACATTTAAAACCGTTTCTAAGGAAAAACTGCAGGTAACTAATTAATCAAATATTCATTAAAATTTTACTTACATTTAGACTTTTTACTAATGCAGATACAAATTTTTTCAAGTAGATGTGAGCAATGTAAAAGACACCGGACGAAGGTCAGAGACCAGTAAACAGTTGCCGTTTTGAATTTTTTAGTGAAAGTCGGCAAAAGGCAAAGGTATTGGCAAAAGGAGCTTACACAACTTCAGTGTTACCAATACATTTATCAGATACATCATACAACAATAAATAAAATAAATACCGCATAACAATTCCTTAAGACTATAGGGAATTCAACCTCTAAACTCCGGATTAAGCTGCTGAAAAGTTACATGATTTTAAAGGAAAAGAAGACTACGCAATATAAAAAGTGACCTTCAAATCGCCACGGCAAAGTACGCGAAATAAATGCTGTTTTCATGGTTTTCCCAATTTATTTGTGTCAATTTAAATGTTTCACCCCGTTTCACTGTGAAAAGTTTTTATTTCACCAATTCGATTGCATAAAATATTCTTTGAATTGATTTGTTGTTATTCGATTTAAATTCATATAAAAATTGAATATGATCTGAATGAACTAAATCAAATTCAGTTTATTGTTGTTTAAAATACAAACCAAATTTCGGTAGATATGTTACAACATGTTCGTGAGATGGGATGATTGAACCTCGGTCTATTATCTTGGTTTAATTAAACACCGTCGTAATTTAAACCATGCACATTATACGTTTTTTTTAATGATTATAACGCTGCTTTATGCAATTAGAGATATTCGACTATATTATTAAAAATAAAAATAATACTTTTGTAACATAAGCACATCTACATATAATTACAAACATCATTTGACTTCTTACACAGTTACAAATCTAAGCAAAATAAAAAATGATGCATGTAACTGACATTGCATCAGCATCTCGAATAACAACCTTAGTTTCAAATTATTATTTTCATTATTATTATGCTGCTGCTCTTTTTTCAGTTTTTCAGTTTTTCATTTTTTTTTTTTTTTTTTTGCCTTTATCATAATCTTTTAGGATAATAGAGAATACACATTAGTTTTCCTCTTCTATCGAGTATTATATTATTTTGAAAATAAAATTTTTTCAATATATCATTTTTCACTAAAAAAAATAAAATAATACTGGAAATTTTTTTTTTCTCAAACTCATTATTATTTTGCTTTTTTTTTTTTAACAATATTATCATTTTGAATATGTTGTATGTATAACATTATGTATAAAGAGTAACAAAAATAAAAAAAAAATTATAATGTAACATTAGATGCACATAGAAATAAAAATACGTAGATTTAATGACTAAAATTAAAAAAAAAAAAAATGAGAATTAATTATAATTATTAAATTTACTCTCGTTTGCTTAGAACATACGAGTAGCTACACATTTTTTGTGAAATTCTTCGATAAGACTATAATTTACCACCTTATTTTGGTGCACTTTATCTGCATACTATATATATTGGTAAAACGAGTAACAAAAAACCATTTTACATTTTACCATGGAAAAAATTAATTTTTCAATGGAGTAAACTAAAAAATTATTTTGCAAATTGAACCTGATTTAACGTCATATATATACTGCTTGTATATATAGCTTGATTCGTGTTTCAATGTCTAATCAGGTTTTGAAAAGCCAGCATAACGAAAAACTTAAGAAACGTATATACAAAAATACGAGAACCACTGCTAAGGAAAATATATAGAGTGAAGTTCACTTATTAAAGAGTGAAAATAATACATGATCTGGAAACCACTCAATTTCGGTATATTCCCGATTCTTCATAAAATGTGTGGGTCTTGGAATTTGTGCGCCGCTGAAACTATGTTGGAATTGATAACTGAGAGACCTTATTAATTTTAAGTGCAGTTATAACTGCTGACATTTGGAAGAATATCACCCAGTTTACATTTAGCTTGCTACATCTATATGCCATTCTTTTATCGAAGTTATAAAAGTGTTATATTAAAAAAACCGACGAATCTACTGAAGATCATTCCAAGTTTACCTCTCGTACAGTAAAGCCAAACGAAAATAAAATAAATTATTCTATTGTGATACAAAATTTCAGTTATTATTTTATAAGTTAAATTAATATTTCCGCGGAAAATCAAACAATCTTAATTGATTAATTGATTGATTGATTAGAGTGCACAGCCAAGGACGAACCAGGAACTCCCGGAATGCCGGGCACCACCGTACACTCGTGTTACATATAACAAAACTGAAGGAATGGAAGGAAAATTAGTTGTGAGAGACTCGACCCGGTTACTGACACCTAAGCGATCGATAGTTAGTATTTTTGTGGTGTGAGGAAGGATAAGGTTTTTACGCAATATTCAAACTACTGTTAGCACAAGACAATCGCAATTTTAATGAACTGCTCTGCTTCCTGTCGTTTCGTATCAGCAACATTAATATCAGTAACGCCACAATTCAACTGTAATTTGCAAAGGTTTCCTTAAAACAAAATCTATTAAATAACTAATTGCTCTTAGTCGTAGACTGTAATAAATTGAATTAATTTTCATCTGCAATTATGAATTAATTAATTCAAAATATAATAATATAATTAATATAATAATATAATTTCTGCAAGCCGTAGGCTGTAATAAACTAGATTAGTGTTCTCCTGATAGTATAAATTTATTAATTTGTTCCATAACAATATATTAATATAATAATATCAAAAAATAAAATTTAAGTAATATAATAATATAAAATTCAACAATCCAACAACACTATTTAATGCACTAATTACTCTTAACCGTACCCTGTAATATAAAGCATTATAAGCGAGCTCCTAAGCGAGCTCCTATTTATATTTACTTAAATAGAAATAATATTACCAAAATTAATTTAAACAAAATTTAAATAAGACAATTAAACGATCGAATTAACTGTTTTATAACGAATACACAAGCACGACCCCGCGGAAAATCAAACAATCTTTAAAAGTAAAAATTGGTGAAGTGCATGATCGGGCTTTTTTTTTTTTTTTTTTTTTTTTTATTAGATAATTTTAGTACAGAATTAATAAATTTAACTGAATTACATGATAAATAAAGTAATGAAATGTTATATAGCTATTAGCTAAATAAATTGTATTTTCCAGAGTTGCCCGAACCAGCATGGGTTATAGCGCAACTACATATATTTTTGAAAGCTAATTTTTACGTATTTCTATTATTTTAATGAATAGGTATTAAAATAAATTCAATTGTTATTCAATAATCATTGTTTTCAAAACAACAATTTAATTTACAATAATAAATAATTAATATTAAAACAATTTAAACCAAATATAAAAATAGTAATAGATTTAATTTTCAATCATTTTAGTTTTAGTTTTTAATTTTATATTGTGATAAAAGTATACAATTACAGTGACAAAATGGTATTCTCACGCAACAATATATTGAAATATCTTAAAAATAAACGGCGTGTTTTGTAAGTTCCACTAGTTACCGAGGTATCTGCGGAACTTATAAGTTTTTTTTTATTGAGATTCATTTTGTTTATAATTGCATGGTTTATCACATTTGTTGGCTTTTTCTCCAAAATTGTGATGATACCAACACAAAGGATACCTATTTATATCTCGATTTAAATTCCTACTTTTTGCCCTACATGCACTATTAGATCTACTTCGATGTCGGTTATTATTAAAACGATTCCGATTATACAATAAACTACGCACAACACCTTTTAATTCATTTATCTCGTTTGCCAATTGGTCGATCCTACATGTCGAATCTTGGGTTAATCCTATATTTTTGGAAGAAAACCTTGTGTTGGAAATCATTGAAACTGACATACCGGGTGATGCTTTGGTAATTTTGTCAGCTATTTCAATGAGTAAATAAACTTACAACTTTCAACATTTAACTTTAAACTTTTAACTTACAACATTCAATATTCAACTTTCAACTACAACTACAGTGTTTAATAATTATACATTTTCTGGAAAATTAAAATTTTAACAATTTTGTATACATGTTAAATACTTGTATAAACCAAAGAGTAAATTATAGTTTTTTAATTGTGTTCTGCTCCTAGACAGGTAATAACCAAGAATATTTATTTACTGTTAAGGTTAAATTTTTATTTTTTAGATAAAAATATATAGATAAAGATAAAAAAAGTTTCAACATTCAACTTTCAACATACAACTTTCGATATTCAACTTGCAACATACAACATTCAGCATTCCTCTTTCAATGTGAAATTTTAGAATACATTTAAATTCACTTTAAACATTCAACTTTAAGCATTCAACTTTCGATATTCAACTTTAAATATTCTACTTTCAGCTATCAACTTTCAACAAAAAGCCATTGCTACAATGGCTGTGGGCCAATACCCGGGTAAATTGTTTAGTACAGTAAATCGCATTTTTAGAATACATTTACCTCGCATACCGTGTCAATTATATGGTAAATACATTTGTCACGAATGACATTT